>JAINUT010001952.1:0-355587 GCA_020205555.1 Panax stipuleanatus | reverse complement strand
TAGGGCGAATTAATAGGACTCCTAATCACCTCTTTCTTTGACAATTTTAGAAAACCAATGAAACAATAAGAAGGTCTCCCTAAATGAATACTTGTGTGAGATGTACGCATGGTTTTGGACGCGATAGTCGTCGGTTTCTACTTTTGATGCTAATCAAACTACAACGAAGTAATACAACTCTTAATCACCTCTTTCTTTGTAAATTCGAAACAACTAATGAAACAATAAGAAGGTCTCCCTAAATGAAGACTTGTGTGAGATGTACGCATGGTTTTGGACGCGATAGTCATGTGTTTCTCCTTTTTAAAGCTAATCAAACTACCACGAAGTAACACGTTCTCTTAATCACCTCTTTCTTTGTAAATTCGAAACAACCAATGAAACAATATGAATGTCTCCTTAAATGAACACTTGTGTGAGATCTATGAATCGTTTTGGACGCGATAGTGATGGAATTGCTCCTTTTGATGCTAATTTCTACTAGAATTAAGTAATAGGATTCATAATCACCTATATTTTAACAATTTGAGAGAACTAATCAAACAATAAGAAGGTCTCCCTAAATGAAGACTTGTGTGAGATGTACGCATCGTTTTGAAAGCAGTAGTGATAGGATTGCTCCTTTGATGATATTTAAACTAGTACGAAGTCATAGGACTCGTAATCACCTCTTTCTTTCACAATTTGAGAGAATGAATGAAACAATAAGAAGGTCTTCCTAAATAAAGACTTGTGTGAGATGTACGCATGGTTTTGGACGCGATAGTCATGGGTTTCTCCTTTTGACGCTAATCAAACTAGAACGAAGTAATACAACTCTTAATCACCTCTTTCTTTGTAAATTCTAAATAACCAATGAAACAATATGAAGGTCTCCCTAAACGAAGACTTGTGTGAGATCAACGCATCGTTTTGGACGCGATAGTGATGTGATTGCTCCTTTTGATGCTAATTTCAACTAGAACGAAGTAATAGGACTCATAATCACCTATATTTTGACAATTTTAGAACTAATGAAACAATAAGAACGTCTCCCCTAAATGAAGACATGTATGAGATGTACGCATGGTTTTGGACGCGATCGTTATGGGTTTCTCCTCTTGACGCTAATCAAACTCGAACAAAGTAATACAACTCTTAATCACCTCTTCCTTTGTAAATTCAAAACAACCAATGAAACAATATGAAGGTCTCCCTAAATGAAGACTTGTGTGCGATCTACGCATCGTTTTGGATGCGCTAGTGATGGGATTGCTCCTTTTGATACTAATTTCACTAGAATGAAGTAATTGGACTCATAATCACCTATATTTTGACAATTTGAGAGAACTAATCAAACAATAAGAAGGTCTCCCTCAATGAAGGACTTGTGTGAGATGTACGGATCGTTTTTAATGCAATAGTAATAGGATTGCTCCTTTTGATGCTAATCAAACTAGAACGAAGTCATAGGACTCATAACTCACCTCTTTCTTCGACAATTTGAGGGAACCAATGAAACAATAAGAAGGTCTCCTAATCAAGACTTGTGTGAGATGTACACATCGTTTTTAACGCGATAGTCATTGATTTGGTCCTTTTGATGCTAATCAAATTAGAACGAATTAATAGGACTCCTAATCACCTCTTTCTTTGACAATATTAGAGAACCAATGAAACAATAAGAAGGTCTACCTAAATGAAACTTGTGTGAGATGTACACATGGTTTTGGACGCGATAGCATGAGTTTCTCCTTTTGACGCTAATCAAACTAAAACGAAGTAATACACTCTTAATCACCTCTTTCTTTGTAAATTTGAAACAACCAATAAAACAATATGAAGGTCTCCCTAAATGAAGACTTGTGTGAGATCTACGCATCGTTTGAACGCGATAGTGATGTAATTGCTCCTTTTGATGCTAATTTCAACCAGAACGAAGTAATATGACTCATAATCACCTATATTTTGACAATTTGAGAGAACTACTGAAACAATAAGAAGGTCTCCCTAAATGAAGACTTGTGTGAGTTGTACGCGTGGTTTTGGATGCGATAGTCATGGTTTCTCCTTTTTAGAGCTAATCAAACTAGAAAGTAGTAACACAGTTTCTTAATCACCTCTTTCTTTGTAAATTAGAAACAACCAATGAAACAATATGAAGGTCTCCCTAAATGAAGACTTGTGTGAGATCTACGCATCGTTTTGGACGCAATAGTGATGGATTGCTCTTTTTGATGCTAATTTCAACTAGAACGACGTAATAGGACTCATAATCACCTATATTTTAACAATTTGAGAGAACTAATCAAACAATAAGAAGATCTCCCTAAATGAAGACTTGTGTGAGATGTACGCATGGTTTTGGAAACGATAGTCATTGGTTTCTTCTTTTGACGCTAATCAAACTAGAACGAAGAAATACAACTCTTAATCACCTCTTTCTTTGTAAATTCGAAACAACCAATGAAACAATATGAAGGTCTCCCTAAATGAAGACTTGTGTGAGATCTACGCATCGTTTTGGACGCGATATTGATGTGATTGCTCCTTTTGATGCTAATTTCAACTAGAACGAAGTAAGAGGACTCATAATCACCTATATTTTGACAATTTTAGAGAACCAATGAAACAATAAGAAGGTTTCCGTAAATGAAGACTTGTGCGAGATGTACGCATGGTTTTGGATGCGATAGTCATGGGTTTCTCTTTTTGACGCTAATCAAACAAGAACAAATTAATACAACTCTTAATCACCTCTTTCTTTGTAAATTTAAAACAACCAATGAAACAATATGAAGGTCTCCCTAAATGAAGACTTGTGTGAGATCAACGCATCGTTTTGGACGCGATAGTGATGGGATTGCTCCTTTTGATGCTAATTTCAACTAGAATGAAGTAATAGGACTCGTAATCACCTATATTTTGACAATTTGAGAGAACTAATCAAACAATAAGAAGGTCTCCCTCAATGAAGACTTGTGTCAGATGTACGGATCGTTTTTAATGCAATAGTAATAGGATTGCTCCTTTTGATGCTAATCAAACTAGAACGAAGTCAAAGGACTCATAATCACCTCTTTCTTCGACAATTTGAGAGAACCAATGAAACAATAAAAAGGTCTCCCTAAATCAAGACTTGTGTGAGATGTACGAATCGTTTTTAACGTGATAGTCATTGATTTGGTCCTTTTGATGCTAATCAAATTAGAAGAATTAATAGGACTCCTAGTCACCTCTTTCTTTGACAATTTTAGAGAACCAATGAAACAATAAGAAGGTCTACCTAAATGAAAACTTGTGTGAGATGTACGCATGGTTTTGGACGCGATAGTCATGAGTTTCTCCTTTTGATGCTAATCAAACTAGAACGAAGTCATAGGACTCCTAATCACCTCTTTCTTTGTAAATTCGAAACAACCAATGAAACAATATGAAGGTCTCCCTAAATGAAGACTTGTGTGAGATCTATGCATCGTTTTGGACGCGATAGTGATGTGATTGCTCCTTTTGATGCTAATTTCAACTAGAACGAAGTAATAGGACTCATAATCACCTATATTTTGACAATTTTAGAGAACTAATGAAACAATAAGAAGGTCTCCCTAAATGAAGACTTGTGTGAGATGTACGCATGGTTTTGGTCGCGATAGTCATGGGTTTCTCTTTTTGACGCTAATCAAACTAGAACGAAGTCATAGGACTCCTAATCACCTCTTTCTTTGTAAATTCGAAACAACCAATGAAACAATATGAAGGTCTCCCTAAATGAAGACTTGTGTGAGATCTATGCATCGTTTTGGACGCGATAGTGATGTGATTGCTCTTTTTGATGCTAATTTCAACTAGAACGAAGTAATAGGACTCATAATCACCTATATTTTGATAATTTTAGAGAACAAATGAAACAATAAGAAGGTCTCCCTAAATGAAGACTTGTGTGAGATGGACGCATGGTTTTGGACGCGATAGTTATGGGTTTCTCCATTTGACGCTAATAAAACTAGAACAAAGTAATACAAATATCTTAATCACCTCTTTCTTTGTAAATTCAAAACAACCAATGAAATAATATGAAGGTCTCCCTAAATGAAGACTTGTGTGAGATCTAAGCATCGTTTTGGACGTGATAGTGATGGGATTGCTCCTTTTGATACTAATTTCAACTATAATGAAGTAATAGGACTCATAATCACCTATATTTTGACAATTTGAGAGAACTAATCAAACAATAAGAAGGTCTCCCTCAATGAAGACTTGTGTGAGATGTACGGATCGTTTTTAATGCAATAGTAATAGGATTGCTCCTTTTGATGCTAATCAAACTAGAACGAAGTCATAGGACTCATAATCACCTCTTTCTTCGACAATTTGAGAGAACCAATGAAACAATAAGAAGGTCTCCCTAAATCATGACTTGTGTGAGATGTACGCATCGTTTTTAACGCGATAGTCATTGATTTGGTCCTTTTGATGCTAATCAAATTAGAACGAATTAATACGACTCCTAATCACCTCTTTCTCTAACAATTTTAGAGAACCAATGAAATAATAAGAAGGTCTACCTAAATGAAGACTTGTGTGAGATGTACGCATGGTTTTGGACGCGATAGTCACGGGTTTCTCCTTTTGATGCTAATCAAACTAAAACGAAGTAGTACAACTCTTAATCACCTCTTTCTTTGTAAATTTGAAACAACCAATAAAATAATATGAAGGTCTCCCTAAATGAAGACTTGTGTGAGATCTACGCATCGTTTTGAACGCGATAGTGATGTGATTGCTCCTTTTGATGCTACTTTCAACCAGAATGAAGTAATATGACTCATAATCACCTATATTTTTACAATTTGAGAGAACAACTGAAACAATAAGAAGGTCTCCCTAAATGAAGACTTGTGTGAGATGTACGCATGGTTTTGGACGCGATAGTCATAGGTTTCTCCTTTTTAAAGCTAATCAAACTAGAAAGAAGTAACACAGTCTCTTAATCACCTATTTCTTTGTAAATTAGAAACAACCAATGAAACAATATGAAGGTCTCCCTAAATGAAGACTTGTGTGAGATCTACGCATCGTTTTGGACGCGATAGTGATGGGATTGCTCCTTTTGATGCTAATTTCAACTAGAATGAAGTAATAGGACTCGTAATCACCTATATTTTGACAATTTGAGAGAACTAATCAAACAATAAGAAGGTCTCCCTAAATGAAGACTTGTGTGAGATGTACAGATTGCTTTGAATGCACTAGTGATAAGATTGCTCCTTTTGATGCTAATCAAACTAGAACGAAGTCATAGGACTCATAATCACCTCTTTCTTCGACAATTTGAGAGAACCAATGAAACAATAAGAGGGTCTCCCTAAATCAAGACTTGTGTGAGATGTACGCAATGTTTTTAACGCGATAATCATTGATTTGGTCCTTTTAATGCTAATCAAATTAGGGCGAATTAATAGGACTCCTAATCACCTCATTCTTTGACAATTTTAGAAAACCAATGAAACAATAAGAAGGTCTCCCTAAATGAATACTTGTGTGAGATGTACGCATGGTTTTGGACGCGATAGTCATCGGTTTCTACTTTTGATGCTAATCAAACTAGAACGAAGTAATACAACTCTTAATCACCTCTTTCTTTGTAAATTCGAAACAACTAATGAAACAATAAGAAGGTCTCCCTAAATGAAGACTTGTGTGGGATGTACGCATGGTTTTGGACGCGATAGTCATGTGTTTCTCCTTTTTAAAGCTAATCAAACTTGCACGAAGTAACACGGTCTCTTAATCACCTCTTTCTTTGTAAATTCGAAACAACCAATGAAACAATATGAATGTATCCTTAGATGAACACTTGTGTGAGATCTATGAATCGTTTTGGACGCGATAGTGATGGGATTGCTCCTTTTGATGCTAATTTCAACTAGAATTAAGTAATAGGATTCATAATCACCTATATTTTAACAATTTGAGAGAACTAATCAAACAATAAGAAGGTCTCCCTAAATGAAGACTTGTGTGAGATGTACGCATCGTTTTGAAAGCAGTAGTGATAGGATTGCTCCTTTTGATGCTATTTAAGCTAGAACGAAGTCATAGGACTCGTAATCACCTCTTTCTTTCACAATTTGAGAGAATGAATGAAACAATAAGAAGGTCTTCCTAAATAAAGACTTGTGTGAGATGTACGCATCGTTTTGGACGCGATAGTCATGGGTTTCTCCTTTTGACGCTAATCAAACTAGAACGAAGTAATACAACTCTTAATCACCTCTTTCTTTGTAAATTCTAAATAACCAATGAAACAATATGAAGGTCTCCCTAAACGAAGACTTGTGTGAGATCAACGCATCGTTTTGGACGCGATAGTGATGTGATTGCTCCTTTTGATGCTAATTTCAACTAGAACGAAGTAATAGGACTCATAATCACCTATATTTTGACAATTTTAGAGAACTAATGAAACAATAAGAACGTCTCCCTAAATGAAGACATGTATGAGATGTACGCATGGTTTTGGACGCGATCGTTATGGGTTTCTCCTTTTGACGCTAATCAAACTAGAACAAAGTAATACAATTCTTAATCACCTCTTCCTTTGTAAATTCAAAACAACCAATGAAACAATATGAGGTCTCCCTAAATGAAGACTTGTGTGAGATCTACGCATCGTTTTGGAGGCGATAGTGATGAGATTGCTCCTTTTGATACTAATTTCAGCTAGAATGAAGTAATTGGACTCATAATCACCTATATTTTGACAATTTGAGAGAACTAATCAAACAATAAGAAGGTCTCCCTCAATGAAGACTTGTGTGAGATGTACGGATCGTTTTTAATGCAATAGTAATAGGATTGCTCCTTTTGATGCTAATCAAACTAGAACGAAGTCATAGGACTCATAATCACCTCTTTCTTCGACAATTTGAGGGAACCAATGAAACAATATGAAGGTCTCCCTAAATCAAGACTTGTGTGAGATGTATACATCGTTTTTAACGCGATAGTCATTGATTTGGTCCTTTTGATGCTAATCAAATTAGAACGAATTAGTAGGACTCCTAATCACCTCTTTCTTTGACAATATTAGAGAACCAATGAAACAATAAGAAGGTCTACCTAAATGAAAACTTGTGTGAGATGTACACATGGTTTTGGACGCGATAGTCATGAGTTTCTCCTTTTGACGCTAATCAAACTAAAACGAAGTAATACAACTCTTAATCACCTCTTTCTTTGTAAATTTGAAACAACCAATAAAACAATATGAAGGTCTCCCTAAATGAAGGCTTGTGTGAGATCTACGCATCGTTTTGAACGCGATAGTGATGTAATTGCTCCTTTTGATGCTAATTTCAACCAGAACGAAGTAATATGACTCATAATCACCTATATTTTGACAATTTGAGAGAACTACTGAAACAATAAGAAGGTCTCCCTAAATGAAGACTTGTGTGAGTTGTACGCGTGGTTTTGGATGCGATAGTCATGGGTTTCTCCTTTTTAGAGCTAATCAAACTAGAAAGTAGTAACACAGTTTCTTAATCACCTCTTTCTTTGTAAATTTGAAACAACCAATGAAACAATATGAAGGTCTCCCTAAATGAAGACTTGTGTGAGATCTACGCATCGTTTTGGACGCAATAGTGATGGGATTGCTCTTTTTGATGCTAATTTCAACTAGAACGACGTAATAGGACTCATAATCACCTATATTTTAACAATTTGAGAGAACTAATCAAACAATAAGAAGATCTCCCTAAATGAAGACTTGTGTGAGATGTACGCATGGTTTTGGAAACGATAGTCATGGGTTTCTTCTTTTGACGCTAATCAAACTAGAACGAAGAAATACAACTCTTAATCACCTCTTTCTTTGTAAATTCGAAACAACCAATGAAACAATATGAAGGTCTCCCTAAATGAAGACTTGTGTGAAATCTACGCATCGTTTTGGACGCGATATTGATGTGATTGCTCCTTTTGATGCTAATTTCAACTAGAACGAAGTAAGAGGACTCATAATCACCTATATTTTGACAATTTTAGAGAACCAATGAAACAATAAGAAGGTTTCCGTAAATGAAGACTTGTGCGAGATGTACGCATGGTTTTGGATGCGATAGTCATGGGTTTCTCTTTTTGACGCTAATCAAACAAGAACAAATTAATACAACTCTTAATCACCTCTTTCTTTGTAAATTTAAAACAACCAATGAAACAATATGAAGGTCTCCCTAAATGAAGACTTGTGTGAGATCAACGCATCGTTTTGGACGCGATAGTGATGGGATTGCTCCTTTTGATGCTAATTTCAACTAGAATGAAGTAATAGGACTCGTAATCACCTATATTTTGACAATTTGAGAGAACTAATCAAACAATAAGAAGGTCTCCCTCAATGAAGACTTGTGTGAGATGTACGGATCGTTTTTAATGCAATAGTAATAGGATTGCTCCTTTTGATGCTAATCAAACTAGAACGAAGTCATAGGACTCATAATCACCTCTTTCTTCGACAATTTGAGAGAAACAATGAAACAATAAAAAAGGTCTCCCTAAATCAAGACTTGTGTGAGATGTACGAATCGTTTTTAACGTGATAGTCATTGATTTGGTCCTTTTGATGCTAATCAAATTAGAAGAATTAATAGGACTCCTAGTCACCTCTTTCTTTGACAATTTTAGAGAACCAATGAAACAATAAGAAGGTCTACCTAAATGAAAACTTGTGTGAGATGTACGCATGGTTTTGGACGCGATAGTCATGAGTTTCTCCTTTTGATGCTAATCAAACTAGAACGAAGTCATAGGACTCCTAATCACCTCTTTCTTTGTAAATTCGAAACAACCAATGAAACAATATGAAGGTCTCCCTAAATGAAGACTTGTGTGAGATCTATGCATCGTTTTGGACGCGATAGTGATGTGATTGCTCCTTTTGATGCTAATTTCAACTAGAACGAAGTAATAGGACTCATAATCACCTATATTTTGACAATTTTAGAGAACTAATGAAACAATAAGAAGGTCTCCCTAAATGAAGACTTGTGTGAGATGTACGCATGGTTTTGGTCGCGATAGTCATGGGTTTCTCTTTTTGACGCTAATCAAACTAGAACGAAGTCATAGGACTCCTAATCACCTCTTTCTTTGTAAATTCGAAACAACCAATGAAACAATATGAAGGTCTCCCTAAATGAAGACTTGTGTGAGATCTATGCATCGTTTTGGACGCGATAGTGATGTGATTGCTCTTTTTGATGCTAATTTCAACTAGAACGAAGTAATAGGACTCATAATCACCTATATTTTGATAATTTTAGAGAACTAATGAAACAATAAGAAGGTCTCCCTAAATGAAGACTTGTGTGAGATGGACGCATGGTTTTGGACGCGATAGTTATGGGTTTCTCCATTTGACGCTAATAAAACTAGAACAAAGTAATACAAATATCTTAATCACCTCTTTCTTTGTAAATTCAAAACAACCAATGAAATAATATGAAGGTCTCCCTAAATGAAGACTTGTGTGAGATCTAAGCATCGTTTTGGACGTGATAGTGATGGGATTGCTCCTTTTGATACTAATTTCAACTATAATGAAGTAATAGGACTCATAATCACCTATATTTTGACAATTTGAGAGAACTACTGAAACAATAAGAAGGTCTCCCTAAATGAAGACTTGTGTGAGTTGTACGCGTGGTTTTGGATGCGATAGTCATGGGTTTCTCCTTTTTAGAGCTAATCAAACTAGAAAGTAGTAACACAGTTTCTTAATCACCTCTTTCTTTGTAAATTAGAAACAACCAATGAAACAATATGAAGGTCTCCCTAAATGAAGACTTGTGTGAGATCTACGCATCGTTTTGGACGCAATAGTGATGGGATTGCTCTTTTTGATGCTAATTTCAACTAGAACGACGTAATAGGACTCATAATCACCTATATTTTAACAATTTGAGAGAACTAATCAAACAATAAGAAGATCTCCCTAAATGAAGACTTGTGTGAGATGTACGCATGGTTTTGGAAACGATAGTCATGGGTTTCTTCTTTTGACGCTAATCAAACTAGAACGAAGAAATACAACTCTTAATCACCTCTTTCTTTGTAAATTCGAAACAACCAATGAAACAATATGAAGGTCTCCCTAAATGAAGACTTGTGTGAAATCTACGCATCGTTTTGGACGCGATATTGATGTGATTGCTCCTTTTGATGCTAATTTCAACTAGAACGAAGTAAGAGGACTCATAATCACCTATATTTTGACAATTTTAGAGAACCAATGAAACAATAAGAAGGTTTCCGTAAATGAAGACTTGTGCGAGATGTACGCATGGTTTTGGATGCGATAGTCATGGGTTTCTCTTTTTGACGCTAATCAAACAAGAACAAATTAATACAACTCTTAATCACCTCTTTCTTTGTAAATTTAAAACAACCAATGAAACAATATGAAGGTCTCCCTAAATGAAGACTTGTGTGAGATCAACGCATCGTTTTGGACGCGATAGTGATGGGATTGCTCCTTTTGATGCTAATTTCAACTAGAATGAAGTAATAGGACTCGTAATCACCTATATTTTGACAATTTGAGAGAACTAATCAAACAATAAGAAGGTCTCCCTCAATGAAGACTTGTGTGAGATGTACGGATCGTTTTTAATGCAATAGTAATAGGATTGCTCCTTTTGATGCTAATCAAACTAGAACGAAGTCATAGGACTCATAATCACCTCTTTCTTCGACAATTTGAGAGAAACAATGAAACAATAAAAAAGGTCTCCCTAAATCAAGACTTGTGTGAGATGTACGAATCGTTTTTAACGTGATAGTCATTGATTTGGTCCTTTTGATGCTAATCAAATTAGAAGAATTAATAGGACTCCTAGTCACCTCTTTCTTTGACAATTTTAGAGAACCAATGAAACAATAAGAAGGTCTACCTAAATGAAAACTTGTGTGAGATGTACGCATGGTTTTGGACGCGATAGTCATGAGTTTCTCCTTTTGATGCTAATCAAACTAGAACGAAGTCATAGGACTCCTAATCACCTCTTTCTTTGTAAATTCGAAACAACCAATGAAACAATATGAAGGTCTCCCTAAATGAAGACTTGTGTGAGATCTATGCATCGTTTTGGACGCGATAGTGATGTGATTGCTCCTTTTGATGCTAATTTCAACTAGAACGAAGTAATAGGACTCATAATCACCTATATTTTGACAATTTTAGAGAGCTAATGAAACAATAAGAAGGTCTCCCTAAATGAAGACTTGTGTGAGATGTACGCATGGTTTTGGTCGCGATAGTCATGGGTTTCTCTTTTTGACGCTAATCAAACTAGAACGAAGTCATAGGACTCCTAATCACCTCTTTCTTTGTAAATTCGAAACAACCAATGAAACAATATGAAGGTCTCCCTAAATGAAGACTTGTGTGAGATCTATGCATCGTTTTGGACGCGATAGTGATGTGATTGCTCCTTTTGATGCTAATTTCAACTAGAACGAAGTAATAGGACTCATAATCACCTATATTTTGACAATTTTAGAGAACTAATGAAACAATAAGAAGGTCTCCCTAAATGAAGACTTGTGTGAGATGGACGCATGGTTTTGGACGCGATAGTTATGGGTTTCTCCATTTGACGCTAATAAAACTAGAACAAAGTAATACAAATATCTTAATCACCTCTTTCTTTGTAAATTCAAAACAACCAATGAAACAATATGAAGGTCTCCCTAAATGAAGACTTGTGTGAGATCTAAGCATCGTTTTGGACGTGATAGTGATGGGATTGCTCCTTTTGATACTAATTTCAACTATAATGAAGTAATAGGACTCATAATCACCTATATTTTGACAATTTGAGAGAACTAATCAAACAATAAGAAGGTCTCCCTCAATGAAGACTTGTGTGAGATGTACGGATCGTTTTAAATGCAATAGTAATAGGATTGCTCCTTTTGATGCTAATCAAACTAGAACGAAGTCATAGGACTCATAATCACCTATTTCTTCGACAATTTGAGAGAACCAATGAAACAATAAGAAGGTCTCCCTAAATCATGACTTGTGTGAGATGTACGCATCGTTTTTAACGCGATAGTCATTGATTTGGTCCTTTTGATGCTAATCAAATTAGAACGAATTAATACGACTCCTAATCACCTCTTTCTCTAACAATTTTAGAAAACCAATGAAACACTAAGAAGGTCTACCTAAATGAAGACTTGTGTGAGATGTACGCATGGTTTTGGACGCGATAGTCACGGGTTTCTCCTTTTGATGCTAATCAAACTAAAACGAAGTAGTACAACTCTTAATCACCTCTTTCTTTGTAAATTTGAAACAACCAATAAAATAATATGAAGGTCTCCCTAAATGAAGACTTGTGTGAGATCTACGCATCGTTTTGAACGCGATAGTGATGTGATTGCTCCTTTTGATGCTACTTTCAACCAGAATGAAGTAATATGACTCATAATCACCTATATTTTTACAATTTGAGAGAACAACTGAAACAATAAGAAGGTCTCCCTAAATGAAGACTTGTGTGAGATGTACGCATGGTTTTGGACGCGATAGTCATAGGTTTCTCCTTTTTAAAGCTAATCAAACTAGAAAGAAGTAACACAGTCTCTTAATCACCTATTTCTTTGTAAATTAGAAACAACCAATGAAACAATATGAAGGTCTCCCTAAATGAAGACTTGTGTGAGATCTACGCATCGTTTTGGACGCGATAGTGATGGGATTGCTCCTTTTGATGCTAATTTCAACTAGAACGAAGTAAGAGGACTCATAATCACCTATATTTTGATAATTTTAGAGAACCAATGAAACAATAAGAAGGTCTCCGTAAATGAAGACTTGTGCGAGATGTACGCATGATTTTGGATGCGATAGTCATGGGTTTCTCTTTTTGAGATGTACAGATTGCTTTGAATGCACTAGTGATAAGATTGCTCCTTTTGATGCTAATCAAACTAGAACGAAGTCATAGGACTCATTATCACCTCTTTCTTCGACAAATTGAGAGAACCAATGAAACAATAAGAGGGTCTCCCTAAATCAAGACTTGTGTGAGATGTACGCAATGTTTTTAACGCGATAATCATTGATTTGGTCCTTTTGATGCTAATCAAATTAGGGCGAATTAATAGGACTCCTAATCACCTCTTTCTTTGACAATTTTAGAAAACCAATGAAACAATAAGAAGGTCTCCCTAAATGAATACTTGTGTGAGATGTACGCATGGTTTTGGACGCGATAGTCGTCGGTTTCTACTTTTGATGCTAATCAAACTACAACGAAGTAATACAACTCTTAATCACCTCTTTCTTTGTAAATTCGAAACAACTAATGAAACAATAAGAAGGTCTCCCTAAATGAAGACTTGTGTGAGATGTACGCATGGTTTTGGACGCGATAGTCATGTGTTTCTCCTTTTTAAAGCTAATCAAACTACCACGAAGTAACACGTTCTCTTAATCACCTCTTTCTTTGTAAATTCGAAACAACCAATGAAACAATATGAATGTCTCCTTAAATGAACACTTGTGTGAGATCTATGAATCGTTTTGGACGCGATAGTGATGGAATTGCTCCTTTTGATGCTAATTTCTACTAGAATTAAGTAATAGGATTCATAATCACCTATATTTTAACAATTTGAGAGAACTAATCAAACAATAAGAAGGTCTCCCTAAATGAAGACTTGTGTGAGATGTACGCATCGTTTTGAAAGCAGTAGTGATAGGATTGCTCCTTTTGATGATATTTAAACTAGTACGAAGTCATAGGACTCGTAATCACCTCTTTCTTTCACAATTTGAGAGAATGAATGAAACAATAAGAAGGTCTTCCTAAATAAAGACTTGTGTGAGATGTACGCATGGTTTTGGACGCGATAGTCATGGGTTTCTCCTTTTGACGCTAATCAAACTAGAACGAAGTAATACAACTCTTAATCACCTCTTTCTTTGTAAATTCTAAATAACCAATGAAACAATATGAAGGTCTCCCTAAACGAAGACTTGTGTGAGATCAACGCATCGTTTTGGACGCGATAGTGATGTGATTGCTCCTTTTGATGCTAATTTCAACTAGAACGAAGTAATAGGACTCATAATCACCTATATTTTGACAATTTTAGAGAACTAATGAAACAATAAGAACGTCTCCCTAAATGAAGACATGTATGAGATGTACGCATGGTTTTGGACGCGATCGTTATGGGTTTCTCCTCTTGACGCTAATCAAACTAGAACAAAGTAATACAACTCTTAATCACCTCTTCCTTTGTAAATTCAAAACAACCAATGAAACAATATGAAGGTCTCCCTAAATGAAGACTTGTGTGAGATCTACGCATCGTTTTGGATGCGATAGTGATGGGATTGCTCCTTTTGATACTAATTTCAACTAGAATGAAGTAATAGGACTCGTAATCACCTATATTTTGACAATTTGAGAGAACTAATCAAACAATAAGAAGGTCTCCCTAAATGAAGACTTGTGTGAGATGTACAGATTGCTTTGAATGCACTAGTGATAAGATTGCTCCTTTTGATGCTAATCAAACTAGAACGAAGTCATAGGACTCATAATCACCTCTTTCTTCGACAATTTGAGAGAACCAATGAAACAATAAGAGGGTCTCCCTAAATCAAGACTTGTGTGAGATGTACGCAATGTTTTTAACGCGATAATCATTGATTTGGTCCTTTTAATGCTAATCAAATTAGGGCGAATTAATAGGACTCCTAATCACCTCGTTCTTTGACAATTTTAGAAAACCAATGAAACAATAAGAAGGTCTCCCTAAATGAATACTTGTGTGAGATGTACGCATGGTTTTGGACGCGATAGTCATCGGTTTCTACTTTTGATGCTAATCAAACTAGAACGAAGTAATACAACTCTTAATCACCTCTTTCTTTGTAAATTCGAAACAACTAATGAAACAATAAGAAGGTCTCCCTAAATGAAGACTTGTGTGAGATGTACGCATGGTTTTGGACGCGATAGTCATGTGTTTCTCCTTTTTAAAGCTAATCAAACTTGCACGAAGTAACACGGTCTCTTAATCACCTCTTTCTTTGTAAATTCGAAACAACCAATGAAACAATATGAATGTCTCCTTAGATGAACACTTGTGTGAGATCTATGAATCGTTTTGGACGCGATAGTGATGGGATTGCTCCTTTTGATGCTAATTTCAACTAGAATTAAGTAATAGGATTCATAATCACCTATATTTTAACAATTTGAGAGAACTAATCAAACAATAAGAAGGTCTCCCTAAATGAAGACTTGTGTGAGATGTACGCATCGTTTTGAAAGCACTAGTGATAGGATTGCTCCTTTTGATGCTATTTAAGCTAGAACGAAGTCATAGGACTCGTAATCACCTCTTTCTTTCACAATTTGAGAGAATGAATGAAACAATAAGAAGGTCTTCATAATAAAGACTTGTGTGAGATGTACGCATCGTTTTGGACGCGATAGTCATGGGTTTCTCCTTTTGACGCTAATCAAACTAGAACGAAGTAATACAACTCTTAATCACCTCTTTCTTTGTAAATTCTAAATAACCAATGAAATAATATAAAGGTCTCCCTAAACGAAGACTTGTGTGAGATCTACGCATCGTTTTGGACCCGATAGTGATGTGATTGCTCCTTTTGATGCTAATTTCAACTAGAACGAAGTAATAGGACTCATAATCACCTATATTTTGACATTTTTAGAGAACTAATGAAACAATAAGAACGTCTCCCTAAATGAAGACTTGTATGAGATGTACGCATGGTTTTGGACGCGATCGTTATGGGTTTCTCCTTTTGACGCTAATCAAACTAGAACAAAGTAATACAACTCTTAATCACCTATTCCTTTGTAAATTCAAAACAACCAATGAAACAATATGAAGGTCTCCCTAAATGAAGACTTGTGTGAGATCTACGCATCGTTTTGGACGCGATAGTGATGGGATTGCTCCTTTTGATACTAATTTCAACTAGAATGAAGTAATAGGACTCATAATCACCTATATTTTGACAATTTGAGAGAACTAATCAAACAATAAGAAGGTCTCCCTCAATGAAGACTTGTGTGAGATGTACGGATCGTTTTTAATGCAATAGTAATAGGATTGCTCCTTTTGATGCTAATCAAACTAGAACGAAGTCAAAGGACTCATAATCACCTCTTTCTTCGACAATTTGAGAGAACCAATGAAACAATAAAAAAGGTCTCCCTAAATCAAGACTTGTGTGAGATGTACGAATCGTTTTTAACGTGATAGTCATTGATTTGGTCCTTTTGATGCTAATCAAATTAGAAGAATTAATAGGACTCCTAGTCACCTCTTTCTTTGACAATTTTAGAGAACCAATGAAACAATAAGAAGGTCTACCTAAATGAAAACTTGTGTGAGATGTACGCATGGTTTTGGACGCGATAGTCATGAGTTTCTCCTTTTGATGCTAATCAAACTAGAACGAAGTCATAGGACTCCTAATCACCTCTTTCTTTGTAAATTCGAAACAACCAATGAAACAATATGAAGGTCTCCCTAAATGAAGACTTGTGTGAGATCTATGCATCGTTTTGGACGCGATAGTGATGTGATTGCTCCTTTTGATGCTAATTTCAACTAGAACGAAGTAATAGGACTCATAATCACCTATATTTTGACAATTTTAGAGAACTAATGAAACAATAAGAAGGTCTCCCTAAATGAAGACTTGTGTGAGATGTACGCATGGTTTTGGTCGCGATAGTCATGGGTTTCTCCTTTTTAAAGCTAATCAAACTAGAAAGAAGTAACACAGTTTCTTAATCACCTCTTTCTTTGTAAATTAGAAACAACCAATGAAACAATATGAAGGTCTCCCTAAATGAAGACTTGTGTGAGATCTATGCATCGTTTTGGACGCGATAGTGATGGGATTTCTCTTTTTAATGCTAATTTCAACTAGAACGAAGTAATATGACTCATAATCACCTATATTTTAACAATTTGAGAGAACTAATCAAACAATAAGAAGGTCTCCCTAAATGAAGACTTGTGTGAGATGTACGCATGGTTTTGGACACGATAGTCATGGGTTTCTTCTTTTGACGCTAATCAAACTAGAACGGAGAAATACAACTCTTAATCCTCTCTTTCTTTGTAAATTCAAAAAACCAATGAAACAATATGAAGGTATCCCTAAATGAAGACTTGTGTGAGATCTACGCATCGTTTTGGACGCGATATTGATGTGATTGCTCCTTTTGATGCTAATTTCAACTAGAACGAAGTAAGAGGACTCATAATCACCTATATTTTGAAAATTTTAGAGAACCAATGAAACAATAAGAAGGTCTCCCTAAATGAAGACTTGTGTGAGATGTACGCATGGTTTTGGATGCGATAGTCATGGGTTTCTCTTTTTGACGCTAATCAAACAAGAACAAATTAATACAACTCTTAATCACCTCTTTCTTTGTAAATTTAAAACAACCAATGAAACAATATGAAGGTCTCCCTAAATGAAGACTTGTGTGAGATCAACGCATCGGTTTGGACGCGATAGTGATGGGATTGCTCCTTTTGATGCTAATTTCAACTAGAATGAAGTAATAGGACTCGTAATCACCTATATTTTGACAATTTGAGAAAACTAATCAAACAATAAGAAGGTCTCTCTAAATGAAGACTTGTGTGAGATGTACAGATTGCTTTGAATGCACTAGTGATAAGATTGCTCCTTTTGATGCTAATCAAACTAGAACGAAGTCATAGGACTCATAATCACCTCTTTCTTTGACAATTTGAGAAAACCAATGAAACAATAAGAAGGTCTCCCTAAATCAAGACTTGTGTGAGATGTACGCAACGTTTTTAACGCGATAATCATTGATTTGGTCCTTTTGATGCTAATCAAATTAGAGCGAATTAATAGGACTCCTAATCACCTCTTTCTTTGACAATTTTAGAAAACCAATGAAACAATAAGAAGGTCTCCCTAAATGAATACTTGTGTGAGATGTACGCATGGTTTTGGTCGCGATAGTCATGGGTTTCTCTTTTTGACGCTAATCAAACTAGAACGAAGTCATAGGACTCCTAATCACCTCTTTCTTTGTAAATTTGAAACAACCAATGAAATAATAAGAAGGTCTACCTAAATGAAGACTTGTGTGAGATGTACGCATGGTTTTGGACGCGATAGTCACGGGTTTCTCCTTTTGATGCTAATCAAACTAAAACGAAGTAGTACAACTCTTAATCACCTCTTTCTTTGTAAATTTGAAACAACCAATAAAATAATATGAAGGTCTCCCTAAATGAAGACTTGTGTGAGATCTACGCATCGTTTTGAACGCGATAGTGATGTGATTGCTCCTTTTGATGCTACTTTCAACCAGAATGAAGTAATATGACTCATAATCACCTATATTTTTACAATTTGAGAGAACAACTGAAACAATAAGAAGGTCTCCCTAAATGAAGACTTGTGTGAGATGTACGCATGGTTTTGGACGCGATAGTCATAGGTTTCTCCTTTTTAAAGCTAATCAAACTAGAAAGAAGTAACACAGTCTCTTAATCACCTATTTCTTTGTAAATTAGAAACAACCAATGAAACAATATGAAGGTCTCCCTAAATGAAGACTTGTGTGAGATCTACGCATCGTTTTGGACGCGATAGTGATGGGATTGCTCCTTTTGATGCTAATTTCAACTAGAATGAAGTAATAGGACTCGTAATCACCTATATTTTGACAATTTGAGAGAACTAATCAAACAATAAGAAGGTCTCCCTAAATGAAGACTTGTGTGAGATGTACAGATTGCTTTGAATGCACTAGTGATAAGATTGCTCCTTTTGATGCTAATCAAACTAGAACGAAGTCATAGGACTCATAATCACCTCTTTCTTCGACAATTTGAGAGAACCAATGAAACAATAAGAGGGTCTCCCTAAATCAAGACTTGTGTGAGATGTACGCAATGTTTTTAACGCGATAATCATTGATTTGGTCCTTTTAATGCTAATCAAATTAGGGCGAATTAATAGGACTCCTAATCACCTCGTTCTTTGACAATTTTAGAAAACCAATGAAACAATAAGAAGGTCTCCCTAAATGAATACTTGTGTGAGATGTACGCATGGTTTTGGACGCGATAGTCATCGGTTTCTACTTTTGATGCTAATCAAACTAGAACGAAGTAATACAACTCTTAATCACCTCTTTCTTTGTAAATTCGAAACAACTAATGAAACAATAAGAAGGCCTCCCTAAATGAAGACTTGTGTGAGATGTACGCATGGTTTTGGACGCGATAGTCATGTGTTTCTCCTTTTTAAAGCTAATCAAACTTGCACGAAGTAACACGGTCTCTTAATCACCTCTTTCTTTGTAAATTCGAAACAACCAATGAAACAATATGAATGTCTCCTTAGATGAACACTTGTGTGAGATCTATGAATCGTTTTGGACGCGATAGTGATGGGATTGCTCCTTTTGATGCTAATTTCAACTAGAATTAAGTAATAGGATTCATAATCACCTATATTTTAACAATTTGAGAGAACTAATCAAACAATAAGAAGGTCTCCCTAAATGAAGACTTGTGTGAGATGTACGCATCGTTTTGAAAGCACTAGTGATAGGATTGCTCCTTTTGATGCTATTTAAGCTAGAACGAAGTCATAGGACTCGTAATCACCTCTTTCTTTCACAATTTGAGAGAATGAATGAAACAATAAGAAGGTCTTCCTAAATAAAGACTTGTGTGAGATGTACGCATCGTTTTGGACGCGATAGTCATGGGTTTCTCCTTTTGACGCTAATCAAACTAGAACGAAGTAATACAACTCTTAATCACCTCTTTCTTTGTAAATTCTAAATAACCAATGAAATAATATAAAGGTCTCCCTAAACGAAGACTTGTGTGAGATCTACGCATCGTTTTGGACCCGATAGTGATGTGATTGCTCCTTTTGATGCTAATTTCAACTAGAACGAAGTAATAGGACTCATAATCACCTATATTTTGACATTTTTAGAGAACTAATGAAACAATAAGAACGTCTCCCTAAATGAAGACTTGTATGAGATGTACGCATGGTTTTGGACGCGATCGTTATGGGTTTCTCCTTTTGACGCTAATCAAACTAGAACAAAGTAATACAACTCTTAATCACCTATTCCTTTGTAAATTCAAAACAACCAATGAAACAATATGAAGGTCTCCCTAAATGAAGACTTGTGTGAGATCTACGCATCGTTTTGGACGCGATAGTGATGGGATTGCTCCTTTTGATACTAATTTCAACTAGAATGAAGTAATAGGACTCATAATCACCTATATTTTGACAATTTGAGAGAACTAATCAAACAATAAGAAGGTCTCCCTCAATGAAGACTTGTGTGAGATGTACGGATCGTTTTTAATGCAATAGTAATAGGATTGCTCCTTTTGATGCTAATCAAACTAGAACGAAGTCAAAGGACTCATAATCACCTCTTTCTTCGACAATTTGAGAGAACCAATGAAACAATAAAAAAGGTCTCCCTAAATCAAGACTTGTGTGAGATGTACGAATCGTTTTTAACGTGATAGTCATTGATTTGGTCCTTTTGATGCTAATCAAATTAGAAGAATTAATAGGACTCCTAGTCACCTCTTTCTTTGACAATTTTAGAGAACCAATGAAACAATAAGAAGGTCTACCTAAATGAAAACTTGTGTGAGATGTACGCATGGTTTTGGACGCGATAGTCATGAGTTTCTCCTTTTGATGCTAATCAAACTAGAACGAAGTCATAGGACTCCTAATCACCTCTTTCTTTGTAAATTCGAAACAACCAATGAAACAATATGAAGGTCTCCCTAAATGAAGACTTGTGTGAGATCTATGCATCGTTTTGGACGCGATAGTGATGTGATTGCTCCTTTTGATGCTAATTTCAACTAGAACGAAGTAATAGGACTCATAATCACCTATATTTTGACAATTTTAGAGAACTAATGAAACAATAAGAAGGTCTCCCTAAATGAAGACTTGTGTGAGATGTACGCATGGTTTTGGTCGCGATAGTCATGGGTTTCTCCTTTTTAAAGCTAATCAAACTAGAAAGAAGTAACACAGTTTCTTAATCACCTCTTTCTTTGTAAATTAGAAACAACCAATGAAACAATATGAAGGTCTCCCTAAATGAAGACTTGTGTGAGATCTATGCATCGTTTTGGACGCGATAGTGATGGGATTTCTCTTTTTAATGCTAATTTCAACTAGAACGAAGTAATAGGACTCATAATCACCTATATTTTAACAATTTGAGAGAACTAATCAAACAATAAGAAGGTCTCCCTAAATGAAGACTTGTGTGAGATGTACGCATGGTTTTGGACACGATAGTCATGGGTTTCTTCTTTTGACGCTAATCAAACTAGAACGGAGAAATACAACTCTTAATCCTCTCTTTCTTTGTAAATTCAAAAAACCAATGAAACAATATGAAGGTATCCCTAAATGAAGACTTGTGTGAGATCTACGCATCGTTTTGGACGCGATATTGATGTGATTGCTCCTTTTGATGCTAATTTCAACTAGAACGAAGTAAGAGGACTCATAATCACCTATATTTTGAAAATTTTAGAGAACCAATGAAACAATAAGAAGGTCTCCCTAAATGAAGACTTGTGTGAGATGTACGCATGGTTTTGGATGCGATAGTCATGGGTTTCTCTTTTTGACGCTAATCAAACAAGAACAAATTAATACAACTCTTAATCACCTCTTTCTTTGTAAATTTAAAACAACCAATGAAACAATATGAAGGTCTCCCTAAATGAAGACTTGTGTGAGATCAACGCATCGGTTTGGACGCGATAGTGATGGGATTGCTCCTTTTGATGCTAATTTCAACTAGAATGAAGTAATAGGACTCGTAATCACCTATATTTTGACAATTTGAGAAAACTAATCAAACAATAAGAAGGTCTCTCTAAATGAAGACTTGTGTGAGATGTACAGATTGCTTTGAATGCACTAGTGATAAGATTGCTCCTTTTGATGCTAATCAAACTAGAACGAAGTCATAGGACTCATAATCACCTCTTTCTTTGACAATTTGAGAAAACCAATGAAACAATAAGAAGGTCTCCCTAAATCAAGACTTGTGTGAGATGTACGCAACGTTTTTAACGCGATAATCATTGATTTGGTCCTTTTGATGCTAATCAAATTAGAGCGAATTAATAGGACTCCTAATCACCTCTTTCTTTGACAATTTTAGAAAACCAATGAAACAATAAGAAGGTCTCCCTAAATGAATACTTGTGTGAGATGTACGCATGGTTTTGGTCGCGATAGTCATGGGTTTCTCTTTTTGACGCTAATCAAACTAGAACGAAGTCATAGGACTCCTAATCACCTCTTTCTTTGTAAATTTGAAACAACCAATGAAACAATATGAAGGTCTCCCTAAATGAAGACTTGTGTGAGATATATGCATCGTTTTGGACGCGATAGTGATGTGATTGCTCCTTTTGATGCTAATTTCAACTAGAACGAAGTAATAGGACTCATAATCACCTATATTTTGACAATTTTAGAGAACTAATGAAACAATAAGAAGGTCTCCCTAAATGAAGACTTGTGTGAGATGGACGCATGGTTTTGGACGCGATAGTTATGGGTTTCTCCATTTGACGCTAATCAAACTAGAACAAAGTAATACAAATATCTTAATCACCTCTTTCTTTGTAAATTCAAAACAACCAATGAAACAATATGAAGGTCTCCCTAAATGAAGACTTGTGTGAGATCTATGCATCGTTTTGGACACGATAGTGATGTGATTGCTCCTTTTGATGCTAATTTCAACTAGAACGAAGTAATAGGACTCATAATCACCTATATTTTGACAATTTTAGAGAACTAATGAAACAATAAGAAGGTCTCCCTAAATGAAGACTTGTGTGAGATGGACGCATGGTTTTGGACGCGATAGTTATGGGTTTCTCCATTTGACGCTAATCAAACTAGAACAAAGTAATACAAATATCTTAATCACCTCTTTCTTTGTAAATTCAAAACAACCAATGAAACAATATGAAGGTCTCCCTAAATGAAGACTTGTGTGAGATCTAAGCATTGTTTTGGACGTGATAGTGATGGGATTGCTCCTTTTGATACTAATTTCAACTATAATGAAGTAATAGGACTCATAATCACCTATATTTTGACAATTTGAGAGAACTAATCAAACAATAAGAAGGTCTCCCTCAATGAAGACTTGTGTGAGATGTACGGATCGTTTTTAATGCAATAGTGATAGGATTGCTCCTTTTGATGCTAATCAAACAAGAACGAAGTCATAGGACTCATAATCACCTCTTTCTTCGACAATTTGAGAGAACCAATGAAACAATAAGAAGGTCTCCCTAAATCATGACTTGTGTGAGATGTACGCATCGTTTTTAACGCGATAGTCATTGATTTGGTCCTTTTGATGCTAATCAAATTAGAACGAATTAATACGAATCCTAATCACCTCTTTCTCTGACAATTTTAGAGAACCAATGAAACAATAAGAAGGTCTACCTAAATGAAGACTTGTGTGAGATGTACGCATGGTTTTGGACGCGATAGTCATGGGTTTCTCCTTTTGACGCTAATCAAACTAAAACGAAGTAGTACAACTCTTAATCACCTCTTTCTTTGTAAATTTGAAACAACCAATAAAATAATATGAAGGTCTCCCTAAATGAAGACTTGTGTGAGATCTACGCATCGTTTTGAACGCGATAGTGATGTGATTGCTCCTTTTGATGCTACTTTCAACCAGAATGAAGTAATATGACTCATAATCACCTATATTTTGACAATTTGAGAGAACAACTGAAACAATAAGAAGGTCTCCCTAAATGAAGACTTGTGTGAGATGTACGCATGGTTTTGGACGCGATAGTCATAGGTTTCTCCTTTTTAAAGCTAATCAAACTAGAAAGAAGTAACACAGTCTCTTAATCACCTCTTTCTTTGTAAATTAGAAGCAACCAATGAAACAATATGAAGGTCTCCCTAAATGAAGACTTGTGTGAGATCTATGCATCGTTTTGGACGCGATAGTGATGGGATTGCTCCTTTTGATGCTAATTTCAACTAGAATGAAGTAATAGGACTCGTAATCACCTATATTTTGACAATTTGAGAGAACTAATCAAACAATAAGAATGTCTCACTAAATGAAGACTTGTGTGAGATGTACAGATTGCTTTGAATGCACTAGTGATAAGATTGCTCCTTTTGATGCTAATCAAACTAGAACGAAGTCATAGGACTCATAATCACCTCTTTCTTCGACAATTTGAGAGAACCAATGAAACAATAAGAGGGTCTCCATAAATCAAGACTTGTGTGAGTGTACGCAATGTTTTTAACGCGATAATCATTGATTTGGTCCTTTTGATGCTAATCAAATTAGGGCGAATTAATAGGACACCTAATCACCTCTTTCTTTGATAATTTTAGAAAACCAATGAAACAATAAGAAGGTCTCCCTAAATGAATACTTGTGTGAGATGTACGCATGGTTTTGGACGCGATAGTCATCGGTTTCTACTTTTGATGCTAATCAAACTAGAACGAAGTAATACAACTCTTAATCACCTCTTTCTTTGTCAATTCGAAACAACTAATGAAACAATAAGAAGGTATCCCTAAATGAAGACTTGTGTGAGATGTACGCATGGTTTTGGACGCGATAGTCATGTGTTTCTCCTTTTTAAAGCTAATCAAACTAGCACGAAGTAACACGGTCTCTTAATCACCTCTTTCTTTGTAAATTTGAAACAACCAATGAAACAATATGAATGTCTCCTTAGATGAACACTTGTGTGAGATCTATGAATCGTTTTGGACGCGATAGTGATGGGATTGCTTCTTTTGATGCTAATTTCAACTAGAATTAAGTAATAGGATTCATAATCACCTATATTTTAACAATTTGAGAGAACTAATCAAACAATAAGAAGGTCTCCCTAAATGAAGACTTGTGTGAGATGTACGCATCGTTTTGAAAGCACTAGTGATAGGATTGCTCCTTTTGATGCTATTTAAACTAGAACGAAGTCATAGGACTCGTAATCACCTCTTTCTTTCATAATTTGAGAGAATGAATGAAACAATAAGAAGGTCTTCCTAAATAAAGACTTGTGTGAGATGTACGCATGGTTTTGGACGCGATAGTCATGGGTTTCTCCTTTTGACGCTAATCAAACTAGAACGAAGTAATACAACTCTTAATCACCTCTTTCTTTGTAAATTCTAAATAACCAATGAAACAATATGAAGGTCTCCCTAAACGAAAACTTGTGTGAGATCTACGCATCGTTTTGGACGCGATAGTGATGTGATTGCTCCTTTTGATGCTAATTTCAACTAGAACGAAGTAATAGGACTCATAATCACCTATATTTTGACAATTTTAGAGAACTAATGAAACAATAAGAACGTCTCCCTAAATGAAGACTTGTATGAGATGTACGCATGGTTTTGGACGCGATCGTTATGGGTTTCTCCTTTTGACGCTAATCAAACTAGAACAAAGTAATACAACTCTTAATCACCTCTTCCTTTGTAAATTCAAAACAACCAATGAAACAATATGAAGGTCTCCCTAAATGAAGACTTGTGTGAGATCTACGCATCGTTTTGGACGCGATAGTGATGGGATTGCTCCTTTTGATACTAATTTCAACTAGAATGAAGTAATAGGGCTCATAATCACCTATATTTTGACAATTTGAGAGAACTAATCAAACAATAAGAAGGTCTCCCTCAATGAAGACTTGTGTGAGATGTACGGATCGTTTTTAATGCAATAGTAATAGGATTGCTCCTTTTGATGCTAATCAAACTAGAACGAAGTCATAGGACTCATAATCACCTCTTTCTTCGACAATTTGAGAGAACCAATGAAACAATAAAAAAGGTCTCCCTAAATCAAGACTTGTGTGAGATGTACGCATCATTTTTAACGTGATAGTCATTGATTTGGTCCTTTTAATGCTAATCAAATTAGAAGAATTAATAGGACTCCTAATCACCTCTTTCTTTGACAATTTTAGAGAACCAATGAAACAATAAGAAGGTCTACCTAAATGAAAACTTGTGTGAGATGTACGCATGGTTTTGGACGCGATAGTCATGAGTTTCTCCTTTTGATGCTAATCAAACTAAAACGAAGTAATACAACTCTTAATCACCGCTTTCTTTGTAAATTTGAAACAACCAATAAAAAAATATGAAGGTGTCCCGAAATGAAGACTTGTGTGAGATCTACGCATCGTTTTGAACGCGATAGTAATGTGATTGCTCCTTTTGATGCTAATTTCAACCAGAACGAAGTAATATGACTCATAATCACCTGTATTTTGACAATTTGAGAGAACTACTGAAACAATAAGAAGGTCTCCCTAAATGAAGATTTGTGTGAGATGTACAAGTGGTTTTGGATGCGATAGTCATGGGTTTCTCCTTTTTAAAGCTAATCAAACTAGAAAGAAGTAACACAGTTTCTTAATCACCTCTTTCTTTGTAAATTAGAAACAACCAATGAAACAATATGAAGGTCTCCCTAAATGAAGACTTGTGTGAGATCTACGCATCGTTTTGGATGCAATAGTTATTGGATTGCTCTTTTTAATGCTAATTTCAACTAGAACGAAGTAATATGACTCATAATCACCTATATTTTGACAATTTGAGAGAACAACTGAAACAATAAGAAGGTCTCCCTAAATGAAGACTTGTGTGAGATGTACGCATGGTTTTGGACGCGATAGTCATAGGTTTCTCCTTTTTAAAGCTAATCAAACTAGAAAGAAGTAACACAGTCTCTTAATCACCTCTTTCTTTGTAAATTAGAAGCAACCAATGAAACAATATGAAGGTCTCCCTAAATGAAGACTTGTGTGAGATCTATGCATCGTTTTGGACGCGATAGTGATGGGATTGCTCCTTTTGATGCTAATTTCAACTAGAATGAAGTAATAGGACTCGTAATCACCTATATTTTGACAATTTGAGAGAACTAATCAAACAATAAGAAGGTCTCCCTAAATGAAGACTTGTGTGAGATGTACAGATTGCTTTGAATGCACTAGTGATAAGATTGCTCCTTTTGATGCTAATCAAACTAGAACGAAGTCATAGGACTCATAATCACCTCTTTCTTTGACAATTTGAGAAAACCAATGAAACAATAAGAAGGTCTCCCTAAATCAAGACTTGTGTGAGATGTACGCAACGTTTTTAACGCGATAATCATTGATTTGGTCCTTTTGATGCTAATCAAATTAGAGCGAATTAATAGGACTCCTAATCACCTCTTTCTTTGACAATTTTAGAAAACCAATGAAACAATAAGAAGGTCTCCCTAAATGAATACTTGTGTGAGATGTACGCATGGTTTTGGTCGCGATAGTCATGGGTTTCTCTTTTTGACGCTAATCAAACTAGAACGAAGTCATAGGACTCCTAATCACCTCTTTCTTTGTAAATTCGAAACAACCAATGAAACAATATGAAGGTCTCCCTAAATGAAGACTTGTGTGAGATATATGCATCGTTTTGGACGCGATAGTGATGTGATTGCTCCTTTTGATGCTAATTTCAACTAGAACGAAGTAATAGCACTCATAATCACCTATATTTTGACAATTTTAGAGAACTAATGAAACAATAAGAAGGTCTCCCTAAATGAAGACTTGTGTGAGATGGACGCATGGTTTTGGACGCGATAGTTATGTGTTTCTCCATTTGACGCTAATCAAACTAGAACAAAGTAATACAAATATCTTAATCACCTCTTTCTTTGTAAATTCAAAACAACCAATGAAACAATATGAAGGTCTCCCTAAATGAAGACTTGTGTGAGATCTAAGCATTGTTTTGGACGTGATAGTGATGGGATTGCTCCTTTTGATACTAATTTCAACTATAATGAAGTAATAGGACTCATAATCACCTATATTTTGACAATTTGAGAGAACTAATCAAACAATAAGAAGGTCTCCCTCAATGAAGACTTGTGTGAGATGTACGGATCGTTTTTAATGCAATAGTGATAGGATTGCTCCTTTTGATGCTAATCAAACAAGAACGAAGTCATAGGACTCATAATCACCTCTTTCTTCGACAATTTGAGAGAACCAATGAAACAATAAGAAGGTCTCCCTAAATCATGACTTGTGTGAGATGTACGCATCGTTTTTAACGCGATAGTCATTCATTTGGTCCTTTTGATGCTAATCAAATTAGAACGAATTAATACGACTCCTAATCACCTCTTTCTCTGACAATTTTAGAGAACCAATGAAACAATAAGAAGGTCTACCTAAATGAAGACTTGTGTGAGATGTACGCATGGTTTTGGACGCGATAGTCATGGGTTTCTCCTTTTGACGCTAATCAAACTAAAACGAAGTAGTACAACTCTTAATCACCTCTTTCTTTGTAAATTTGAAACAACCAATAAAATAATATGAAGGTCTCCCTAAATGAAGACTTGTGTGAGATCTACGCATCGTTTTGAACGCGATAGTGATGTGATTGCTCCTTTTGATGCTACTTTCAACCAGAATGAAGTAATATGACTCATAATCACCTATATTTTGACAATTTGAGAGAACAACTGAAACAATAAGAAGGTCTCCCTAAATGAAGACTTGTGTGAGATGTACGCATGGTTTTGGACGCGATAGTCATAGGTTTCTCCTTTTTAAAGCTAATCAAACTAGAAAGAAGTAACACAGTCTCTTAATCACCTATTTCTTTGTAAATTAGAAACAACCAATGAAACAATATGAAGGTCTCCCTAAATGAAGACTTGTGTGAGATCTACGCATCGTTTTGGACGCGATAGTGATGGGA
This sequence comes from Panax stipuleanatus, assembly GCA_020205555.1. NCBI lineage: Eukaryota > Viridiplantae > Streptophyta > Magnoliopsida > Apiales > Araliaceae > Panax > Panax stipuleanatus. The sequence continues at coordinate 326,642 of JAINUT010001952.1, read as the reverse complement.
TTGCTCCTTTTGATGCTAATTTCAACTAGAATGAAGTAATAGGACTCGTAATCACCTATATTTTGACAATTTGAGAGAACTAATCAAACAATAAGAAGGTCTCCCTAAATGAAGACTTGTGTGAGATGTACAGATTGCTTTGAATGCACTAGTGATAAGATTGCTCCTTTTGATGCTAATCAAACTAGAACGAAGTCATAGGACTCATAATCACCTCTTTCTTCGACAATTTGAGAGAACCAATGAAACAATAAGAGGGTCTCCCTAAATCAAGACTTGTGTGAGATGTACGCAATGTTTTTAACGCGATAATCATTGATTTGGTCCTTTTAATGCTAATCAAATTAGGGCGAATTAATAGGACTCCTAATCACCTCGTTCTTTGACAATTTTAGAAAACCAATGAAACAATAAGAAGGTCTCCCTAAATGAATACTTGTGTGAGATGTACGCATGGTTTTGGACGCGATAGTCATCGGTTTCTACTTTTGATGCTAATCAAACTAGAACGAAGTAATACAACTCTTAATCACCTCTTTCTTTGTAAATTCGAAACAACTAATGAAACAATAAGAAGGTCTCCCTAAATGAAGACTTGTGTGAGATGTACGCATGGTTTTGGACGCGATAGTCATGGGTTTCTCCTTTTGACGCTAATCAAACTAAAACGAAGTAGTACAACTCTTAATCACCTCTTTCTTTGTAAATTTGAAACAACCAATAAAATAATATGAAGGTCTCCCTAAATGAAGACTTGTGTGAGATCTACGCATCGTTTTGAACGCGATAGTGATGTGATTGCTCCTTTTGATGCTACTTTCAACCAGAATGAAGTAATATGACTCATAATCACCTATATTTTGACAATTTGAGAGAACAACTGAAACAATAAGAAGGTCTCCCTAAATGAAGACTTGTGTGAGATGTACGCATGGTTTTGGACGCGATAGTCATAGGTTTCTCCTTTTTAAAGCTAATCAAACTAGAAAGAAGTAACACAGTCTCTTAATCACCTATTTCTTTGTAAATTAGAAACAACCAATGAAACAATATGAAGGTCTCCCTAAATGAAGACTTGTGTGAGATCTACGCATCGTTTTGGACGCGATAGTGATGGGATTGCTCCTTTTGATGCTAATTTCAACTAGAATGAAGTAATAGGACTCGTAATCACCTATATTTTGACAATTTGAGAGAACTAATCAAACAATAAGAAGGTCTCCCTAAATGAAGACTTGTGTGAGATGTACAGATTGCTTTGAATGCACTAGTGATAAGATTGCTCCTTTTGATGCTAATCAAACTAGAACGAAGTCATAGGACTCATAATCACCTCTTTCTTCGACAATTTGAGAGAACCAATGAAACAATAAGAGGGTCTCCCTAAATCAAGACTTGTGTGAGATGTACGCAATGTTTTTAACGCGATAATCATTGATTTGGTCCTTTTGATGCTAATCAAATTAGGGCGAATTAATAGGACACCTAATCACCTCTTTCTTTGATAATTTTAGAAAACCAATGAAACAATAAGAAGGTCTCCCTAAATGAATACTTGTGTGAGATGTACGCATGGTTTTGGACGCGATAGTCATCGGTTTCTACTTTTGATGCTAATCAAACTAGAACGAAGTAATACAACTCTTAATCACCTCTTTCTTTGTCAATTCGAAACAACTAATGAAACAATAAGAAGGTATCCCTAAATGAAGACTTGTGTGAGATGTACGCATGGTTTTGGACGCGATAGTCATGTGTTTCTCCTTTTTAAAGCTAATCAAACTAGCACGAAGTAACACGGTCTCTTAATCACCTCTTTCTTTGTAAATTTGAAACAACCAATGAAACAATATGAATGTCTCCTTAGATGAACACTTGTGTGAGATCTATGAATCGTTTTGGACGCGATAGTGATGGGATTGCTTCTTTTGATGCTAATTTCAACTAGAATTAAGTAATAGGATTCATAATCACCTATATTTTAACAATTTGAGAGAACTAATCAAACAATAAGAAGGTCTCCCTAAATGAAGACTTGTGTGAGATGTACGCATCGTTTTGAAAGCACTAGTGATAGGATTGCTCCTTTTGATGCTATTTAAACTAGAACGAAGTCATAGGACTCGTAATCACCTCTTTCTTTCATAATTTGAGAGAATGAATGAAACAATAAGAAGGTCTTCCTAAATAAAGACTTGTGTGAGATGTACGCATGGTTTTGGACGCGATAGTCATGGGTTTCTCCTTTTGACGCTAATCAAACTAGAACGAAGTAATACAACTCTTAATCACCTCTTTCTTTGTAAATTCTAAATAACCAATGAAACAATATGAAGGTCTCCCTAAACGAAAACTTGTGTGAGATCTACGCATCGTTTTGGACGCGATAGTGATGTGATTGCTCCTTTTGATGCTAATTTCAACTAGAACGAAGTAATAGGACTCATAATCACCTATATTTTGACAATTTTAGAGAACTAATGAAACAATAAGAACGTCTCCCTAAATGAAGACTTGTATGAGATGTACGCATGGTTTTGGACGCGATCGTTATGGGTTTCTCCTTTTGACGCTAATCAAACTAGAACAAAGTAATACAACTCTTAATCACCTCTTCCTTTGTAAATTCAAAACAACCAATGAAACAATATGAAGGTCTCCCTAAATGAAGACTTGTGTGAGATCTACGCATCGTTTTGGACGCGATAGTGATGGGATTGCTCCTTTTGATACTAATTTCAACTAGAATGAAGTAATAGGGCTCATAATCACCTATATTTTGACAATTTGAGAGAACTAATCAAACAATAAGAAGGTCTCCCTCAATGAAGACTTGTGTGAGATGTACGGATCGTTTTTAATGCAATAGTAATAGGATTGCTCCTTTTGATGCTAATCAAACTAGAACGAAGTCATAGGACTCATAATCACCTCTTTCTTCGACAATTTGAGAGAACCAATGAAACAATAAAAAAGGTCTCCCTAAATCAAGACTTGTGTGAGATGTACGCATCATTTTTAACGTGATAGTCATTGATTTGGTCCTTTTAATGCTAATCAAATTAGAAGAATTAATAGGACTCCTAATCACCTCTTTCTTTGACAATTTTAGAGAACCAATGAAACAATAAGAAGGTCTACCTAAATGAAAACTTGTGTGAGATGTACGCATGGTTTTGGACGCGATAGTCATGAGTTTCTCCTTTTGATGCTAATCAAACTAAAACGAAGTAATACAACTCTTAATCACCGCTTTCTTTGTAAATTTGAAACAACCAATAAAAAAATATGAAGGTGTCCCGAAATGAAGACTTGTGTGAGATCTACGCATCGTTTTGAACGCGATAGTAATGTGATTGCTCCTTTTGATGCTAATTTCAACCAGAACGAAGTAATATGACTCATAATCACCTGTATTTTGACAATTTGAGAGAACTACTGAAACAATAAGAAGGTCTCCCTAAATGAAGATTTGTGTGAGATGTACAAGTGGTTTTGGATGCGATAGTCATGGGTTTCTCCTTTTTAAAGCTAATCAAACTAGAAAGAAGTAACACAGTTTCTTAATCACCTCTTTCTTTGTAAATTAGAAACAACCAATGAAACAATATGAAGGTCTCCCTAAATGAAGACTTGTGTGAGATCTACGCATCGTTTTGGATGCAATAGTTATTGGATTGCTCTTTTTAATGCTAATTTCAACTAGAACGAAGTAATATGACTCATAATCACCTATATTTTGACAATTTGAGAGAACAACTGAAACAATAAGAAGGTCTCCCTAAATGAAGACTTGTGTGAGATGTACGCATGGTTTTGGACGCGATAGTCATAGGTTTCTCCTTTTTAAAGCTAATCAAACTAGAAAGAAGTAACACAGTCTCTTAATCACCTCTTTCTTTGTAAATTAGAAGCAACCAATGAAACAATATGAAGGTCTCCCTAAATGAAGACTTGTGTGAGATCTATGCATCGTTTTGGACGCGATAGTGATGGGATTGCTCCTTTTGATGCTAATTTCAACTAGAATGAAGTAATAGGACTCGTAATCACCTATATTTTGACAATTTGAGAGAACTAATCAAACAATAAGAAGGTCTCCCTAAATGAAGACTTGTGTGAGATGTACAGATTGCTTTGAATGCACTAGTGATAAGATTGCTCCTTTTGATGCTAATCAAACTAGAACGAAGTCATAGGACTCATAATCACCTCTTTCTTTGACAATTTGAGAAAACCAATGAAACAATAAGAAGGTCTCCCTAAATCAAGACTTGTGTGAGATGTACGCAACGTTTTTAACGCGATAATCATTGATTTGGTCCTTTTGATGCTAATCAAATTAGAGCGAATTAATAGGACTCCTAATCACCTCTTTCTTTGACAATTTTAGAAAACCAATGAAACAATAAGAAGGTCTCCCTAAATGAATACTTGTGTGAGATGTACGCATGGTTTTGGTCGCGATAGTCATGGGTTTCTCTTTTTGACGCTAATCAAACTAGAACGAAGTCATAGGACTCCTAATCACCTCTTTCTTTGTAAATTCGAAACAACCAATGAAACAATATGAAGGTCTCCCTAAATGAAGACTTGTGTGAGATATATGCATCGTTTTGGACGCGATAGTGATGTGATTGCTCCTTTTGATGCTAATTTCAACTAGAACGAAGTAATAGCACTCATAATCACCTATATTTTGACAATTTTAGAGAACTAATGAAACAATAAGAAGGTCTCCCTAAATGAAGACTTGTGTGAGATGGACGCATGGTTTTGGACGCGATAGTTATGTGTTTCTCCATTTGACGCTAATCAAACTAGAACAAAGTAATACAAATATCTTAATCACCTCTTTCTTTGTAAATTCAAAACAACCAATGAAACAATATGAAGGTCTCCCTAAATGAAGACTTGTGTGAGATCTAAGCATTGTTTTGGACGTGATAGTGATGGGATTGCTCCTTTTGATACTAATTTCAACTATAATGAAGTAATAGGACTCATAATCACCTATATTTTGACAATTTGAGAGAACTAATCAAACAATAAGAAGGTCTCCCTCAATGAAGACTTGTGTGAGATGTACGGATCGTTTTTAATGCAATAGTGATAGGATTGCTCCTTTTGATGCTAATCAAACAAGAACGAAGTCATAGGACTCATAATCACCTCTTTCTTCGACAATTTGAGAGAACCAATGAAACAATAAGAAGGTCTCCCTAAATCATGACTTGTGTGAGATGTACGCATCGTTTTTAACGCGATAGTCATTCATTTGGTCCTTTTGATGCTAATCAAATTAGAACGAATTAATACGACTCCTAATCACCTCTTTCTCTGACAATTTTAGAGAACCAATGAAACAATAAGAAGGTCTACCTAAATGAAGACTTGTGTGAGATGTACGCATGGTTTTGGACGCGATAGTCATGGGTTTCTCCTTTTGACGCTAATCAAACTAAAACGAAGTAGTACAACTCTTAATCACCTCTTTCTTTGTAAATTTGAAACAACCAATAAAATAATATGAAGGTCTCCCTAAATGAAGACTTGTGTGAGATCTACGCATCGTTTTGAACGCGATAGTGATGTGATTGCTCCTTTTGATGCTACTTTCAACCAGAATGAAGTAATATGACTCATAATCACCTATATTTTGACAATTTGAGAGAACAACTGAAACAATAAGAAGGTCTCCCTAAATGAAGACTTGTGTGAGATGTACGCATGGTTTTGGACGCGATAGTCATAGGTTTCTCCTTTTTAAAGCTAATCAAACTAGAAAGAAGTAACACAGTCTCTTAATCACCTATTTCTTTGTAAATTAGAAACAACCAATGAAACAATATGAAGGTCTCCCTAAATGAAGACTTGTGTGAGATCTACGCATCGTTTTGGACGCGATAGTGATGGGATTGCTCCTTTTGATGCTAATTTCAACTAGAATGAAGTAATAGGACTCGTAATCACCTATATTTTGACAATTTGAGAGAACTAATCAAACAATAAGAAGGTCTCCCTAAATGAAGACTTGTGTGAGATGTACAGATTGCTTTGAATGCACTAGTGATAAGATTGCTCCTTTTGATGCTAATCAAACTAGAACGAAGTCATAGGACTCATAATCACCTCTTTCTTCGACAATTTGAGAGAACCAATGAAACAATAAGAGGGTCTCCCTAAATCAAGACTTGTGTGAGATGTACGCAATGTTTTTAACGCGATAATCATTGATTTGGTCCTTTTAATGCTAATCAAATTAGGGCGAATTAATAGGACTCCTAATCACCTCGTTCTTTGACAATTTTAGAAAACCAATGAAACAATAAGAAGGTCTCCCTAAATGAATACTTGTGTGAGATGTACGCATGGTTTTGGACGCGATAGTCATCGGTTTCTACTTTTGATGCTAATCAAACTAGAACGAAGTAATACAACTCTTAATCACCTCTTTCTTTGTAAATTCGAAACAACTAATGAAACAATAAGAAGGTCTCCCTAAATGAAGACTTGTGTGAGATGTACGCATGGTTTTGGACGCGATAGTCATGTGTTTCTCCTTTTTAAAGCTAATCAAACTTGCACGAAGTAACACGGTCTCTTAATCACCTCTTTCTTTGTAAATTCGAAACAACCAATGAAACAATATGAATGTCTCCTTAGATGAACACTTGTGTGAGATCTATGAATCGTTTTGGACGCGATAGTGATGGGATTGCTCCTTTTGATGCTAATTTCAACTAGAATTAAGTAATAGGATTCATAATCACCTATATTTTAACAATTTGAGAGAACTAATCAAACAATAAGAAGGTCTCCCTAAATGAAGACTTGTGTGAGATGTACGCATCGTTTTGAAAGCACTAGTGATAGGATTGCTCCTTTTGATGCTATTTAAGCTAGAACGAAGTCATAGGACTCGTAATCACCTCTTTCTTTCACAATTTGAGAGAATGAATGAAACAATAAGAAGGTCTTCCTAAATAAAGACTTGTGTGAGATGTACGCATCGTTTTGGACGCGATAGTCATGGGTTTCTCCTTTTGACGCTAATCAAACTAGAACGAAGTAATACAACTCTTAATCACCTCTTTCTTTGTAAATTCTAAATAACCAATGAAATAATATAAAGGTCTCCCTAAACGAAGACTTGTGTGAGATCTACGCATCGTTTTGGACCCGATAGTGATGTGATTGCTCCTTTTGATGCTAATTTCAACTAGAACGAAGTAATAGGACTCATAATCACCTATATTTTGACATTTTTAGAGAACTAATGAAACAATAAGAACGTCTCCCTAAATGAAGACTTGTATGAGATGTACGCATGGTTTTGGACGCGATCGTTATGGGTTTCTCCTTTTGACGCTAATCAAACTAGAACAAAGTAATACAACTCTTAATCACCTATTCCTTTGTAAATTCAAAACAACCAATGAAACAATATGAAGGTCTCCCTAAATGAAGACTTGTGTGAGATCTACGCATCGTTTTGGACGCGATAGTGATGGGATTGCTCCTTTTGATACTAATTTCAACTAGAATGAAGTAATAGGACTCATAATCACCTATATTTTGACAATTTGAGAGAACTAATCAAACAATAAGAAGGTCTCCCTCAATGAAGACTTGTGTGAGATGTACGGATCGTTTTTAATGCAATAGTAATAGGATTGCTCCTTTTGATGCTAATCAAACTAGAACGAAGTCAAAGGACTCATAATCACCTCTTTCTTCGACAATTTGAGAGAACCAATGAAACAATAAAAAAGGTCTCCCTAAATCAAGACTTGTGTGAGATGTACGAATCGTTTTTAACGTGATAGTCATTGATTTGGTCCTTTTGATGCTAATCAAATTAGAAGAATTAATAGGACTCCTAGTCACCTCTTTCTTTGACAATTTTAGAGAACCAATGAAACAATAAGAAGGTCTACCTAAATGAAAACTTGTGTGAGATGTACGCATGGTTTTGGACGCGATAGTCATGAGTTTCTCCTTTTGATGCTAATCAAACTAGAACGAAGTCATAGGACTCCTAATCACCTCTTTCTTTGTAAATTCGAAACAACCAATGAAACAATATGAAGGTCTCCCTAAATGAAGACTTGTGTGAGATCTATGCATCGTTTTGGACGCGATAGTGATGTGATTGCTCCTTTTGATGCTAATTTCAACTAGAACGAAGTAATAGGACTCATAATCACCTATATTTTGACAATTTTAGAGAACTAATGAAACAATAAGAAGGTCTCCCTAAATGAAGACTTGTGTGAGATGTACGCATGGTTTTGGTCGCGATAGTCATGGGTTTCTCCTTTTTAAAGCTAATCAAACTAGAAAGAAGTAACACAGTTTCTTAATCACCTCTTTCTTTGTAAATTAGAAACAACCAATGAAACAATATGAAGGTCTCCCTAAATGAAGACTTGTGTGAGATCTATGCATCGTTTTGGACGCGATAGTGATGGGATTTCTCTTTTTAATGCTAATTTCAACTAGAACGAAGTAATAGGACTCATAATCACCTATATTTTAACAATTTGAGAGAACTAATCAAACAATAAGAAGGTCTCCCTAAATGAAGACTTGTGTGAGATGTACGCATGGTTTTGGACACGATAGTCATGGGTTTCTTCTTTTGACGCTAATCAAACTAGAACGGAGAAATACAACTCTTAATCCTCTCTTTCTTTGTAAATTCAAAAAACCAATGAAACAATATGAAGGTATCCCTAAATGAAGACTTGTGTGAGATCTACGCATCGTTTTGGACGCGATATTGATGTGATTGCTCCTTTTGATGCTAATTTCAACTAGAACGAAGTAAGAGGACTCATAATCACCTATATTTTGAAAATTTTAGAGAACCAATGAAACAATAAGAAGGTCTCCCTAAATGAAGACTTGTGTGAGATGTACGCATGGTTTTGGATGCGATAGTCATGGGTTTCTCTTTTTGACGCTAATCAAACAAGAACAAATTAATACAACTCTTAATCACCTCTTTCTTTGTAAATTTAAAACAACCAATGAAACAATATGAAGGTCTCCCTAAATGAAGACTTGTGTGAGATCAACGCATCGGTTTGGACGCGATAGTGATGGGATTGCTCCTTTTGATGCTAATTTCAACTAGAATGAAGTAATAGGACTCGTAATCACCTATATTTTGACAATTTGAGAAAACTAATCAAACAATAAGAAGGTCTCTCTAAATGAAGACTTGTGTGAGATGTACAGATTGCTTTGAATGCACTAGTGATAAGATTGCTCCTTTTGATGCTAATCAAACTAGAACGAAGTCATAGGACTCATAATCACCTCTTTCTTTGACAATTTGAGAAAACCAATGAAACAATAAGAAGGTCTCCCTAAATCAAGACTTGTGTGAGATGTACGCAACGTTTTTAACGCGATAATCATTGATTTGGTCCTTTTGATGCTAATCAAATTAGAGCGAATTAATAGGACTCCTAATCACCTCTTTCTTTGACAATTTTAGAAAACCAATGAAACAATAAGAAGGTCTCCCTAAATGAATACTTGTGTGAGATGTACGCATGATTTTGGTCGCGATAGTCATGGGTTTCTCTTTTTGACGCTAATCAAACTAGAACGAAGTCATAGGACTCCTAATCACCTCTTTCTTTGTAAATTTGAAACAACCAATGAAACAATATGAAGGTCTCCCTAAATGAAGACTTGTGTGAGATATATGCATCGTTTTGGACGCGATAGTGATGTGATTGCTCCTTTTGATGCTAATTTCAACTAGAACGAAGTAATAGGACTCATAATCACCTATATTTTGACAATTTTAGAGAACTAATGAAACAATAAGAAGGTCTCCCTAAATGAAGACTTGTGTGAGATGGACGCATGGTTTTGGACGCGATAGTTATGGGTTTCTCCATTTGACGCTAATCAAACTAGAACAAAGTAATACAAATATCTTAATCACCTCTTTCTTTGTAAATTCAAAACAACCAATGAAACAATATGAAGGTCTCCCTAAATGAAGACTTGTGTGAGATCTATGCATCGTTTTGGACACGATAGTGATGTGATTGCTCCTTTTGATGCTAATTTCAACTAGAACGAAGTAATAGGACTCATAATCACCTATATTTTGACAATTTTAGAGAACTAATGAAACAATAAGAAGGTCTCCCTAAATGAAGACTTGTGTGAGATGGACGCATGGTTTTGGACGCGATAGTTATGGGTTTCTCCATTTGACGCTAATCAAACTAGAACAAAGTAATACAAATATCTTAATCACCTCTTTCTTTGTAAATTCAAAACAACCAATGAAACAATATGAAGGTCTCCCTAAATGAAGACTTGTGTGAGATCTAAGCATTGTTTTGGACGTGATAGTGATGGGATTGCTCCTTTTGATACTAATTTCAACTATAATGAAGTAATAGGACTCATAATCACCTATATTTTGACAATTTGAGAGAACTAATCAAACAATAAGAAGGTCTCCCTCAATGAAGACTTGTGTGAGATGTACGGATCGTTTTTAATGCAATAGTGATAGGATTGCTCCTTTTGATGCTAATCAAACAAGAACGAAGTCATAGGACTCATAATCACCTCTTTCTTCGACAATTTGAGAGAACCAATGAAACAATAAGAAGGTCTCCCTAAATCATGACTTGTGTGAGATGTACGCATCGTTTTTAACGCGATAGTCATTGATTTGGTCCTTTTGATGCTAATCAAATTAGAACGAATTAATACGAATCCTAATCACCTCTTTCTCTGACAATTTTAGAGAACCAATGAAACAATAAGAAGGTCTACCTAAATGAAGACTTGTGTGAGATGTACGCATGGTTTTGGACGCGATAGTCATGGGTTTCTCCTTTTGACGCTAATCAAACTAAAACGAAGTAGTACAACTCTTAATCACCTCTTTCTTTGTAAATTTGAAACAACCAATAAAATAATATGAAGGTCTCCCTAAATGAAGACTTGTGTGAGATCTACGCATCGTTTTGAACGCGATAGTGATGTGATTGCTCCTTTTGATGCTACTTTCAACCAGAATAAAGTAATATGACTCATAATCACCTATATTTTGACAATTTGAGAGAACAACTGAAACAATAAGAAGGTCTCCCTAAATGAAGACTTGTGTGAGATGTACGCATGGTTTTGGACGCGATAGTCATAGGTTTCTCCTTTTTAAAGCTAATCAAACTAGAAAGAAGTAACACAGTCTCTTAATCACCTCTTTCTTTGTAAATTAGAAGCAACCAATGAAACAATATGAAGGTCTCCCTAAATGAAGACTTGTGTGAGATCTATGCATCGTTTTGGACGCGATAGTGATGGGATTGCTCCTTTTGATGCTAATTTCAACTAGAATGAAGTAATAGGACTCGTAATCACCTATATTTTGACAATTTGAGAGAACTAATCAAACAATAAGAATGTCTCACTAAATGAAGACTTGTGTGAGATGTACAGATTGCTTTGAATGCACTAGTGATAAGATTGCTCCTTTTGATGCTAATCAAACTAGAACGAAGTCATAGGACTCATAATCACCTCTTTCTTCGACAATTTGAGAGAACCAATGAAACAATAAGAGGGTCTCCATAAATCAAGACTTGTGTGAGTGTACGCAATGTTTTTAACGCGATAATCATTGATTTGGTCCTTTTGATGCTAATCAAATTAGGGCGAATTAATAGGACACCTAATCACCTCTTTCTTTGATAATTTTAGAAAACCAATGAAACAATAAGAAGGTCTCCCTAAATGAATACTTGTGTGAGATGTACGCATGGTTTTGGACGCGATAGTCATCGGTTTCTACTTTTGATGCTAATCAAACTAGAACGAAGTAATACAACTCTTAATCACCTCTTTCTTTGTCAATTCGAAACAACTAATGAAACAATAAGAAGGTATCCCTAAATGAAGACTTGTGTGAGATGTACGCATGGTTTTGGACGCGATAGTCATGTGTTTCTCCTTTTTAAAGCTAATCAAACTAGCACGAAGTAACACGGTCTCTTAATCACCTCTTTCTTTGTAAATTTGAAACAACCAATGAAACAATATGAATGTCTCCTTAGATGAACACTTGTGTGAGATCTATGAATCGTTTTGGACGCGATAGTGATGGGATTGCTTCTTTTGATGCTAATTTCAACTAGAATTAAGTAATAGGATTCATAATCACCTATATTTTAACAATTTGAGAGAACTAATCAAACAATAAGAAGGTCTCCCTAAATGAAGACTTGTGTGAGATGTACGCATCGTTTTGAAAGCACTAGTGATAGGATTGCTCCTTTTGATGCTATTTAAACTAGAACGAAGTCATAGGACTCGTAATCACCTCTTTCTTTCATAATTTGAGAGAATGAATGAAACAATAAGAAGGTCTTCCTAAATAAAGACTTGTGTGAGATGTACGCATGGTTTTGGACGCGATAGTCATGGGTTTCTCCTTTTGACGCTAATCAAACTAGAACGAAGTAATACAACTCTTAATCACCTCTTTCTTTGTAAATTCTAAATAACCAATGAAACAATATGAAGGTCTCCCTAAACGAAAACTTGTGTGAGATCTACGCATCGTTTTGGACGCGATAGTGATGTGATTGCTCCTTTTGATGCTAATTTCAACTAGAACGAAGTAATAGGACTCATAATCACCTATATTTTGACAATTTTAGAGAACTAATGAAACAATAAGAACGTCTCCCTAAATGAAGACTTGTATGAGATGTACGCATGGTTTTGGACGCGATCGTTATGGGTTTCTCCTTTTGACGCTAATCAAACTAGAACAAAGTAATACAACTCTTAATCACCTCTTCCTTTGTAAATTCAAAACAACCAATGAAACAATATGAAGGTCTCCCTAAATGAAGACTTGTGTGAGATCTACGCATCGTTTTGGACGCGATAGTGATGGGATTGCTCCTTTTGATACTAATTTCAACTAGAATGAAGTAATAGGGCTCATAATCACCTATATTTTGACAATTTGAGAGAACTAATCAAACAATAAGAAGGTCTCCCTCAATGAAGACTTGTGTGAGATGTACGGATCGTTTTTAATGCAATAGTAATAGGATTGCTCCTTTTGATGCTAATCAAACTAGAACGAAGTCATAGGACTCATAATCACCTCTTTCTTCGACAATTTGAGAGAACCAATGAAACAATAAAAAAGGTCTCCCTAAATCAAGACTTGTGTGAGATGTACGCATCATTTTTAACGTGATAGTCATTGATTTGGTCCTTTTAATGCTAATCAAATTAGAAGAATTAATAGGACTCCTAATCACCTCTTTCTTTGACAATTTTAGAGAACCAATGAAACAATAAGAAGGTCTACCTAAATGAAAACTTGTGTGAGATGTACGCATGGTTTTGGACGCGATAGTCATGAGTTTCTCCTTTTGATGCTAATCAAACTAAAACGAAGTAATACAACTCTTAATCACCGCTTTCTTTGTAAATTTGAAACAACCAATAAAAAAATATGAAGGTGTCCCGAAATGAAGACTTGTGTGAGATCTACGCATCGTTTTGAACGCGATAGTAATGTGATTGCTCCTTTTGATGCTAATTTCAACCAGAACGAAGTAATATGACTCATAATCACCTGTATTTTGACAATTTGAGAGAACTACTGAAACAATAAGAAGGTCTCCCTAAATGAAGATTTGTGTGAGATGTACAAGTGGTTTTGGATGCGATAGTCATGGGTTTCTCCTTTTTAAAGCTAATCAAACTAGAAAGAAGTAACACAGTTTCTTAATCACCTCTTTCTTTGTAAATTAGAAACAACCAATGAAACAATATGAAGGTCTCCCTAAATGAAGACTTGTGTGAGATCTACGCATCGTTTTGGATGCAATAGTTATTGGATTGCTCTTTTTAATGCTAATTTCAACTAGAACGAAGTAATATGACTCATAATCACCTATATTTTGACAATTTGAGAGAACAACTGAAACAATAAGAAGGTCTCCCTAAATGAAGACTTGTGTGAGATGTACGCATGGTTTTGGACGCGATAGTCATAGGTTTCTCCTTTTTAAAGCTAATCAAACTAGAAAGAAGTAACACAGTCTCTTAATCACCTCTTTCTTTGTAAATTAGAAGCAACCAATGAAACAATATGAAGGTCTCCCTAAATGAAGACTTGTGTGAGATCTATGCATCGTTTTGGACGCGATAGTGATGGGATTGCTCCTTTTGATGCTAATTTCAACTAGAATGAAGTAATAGGACTCGTAATCACCTATATTTTGACAATTTGAGAGAACTAATCAAACAATAAGAAGGTCTCCCTAAATGAAGACTTGTGTGAGATGTACAGATTGCTTTGAATGCACTAGTGATAAGATTGCTCCTTTTGATGCTAATCAAACTAGAACGAAGTCATAGGACTCATAATCACCTCTTTCTTTGACAATTTGAGAAAACCAATGAAACAATAAGAAGGTCTCCCTAAATCAAGACTTGTGTGAGATGTACGCAACGTTTTTAACGCGATAATCATTGATTTGGTCCTTTTGATGCTAATCAAATTAGAGCGAATTAATAGGACTCCTAATCACCTCTTTCTTTGACAATTTTAGAAAACCAATGAAACAATAAGAAGGTCTCCCTAAATGAATACTTGTGTGAGATGTACGCATGGTTTTGGTCGCGATAGTCATGGGTTTCTCTTTTTGACGCTAATCAAACTAGAACGAAGTCATAGGACTCCTAATCACCTCTTTCTTTGTAAATTCGAAACAACCAATGAAACAATATGAAGGTCTCCCTAAATGAAGACTTGTGTGAGATATATGCATCGTTTTGGACGCGATAGTGATGTGATTGCTCCTTTTGATGCTAATTTCAACTAGAACGAAGTAATAGCACTCATAATCACCTATATTTTGACAATTTTAGAGAACTAATGAAACAATAAGAAGGTCTCCCTAAATGAAGACTTGTGTGAGATGGACGCATGGTTTTGGACGCGATAGTTATGTGTTTCTCCATTTGACGCTAATCAAACTAGAACAAAGTAATACAAATATCTTAATCACCTCTTTCTTTGTAAATTCAAAACAACCAATGAAACAATATGAAGGTCTCCCTAAATGAAGACTTGTGTGAGATCTAAGCATTGTTTTGGACGTGATAGTGATGGGATTGCTCCTTTTGATACTAATTTCAACTATAATGAAGTAATAGGACTCATAATCACCTATATTTTGACAATTTGAGAGAACTAATCAAACAATAAGAAGGTCTCCCTCAATGAAGACTTGTGTGAGATGTACGGATCGTTTTTAATGCAATAGTGATAGGATTGCTCCTTTTGATGCTAATCAAACAAGAACGAAGTCATAGGACTCATAATCACCTCTTTCTTCGACAATTTGAGAGAACCAATGAAACAATAAGAAGGTCTCCCTAAATCATGACTTGTGTGAGATGTACGCATCGTTTTTAACGCGATAGTCATTGATTTGGTCCTTTTGATGCTAATCAAATTAGAACGAATTAATACGACTCCTAATCACCTCTTTCTCTGACAATTTTAGAGAACCAATGAAACAATAAGAAGGTCTACCTAAATGAAGACTTGTGTGAGATGTACGCATGGTTTTGGACGCGATAGTCATGGGTTTCTCCTTTTGACGCTAATCAAACTAAAACGAAGTAGTACAACTCTTAATCACCTCTTTCTTTGTAAATTTGAAACAACCAATAAAATAATATGAAGGTCTCCCTAAATGAAGACTTGTGTGAGATCTACGCATCGTTTTGAACGCGATAGTGATGTGATTGCTCCTTTTGATGCTACTTTCAACCAGAATGAAGTAATATGACTCATAATCACCTATATTTTGACAATTTGAGAGAACAACTGAAACAATAAGAAGGTCTCCCTAAATGAAGACTTGTGTGAGATGTACGCATGGTTTTGGACGCGATAGTCATAGGTTTCTCCTTTTTAAAGCTAATCAAACTAGAAAGAAGTAACACAGTCTTTTAATCACCTCTTTCTTTGTAAATTAGAAGCAACCAATGAAACAATATGAAGGTCTCCCTAAATGAAGAGTTGTGTGAGATCTATGCATCGTTTTGGACGCGATAGTGATGGGATTGCTCCTTTTGATGCTAATTTCAACTAGAATGAAGTAATAGGACTCGTAATCACCTATATTTTGACAATTTGAGAGAACTAATCAAACAATAAGAAGGTCTCACTAAATGAAGACTTGTGTGAGATGTACAGATTGCTTTGAATGCACTAGTGATAAGATTGCTCCTTTTGATGCTAATCAAACTAGAACGAAGTCATAGGACTCATAATCACCTCTTTCTTCGACAATTTGAGAGAACCAATGAAACAATAAGAGGGTCTCCATAAATCAAGACTTGTGTGAGTGTACGCAATGTTTTTAACGCGATAATCATTGATTTGGTCCTTTTGATGCTAATCAAATTAGGGCGAATTAATAGGACTCCTAATCACCTCTTTCTTTGATAATTTTAGAAAACCAATGAAACAATAAGAAGGTCTCCCTAAATGAATACTTGTGTGAGATGTACGCATGGTTTTGGACGCGATAGTCATCGGTTTCTACTTTTGATGCTAATCAAACTAGAACGAAGTAATACAACTCTTAATCACCTCTTTCTTTGTCAATTCGAAACAACTAATGAAACAATAAGAAGGTATCCCTAAATGAAGACTTGTGTGAGATGTACGCATGGTTTTGGACGCGATAGTCATGTGTTTCTCCTTTTTAAAGCTAATCAAACTAGCACGAAGTAACACGGTCTCTTAATCACCTCTTTCTTTGTAAATTTGAAACAACCAATGAAACAATATGAATGTCTCCTTAGATGAACACTTGTGTGAGATCTATGAATCGTTTTGGACGCGATAGTGATGGGATTGCTCCTTATGATGCTAATTTCAACTAGAATTAAGTAATAGGATTCATAATCACCTATATTTTAACAATTTGAGAGAACTAATCAAACAATAAGAAGGTCTCCCTAAATGAAGACTTGTGTGAGATGTACGCATCGTTTTGAAAGCACTAGTGATAGGATTGCTCCTTTTGATGCTATTTAAACTAGAACGAAGTCATAGGACTCGTAATCACCTCTTTCTTTCACAATTTGAGAGAATGAATGAAACAATAAGAAGGTCTTCCTAAATAAAGACTTGTGTGAGATGTACGCATGGTTTTGGACGCGATAGTCATGGGTTTCTCCTTTTGACGCTAATCAAACTAGAACGAAGTAATACAACTCTTAATCACCTCTTTCTTTGTAAATTCTAAACAACCAATGAAACAATATGAAGGTCTCCCTAAACGAAGACTTGTGTGAGATCTACGCATCGTTTTGAACGCGATAGTGATGTGATTGCTCCTTTTGATGCTAATTTCAACTAGAACGAAGTAATAGGACTCATAATCACCTATATTTTGACAATTTTAGAGAACTAATGAAACAATAAGAAGGTCTCCCTAATTGAAGACTTGTGTGAGATGTACGCATTGTTTTGGACGCGATAGTTATGGGTTTCTCCTTTTGACGCTAATCAAACTAGAACAAAGTAATACAACTCTTAATCACCTCTTCCTTTGTAAATTCAAAACAACCAATGAAACAATATGAAGGTCTCCCTAAATGAAGACTTGTGTGAGATCTACGCATCGTTTTGGACGCGATAGTGATGGGATTGCTCCTTTTGATACTAATTTCAACTAGAATGAAGTAATAGGACTCATAATCACCTATATTTTGACAATTTGAGAGAACTAATCAAACAATAAGAAGGTCTCCCTCAATGAAGACTTGTGTGAGATGTACGGATCGTTTTTAATGCAATAGTAATAGGATTGCTCCTTTTGATGCTAATCAAACTAGAACGAAGTCATAGGACTCATAATCACCTCTTTCTTCGACATTTTGAGAGAACCAATGAAACAATAAAAAAGGTCTCCCTAAATCAAGACTTGTGTGAGATGTACGCATCGTTTTTAACGTGATAGTCATTGATTTGGTCCTTTTAATGCTAATCAAATTAGAAGAATTAATAGGACTCCTAATCACCTCTTTCTTTGACAATTTTAGAGAACCAATGAAACAATAAGAAGGTCTACCTAAATGAAAACTTGTGTGAGATGTACGCATGGTTTTGGACGCGATAGTCATGAGTTTCTCCTTTTGATGCTAATCAAACTAAAACGAAGTAATACAACTCTTAATCACCGCTTTCTTTGTAAATTTGAAACAACCAATAAAACAATATGAAGGTGTCCCTAAATGAAGACTTGTGTGAGATCTACGCATCGTTTTGAACGCGATAGTGATGTGATTGCTCATTTTGATGCTAATTTCAACCAGAACGAAGTAATATGGCTCATAATCACCTGTATTTTGACAATTTGAGAGAACTACTGAAACAATAAGGTCTCCCTAAATGAAGATTTGTGTGAGATGTACACGTGGTTTTGGATGCGATAGTCATGGGTTTCTCCTTTTTAAAGCTAATCAAACTAGAAAGAAGTAACACAGTTTCTTAATCACCTCTTTCTTTGTAAATTAGAAACAACCAATGAAACAATATGAAGGTCTCCCTAAATTAAGACTTGTGTGAGATCTACGCATCGTTTTGGATGCAATAGTGATTGGATTGCTCTTTTTAATGCTAATTTCAACTAGAACGAAGTAATAGGACTCATAATCACCTATATTTTGAAAATTTTAGAGAACCAATGAAACAATAAGAAGGTCTCCCTAAATGAAGACTTGTGCGAGATGTACGCATGGTTTTGGATGCGATAGTCATGGGTTTCTCTTTTTGACGCTAATCAAACAAGAACAAATTAATACAACTCTTAATCACCTCTTTCTTTGTAAATTTAAAACAACCAATGAAACAATATGAAGGTCTCCCTAAATGAAGACTTGTGTGAGATCAATGCATCGTTTTAGACGCGATAGTGATGGGATTGCTCCTTTTGATGCTAATTTCAACTAGAATGAAGTAATAGGACTCGTAATCACCTATATTTTGACAATTTGAGAGAACTAATCAAACAATAAGAAGGTCTCCCTAAATGAAGACTTGTGCGAGATGTACAGATTGCTTTGAATGCACTAGTGATAAGATTGCTCCTTTTGATGCTAATCAAACTAGAACGAAGTCATAGGACTCATAATCACCTCTTTCTTTGACAATTTGAGAAAACCAATGAAACAATAAGAAGGTCTCCCTAAATCAAGACTTGTGTGAGATGTACGCAACGTTTTTAACGCGATAATCATTGATTTGGTCCTTTTGATGCTAATCAAATTAGAGCGAATTAATAGGACTCCTAATCACCTCTTTCTTTGACAATTTTAGAAAACCAATGAAACAATAAGAAGGTCTCCCTAAATGAATACTTGTGTGAGATATACGCATGGTTTTGGTCGCGATAGTCATGGGTTTCTATTTTTGACGCTAATCAAACTAGAACGAAGTCATAGGACTCCTAATCACCTCTTTCTTTGTAAATTCGAAACAACCAATGAAACAATATGAAGGTCTCCCTAAATGAAGACTTGTGTGAGATCTATGCATCGTTTTGGACACGATAGTGATGTGATTGCTCCTTTTGATGCTAATTTCAACTAGAACGAAGTAATAGGACTCATAATCACCTATATTTTGACAATTTTAGAGAACCAATGAAACAATAAGAAGGTCTCCCTAAATGAAGACTTGTGCGAGATGTACGCATTGTTTTGGATGCGATAGTCATGGGTTTCTCTTTTTGACGCTAATCAAAC
This sequence comes from Panax stipuleanatus, assembly GCA_020205555.1. Lineage (NCBI taxonomy): Eukaryota > Viridiplantae > Streptophyta > Magnoliopsida > Apiales > Araliaceae > Panax > Panax stipuleanatus. Next base: position 306,794 of record JAINUT010001952.1, on the reverse strand, counting down.
AAGAACAAATTAATACACCTCTTAATCACCTCTTTATTTGTAAATTTAAAACAACCAATGAAACAATATGAAGGTCTCCCTAAATGAAGACTTGTGTGAGATCAACGCATCGTTTTGGACGCGATAGTGATGGGATTGCTCCTTTTGATGCTAATTTCAACTAGAATGAAGTAATAGGACTCGTAATCACCTATATTTTGACAATTTGAGAGAACTAATCAAACAATAAGAAGGTCTCCCTAAATGAAGACTTGTGTGAGATGTACAGATTGCTTTGAATGCACTAGTGATAAGATTGCTCCTTTTGATGCTAATCAAACTAGAACGAAGTCATAGGACTCATAATCACCTCTTTCTTTGACAATTTGAGAAAACCAATGAAACAATAAGAAGGTCTCCCTAAATCAAGACTTGTGTGAGATGTACGCAACGTTTTTAACGCGATAATCATTGATTTGGTCCTTTTGATGCTAATCAAATTAGAGCGAATTACTAGGACTCCTAATCACCTCTTTCTTTGACAATTTTAGAAAACCAATGAAATACTAAGAAGGTCTCCCTAAATGAATACTTGTGTGAGATGTACGCATGGTTTTGGTCGCGATAGTCATGGGTTTCTCTTTTTGACGCTAATCAAATTAGAACGAAGTCATAGGACTCCTAATCACCTCTTTCTTTGTAAATTCGAAACAACCAATGAAACAATATGAAGGTCTCCCTAAATGAAGACTTGTGTGAGATATATGCATCGTTTTGGACGCGATAGTGATGTGATTGCTCCTTTTGATGCTAATTTCAACTAGAACGAAGTAATAGGACTCATAATCACCTATATTTTGACAATTTTAGAGAACTAATGAAACAATAAGAAGGTCTCCCTAAATGAAGACTTGTGTGAGATGGACGCATGGTTTTGGACGCGATAGTTATGTGTTTCTCCATTTGACGCTAATCAAACTAGAACAAAGTAATACAAATATCTTAATCACCTCTTTCTTTGTAAATTCAAAACAACCAATGAAACAATATGAAGGTCTCCCTAAATGAAGACTTGTGTGAGATCTAAGCATTGTTTTGGACGTGATAGTGATGGGATTGCTCCTTTTGATACTAATTTCAACTATAATGAAGTAATAGGACTCATAATCACCTATATTTTGAGAATTTGAGAGAACTAATCAAACAATAAGAAGGTCTCCCTCAATGAAGACTTGTGTGAGATGTACGGATCGTTTTTAATGCAATAGTGATAGGATTGCTCCTTTTGATGCTAATCAAACAAGAACGAAGTCATAGGACTCATAATCACCTCTTTCTTCGACAATTTGAGAGAACCAATGAAACAATAAGAAGGTCTCCCTAAATCATGACTTGTGTGAGATGTACGCATCGTTTTTAACGCGATAGTCATTCATTTGGTCCTTTTGATGCTAATCAAATTAGAACGAATTAATACGACTCCTAATCACCTCTTTCTCTGACAATTTTAGAGAACCAATGAAACAATAAGAAGGTCTACCTAAATGAAGACTTGTGTGAGATGTACGCATGGTTTTGGACGCGATAGTCATGGGTTTCTCCTTTTGACGCTAATCAAACTAAAACGAAGTAGTACAACTCTTAATCACCTCTTTCTTTGTAAATTTGAAACAACCAATAAAATAATATGAAGGTCTCCCTAAATGAAGACTTGTGTGAGATCTACGCATCGTTTTGGACGCGATAGTGATGGGATTGCTCCTTTTGATACTAATTTCAACTAGAATGAAGTAATAGGACTCATAATCACCTATATTTTGACAATTTGAGAGAACTAATCAAACAATAAGAAGGTCTCCCTCAATGAAGACTTGTGTGAGATGTACGGATCGTTTTTAATGCAATAGTAATAGGATTGCTCCTTTTGATGCTAATCAAACTAGAACGAAGTCATAGGACTCATAATCACCTCTTTCTTCGACATTTTGAGAGAACCAATGAAACAATAAAAAAGGTCTCCCTAAATCAAGACTTGTGTGAGATGTACGCATCGTTTTTAACGTGATAGTCATTGATTTGGTCCTTTTAATGCTAATCAAATTAGAAGAATTAATAGGACTCCTAATCACCTCTTTCTTTGACAATTTTAGAGAACCAATGAAACAATAAGAAGGTCTACCTAAATGAAAACTTGTGTGAGATGTACGCATGGTTTTGGACGCGATAGTCATGAGTTTCTCCTTTTGATGCTAATCAAACTAAAACGAAGTAATACAACTCTTAATCACCGCTTTCTTTGTAAATTTGAAACAACCAATAAAACAATATGAAGGTGTCCCTAAATGAAGACTTGTGTGAGATCTACGCATCGTTTTGAACGCGATAGTGATGTGATTGCTCCTTTTGATGCTAATTTCAACCAGAACGAAGTAATATGGCTCATAATCACCTGTATTTTGACAATTTGAGAGAACTACTGAAACAATAAGGTCTCCCTAAATGAAGATTTGTGTGAGATGTACACGTGGTTTTGGATGCGATAGTCATGGGTTTCTCCTTTTTAAAGCTAATCAAACTAGAAAGAAGTAACACAGTTTCTTAATCACCTCTTTCTTTGTAAATTAGAAACAACCAATGAAACAATATGAAGGTCTCCCTAAATTAAGACTTGTGTGAGATCTACGCATCGTTTTGGATGCAATAGTGATTGGATTGCTCTTTTTAATGCTAATTTCAACTAGAACGAAGTAATAGGACTCATAATCACCTATATTTTGAAAATTTTAGAGAACCAATGAAACAATAAGAAGGTCTCCCTAAATGAAGACTTGTGCGAGATGTACGCATGGTTTTGGATGCGATAGTCATGGGTTTCTCTTTTTGACGCTAATCAAACAAGAACAAATTAATACAACTCTTAATCACCTCTTTCTTTGTAAATTTAAAACAACCAATGAAACAATATGAAGGTCTCCCTAAATGAAGACTTGTGTGAGATCAACGCATCGTTTTAGACGCGATAGTGATGGGATTGCTCCTTTTGATGCTAATTTCAACTAGAATGAAGTAATAGGACTCGTAATCACCTATATTTTGACAATTTGAGAGAACTAATCAAACAATAAGAAGGTCTCCCTAAATGAAGACTTGTGCGAGATGTACAGATTGCTTTGAATGCACTAGTGATAAGATTGCTCCTTTTGATGCTAATCAAACTAGAACGAAGTCATAGGACTCATAATCACCTCTTTCTTTGACAATTTGAGAAAACCAATGAAACAATAAGAAGGTCTCCCTAAATCAAGACTTGTGTGAGATGTACGCAACGTTTTTAACGCGATAATCATTGATTTGGTCCTTTTGATGCTAATCAAATTAGAGCGAATTAATAGGACTCCTAATCACCTCTTTCTTTGACAATTTTAGAAAACCAATGAAACAATAAGAAGGTCTCCCTAAATGAATACTTGTGTGAGATGTACGCATGGTTTTGGTCGCGATAGTCATGGGTTTCTATTTTTGACGCTAATCAAACTAGAACGAAGTCATAGGACTCCTAATCACCTCTTTCTTTGTAAATTCGAAACAACCAATGAAACAATATGAAGGTCTCCCTAAATGAAGACTTGTGTGAGATCTATGCATCGTTTTGGACACGATAGTGATGTGATTGCTCCTTTTGATGCTAATTTCAACTAGAACGAAGTAATAGGACTCATAATCACCTATATTTTGACAATTTTAGAGAACCAATGAAACAATAAGAAGGTCTCCCTAAATGAAGACTTGTGCGAGATGTACGCATTGTTTTGGATGCGATAGTCATGGGTTTCTCTTTTTGACGCTAATCAAACAAGAACAAATTAATACACCTCTTAATCACCTCTTTCTTTGTAAATTTAAAACAACCAATGAAACAATATGAAGGTCTCCCTAAATGAAGACTTGTGTGAGATCAACGCATCGTTTTGGACGCGATAGTGATGGGATTGCTCCTTTTGATGCTAATTTCAACTAGAATGAAGTAATAGGACTCGTAATCACCTATATTTTGACAATTTGAGAGAACTAATCAAACAATAAGAAGGTCTCCCTAAATGAAGACTTGTGTGAGATGTACAGATTGCTTTGAATGCACTAGTGATAAGATTGCTCCTTTTGATGCTAATCAAACTAGAACGAAGTCATAGGACTCATAATCACCTCTTTCTTTGACAATTTGAGAAAACCAATGAAACAATAAGAAGGTCTCCCTAAATCAAGACTTGTGTGAGATGTACGCAACGTTTTTAACGCGATAATCATTGATTTGGTCCTTTTGATGCTAATCAAATTAGAGCGAATTACTAGGACTCCTAATCACCTCTTTCTTTGACAATTTTAGAAAACCAATGAAATAATAAGAAGGTCTCCCTAAATGAATACTTGTGTGAGATGTACGCATGGTTTTGGTCGCGATAGTCATGGGTTTCTCTTTTTGACGCTAATCAAATTAGAACGAAGTCATAGGACTCCTAATCACCTCTTTCTTTGTAAATTCGAAACAACCAATGAAACAATATGAAGGTCTCCCTAAATGAAGACTTGTGTGAGATATATGCATCGTTTTGGACGCGATAGTGATGTGATTGCTCCTTTTGATGCTAATTTCAACTAGAACGAAGTAATAGGACTCATAATCACCTATATTTTGACAATTTTAGAGAACTAATGAAACAATAAGAAGGTCTCCCTAAATGAAGACTTGTGTGAGATGGACGCATGGTTTTGGACGCGATAGTTATGTGTTTCTCCATTTGACGCTAATCAAACTAGAACAAAGTAATACAAATATCTTAATCACCTCTTTCTTTGTAAATTCAAAACAACCAATGAAACAATATGAAGGTCTCCCTAAATGAAGACTTGTGTGAGATCTAAGCATTGTTTTGGACGTGATAGTGATGGGATTGCTCCTTTTGATACTAATTTCAACTAGAATGAAGTAATAGGACTCATAATCACCTATATTTTGACAATTTTAGAGAACTAATGAAACAATAAGAAGGTCTCCCTAAATGAAGACTTGTGTGAGATGGACGCATGGTTTTGGACGCGATAGTTATGTGTTTCTCCATTTGACGCTAATCAAACTAGAACAAAGTAATACAAATATCTTAATCACCTCTTTCTTTGTAAATTCAAAACAACCAATGAAACAATATGAAGGTCTCCCTAAATGAAGACTTGTGTGAGATCTAAGCATTGTTTTGGACGTGATAGTGATGGGATTGCTCCTTTTGATACTAATTTCAACTATAATGAAGTAATAGGACTCATAATCACCTATATTTTGACAATTTGAGAGAACTAATCAAACAATAAGAAGGTCTCCCTCAATGAAGACTTGTGTGAGATGTACGGATCGTTTTTAATGCAATAGTGATAGGATTGCTCCTTTTGATGCTAATCAAACAAGAACGAAGTCATAGGACTCATAATCACCTCTTTCTTCGACAATTTGAGAGAACCAATGAAACAATAAGAAGGTCTCCCTAAATCATGACTTGTGTGAGATGTACGCATCGTTTTTAATGCGATAGTCATTCATTTGGTCCTTTTGATGCTAATCAAATTAGAACGAATTAATACGACTCCTAATCACCTCTTTCTCTGACAATTTTAGAGAACCAATGAAACAATAAGAAGGTCTACCTAAATGAAGACTTGTGTGAGATGTACGCATGGTTTTGGACGCGATAGTCATGGGTTTCTCCTTTTGACGCTAATCAAACTAAAACGAAGTAGTACAACTCTTAATCACCTCTTTCTTTGTAAATTTGAAACAACCAATAAAATAATATGAAGGTCTCCCTAAATGAAGACTTGTGTGAGATCTACGCATCGTTTTGAACGCGATAGTGATGTGATTGCTCCTTTTGATGCTACTTTCAACCAGAATGAAGTAATATGACTCATAATCACCTATATTTTGACAATTTGAGAGAACAACTGAAACAATAAGAAGGTCTCCCTAAATGAAGACTTGTGTGAGATGTACGCATGGTTTTGGACGCGATAGTCATAGGTTTCTCCTTTTTAAAGCTAATCAAACTAGAAAGAAGTAACACAGTCTCTTAATCACCTCTTTCTTTGTAAATTAGAACCAACCAATGAAACAATATGAAGGTCTCCCTAAATGAAGAGTTGTGTGAGATCTATGCATCGTTTTGGACGCGATAGTGATGGGATTGCTCCTTTTGATGCTAATTTCAACTAGAATAAAGTAATAGGACTCGTAATCACCTATATTTTGACAATTTGAGAGAACTAATCAAACAATAAGAAGGTCTCACTAAATGAAGACTTGTGTGAGATGTACAGATTGCTTTGAATGCACTAGTGATAAGATTGCTCCTTTTGATGCTAATCAAACTAGAACGAAGTCATAGGACTCATAATCACCTCTTTCTTCGACAATTTGAGAGAACCAATGAAACAATAAGAGGGTCTCCATAAATCAAGACTTGTGTGAGTGTACGCAATGTTTTTAACGCGATAATCATTGATTTGGTCCTTTTGATGCTAATCAAATTAGGGCGAATTAATAGGACTCCTAATCACCTCTTTCTTTGATAATTTTAGAAAACCAATGAAACAATAAGAAGGTCTCCCTAAATGAATACTTGTGTGAGATGTACGCATGGTTTTGGACGCGATAGTCATCGGTTTCTACTTTTGATGCTAATCAAACTAGAACGAAGTAATACAACTCTTAATCACCTCTTTCTTTGTCAATTCGAAACAACTAATGAAACAATAAGAAGGTCTCCCTAAATGAAGACTTGTGTGAGATGTACGCATGGTTTTGGACGCGATAGTCATGTGTTTCTCCTTTTTAAAGCTAATCAAACTAGCACGAAGTAACACGGTCTCTTAATCACCTCTTTCTTTGTAAATTTGAAACAACCAATGAAACAATATGAATGTCTCCTTAGATGAACACTTGTGTGAGATCTATGAATCGTTTTGGACGCGATAGTGATGGGATTGCTCCTTTTGATGCTAATTTCAACTAGAATTAAGTAATAGGATTCATAATCACCTATATTTTAACAATTTGAGAGAACTAATCAAACAATAAGAAGGTCTCCCTAAATGAAGACTTGTGTGAGATGTACGCATCGTTTTGAAAGCACTAGTGATAGGATTGCTCCTTTTGATGCTATTTAAACTAGAACGAAGTCATAGGACTCGTAATCACCTCTTTCTTTCATAATTTGAGAGAATGAATGAAACAATAAGAAGGTCTTCCTAAATAAAGACTTGTGTGAGATGTACGCATGGTTTTGGACGCGATAGCCATGGGTTTCTCCTTTCGACGCTAATCAAACTAGAACGAAGTTATACAACTCTTAATCACCTCTTTCTTTGTAAATTCTAAATAACCAATGAAACAATATGAAGGTCTTCCTAAACGAAGACTTGTGTGAGATCTACGCATCGTTTTGGACGCGATAGTGATGTGATTGCTCCTTTTGATGCTAATTTCAACTAGAACGAAGTAATAGGACTCATAATCACCTATATTTTGACAATTTTAGAGAACTAATGAAACAATAAGAACGTCTCCCTAAATGAAGACTTGTATGAGATGTACGCATGGTTTTGGACGCGATCGTTATGGGTTTCTCCTTTTGACGCTAATCAAACTAGAACAAAGTAATACAACTCTTAATCACCTCTTCCTTTGTAAATTCAAAACAACCAATGAAACAATATGAAGGTCTCCCTAAATGAAGACTTGTGTGAGATCTACGCATCGTTTTGGACGCGATAGTGATGGGATTGCTCCTTTTGATACTAATTTCAACTAGAATGAAGTAATAGGACTCATAATCACCTATATTTTGACAATTTGAGAGAACTAATCAAACAATAAGAAGGTCTCCCTCAATGAAGACTTGTGTGAGATGTACGGATCGTTTTTAATGCAATAGTAATAAGATTGCTCCTTTTGATGCTAATCAAACTAGAACGAAGTCATAGGACTCATAATCACCTCTTTCTTCGACATTTTGAGAGAACCAATGAAACAATAAAAAAGGTCTCCCTAAATCAAGACTTGTGTGAGATGTACGCATCGTTTTTAACGTGATAGTCATTGATTTGGTCCTTTTAATGCTAATCAAATTAGAAGAATTAATAGGACTCCTAATCACCTCTTTCTTTGACAATTTTAGAGAACCAATGAAACAATAAGAAGGTCTACCTAAATGAAAACTTGTGTGAGATGTACGCATGGTTTTGGACGCGATAGTCATGAGTTTCTCCTTTTGATGCTAATCAAACTAAAACGAAGTAATACAACTCTTAATCACCGCTTTCTTTGTAAATTTGAAACAACCAATAAAACAATATGAAGGTGTCCCTAAATGAAGACTTGTGTGAGATCTACGCATCGTTTTGAACGCGATAGTGATGTGATTGCTCCTTTTGATGCTAATTTCAACCAGAACGAAGTAATATGACTCATAATCACCTGTATTTTGACAATTTGAGAGAACTACTGAAACAATAAGAAGGTCTCCCTAAATGAAGATTTGTGTGAGATGTACACGTGGTTTTGGATGCGATAGTCATGGGTTTCTCCTTTTTAAAGCTAATCAAACTAGAAAGAAGTAACACAGTTTCTTAATCACCTCTTTCTTTGTAAATTAGAAACAACCAATGAAACAATATGAAGGTCTCCCTAAATGAAGACTTGTGTGAGATCTACGCATCGTTTTGGATGCAATAGTGATTGGATTGCTCTTTTTAATGCTAATTTCAACTAGAACGAAGTAATAGGACTCATAATCACCTATATTTTGAAAATTTTAGAGAACCAATGAAACAATAAGAAGGTCTCCCTAAATGAAGACTTGTGCGAGATGTACGCATGGTTTTGGATGCGATAGTCATGGGTTTCTCTTTTTGACGCTAATCAAACAAGAACAAATTAATACAACTCTTAATCACCTCTTTCTTTGTAAATTTAAAACAACCAATGAAACAATATGAAGGTCTCCCTAAATGAAGACTTGTGTGAGATCAACGCATCGTTTTGGACGCGATAGTGATGGGATTGCTCCTTTTGATGCTAATTTCAACTAGAATGAAGTAATAGGACTCGTAATCACCTATATTTTGACAATTTGAGAGAACTAATCAAACAATAAGAAGGTCTCCCTAAATGAAGACTTGTGTGAGATGTACAGATTGCTTTGAATGCACTAGTGATAAGATTGCTCCTTTTGATGCTAATCAAACTAGAACGAAGTCATAGGACTCATAATCACCTCTTTCTTTGACAATTTGAGAAAACCAATGAAACAATAAGAAGGTCTCCCTAAATCAAGACTTGTGTGAGATGTACGCAACGTTTTTAACGCGATAATCATTGATTTGGTCCTTTTGATGCTAATCAAATTAGAGCGAATTAATAGGACTCCTAATCACCTCTTTCTTTGACAATTTTAGAAAACCAATGAAACAATAAGAAGGTCTCCCTAAATGAATACTTGTGTGAGATGTACGCATGGTTTTGGTCGCGATAGTCATGGGTTTCTCTTTTTGACGCTAATCAAACTAGAACGAAGTCATAGGACTCCTAATCACCTCTTTCTTTGTAAATTCGAAACAACCAATGAAACAATATGAAGGTCTCCCTAAATGAAGACTTGTGTGAGATCTATGCATCGTTTTGGACGCGATAGTGAAGTGATTGCTCCTTTTGATGCTAATTTCAACTAGAACGAAGTAATAGGACTCATAATCACCTATATTTTGACAATTTTAGAGAACCAATGAAACAATAAGAAGGTCTCCCTAAATGAAGACTCGTGCGAGATGTACGCATTGTTTTGGATGCGATAGTCATGGGTTTCTCTTTTTGACGCTAATCAAACAAGAACAAATTAATACACCTCTTAATCACCTCTTTCTTTGTAAATTTAAAACAACCAATGAAACAATATGAAGGTCTCCCTAAATGAAGACTTGTGTGAGATCAACGCATCGTTTTGGACGCGATAGTGATGGGATTGCTCCTTTTGATGCTAATTTCAACTAGAATGAAGTAATAGGACTCGTAATCACCTATATTTTGACAATTTGAGAGAACTAATCAAACAATAAGAAGGTCTCCCTAAATGAAGACTTGTGTGAGATGTACAGATTGCTTTGAATGCACTAGTGATAAGATTGCTCCTTTTGATGCTAATCAAACTAGAACGAAGTCATAGGACTCATAATCACCTCTTTCTTTGACAATTTGAGAAAACCAATGAAACAATAAGAAGGTCTCCCTAAATCAAGACTTGTGTGAGATGTACGCAACGTTTTTAACGCGATAATCATTGATTTGGTCCTTTTGATGCTAATCAAATTAGAGCGAATTAATAGGACTCCTAATCACCTCTTTCTTTGACAATTTTAGAAAACTAATGAAACAATAAGAAGGTCTCCCTAAATGAATACTTGTGTGAGATGTACGCATGGTTTTGGTCGCGATAGTCATGGGTTTCTCTTTTTGACGCTAATCAAACTAGAACGAAGTCATAGGATTCCTAATCACCTCTTTCTTTGTAAATTCGAAACAACCAATGAAACAATATGAAGGTCTCCCTAAATGAAGACTTGTGTGAGATATATGCATCGTTTTGGACGCGATAGTGATGTGATTGCTCCTTTTGATGCTAATTTCAACTAGAACGAAGTAATAGGACTCATAATCACCTATATTTTGACAATTTTAGAGAACTAATGAAACAATAAGAAGGTCTCCCTAAATGAAGACTTGTGTGAGATGGACGCATGGTTTTGGACGCGATAGTTATGGGTTTCTCCATTTGACGCTAATCAAACTAGCACAAAGTAATACAAATATCTTAATCACCTCTTTCTTTGTAAATTCAAAACAACCAATGAAACAATATGAAGGTCTCCCTAAATGAAGACTTGTGTGAGATCTAAGCATTGTTTTGGACGTGATAGTGATGGGATTGCTCCTTTTGATACTAATTTCAACTATAATGAAGTAATAGGACTCATAATCACCTATATTTTGACAATTTGAGAGAACTAATCAAACAATAAGAAGGTCTCCCTCAATGAAGACTTGTGTGAGATGTACGGATCGTTTTTAATGCAATAGTGATAGGATTGCTCCTTTTGATGCTAATCAAACAAGAACGAAGTCATAGGACTCATAATCACCTCTTTCTTCGACAATTTGAGAGAACCAATGAAACAATAAGAAGGTCTCCCTAAATCATGACTTGTGTGAGATGTACGCATCGTTTTTAACGCGATAGTCATTCATTTGGTCCTTTTGATGCTAATCAAATTAGAACGAATTAATACGACTCCTAATCACCTCTTTCTCTGACAATTTTAGAGAACCAATGAAACAATAAGAAGGTCTACCTAAATGAAGACTTGTGTGAGATGTACGCATGGTTTTGGACGCGATAGTCATGGGTTTCTCCTTTTGACGCTAATCAAACTAAAACGAAGTAGTACAACACTTAATCACCTCTTTCTTTGTAAATTTGAAACAACCAATAAAATAAGATGAAGGTCTCCCTAAATGAAGACTTGTGTGAGATCTACGCATCGTTTTGAACGCGATAGTGATGTGATTGCTCCTTTTGATGCTACTTTCAACCAGAATGAAGTAATATGACTCATAATCACCTATATTTTGACAATTTGAGAGAACAACAGAAACAATAAGAAGGTCTCCCTAAATGAATACTTGTGTGAGGTGTACGCATGGTTTTGGACGCGATACTCATAGGTTTCTCCTTTTTAAAGCTAATCAAACTAGAAAGAAGTAACACAGTCTCTTAATCACCTCTTTCTTTGTAAATTAGAAGCAACCAATGAAACAATATGAAGGTCTCCCTAAATGAAGACTTGTGTGAGATCTATGCATCGTTTTGGACGCGATAGTGATGGGATTGCTCCTTTTGATGCTAATTTCAACTAGAATGAAGTAATAGGACTCGTAATCACCTATATTTTGACAATTTGAGAGAACTAATCAAACAATAAGAAGGTCTCCCTAAATGAAGACTTGTGTGAGATGTACAGATTGCTTTGAATGCACTAGTGATAAGATTGCTCCTTTTGATGCTAATCAAACTAGAACGAAGTCATAGGACTCATAATCACCTCTTTCTTTGACAATTTGAGAAAACCAATGAAACAATAAGAAGGTCTCCCTAAATCAAGACTTGTGTGAGATGTACGCAACGTTTTTAACGCGATAATCATTGATTTGGTCCTTTTGATGCTAATCAAATTAGAGCGAATTAATAGGACTCCTAATCACCTCTTTCTTTGACAATTTTAGAAAACCAATGAAACAATAAGAAGGTCTCCCTAAATGAATACTTGTGTGAGATGTACGCATGGTTTTGGTCGCGATAGTCATGGGTTTCTCTTTTTGACGCTAATCAAACTAGAACGAAGTCATAGGACTCCTAATCACCTCTTTCTTTGTAAATTCGAAACAACCAATGAAACAATATGAAGGTCTCCCTAAATGAAGACTTGTGTGAGATATATGCATCGTTTTGGACGCGATAGTGATGTGATTGCTCCTTTTGATGCTAATTTCAACTAGAACGAAGTAATAGGACTCATAATCACCTATATTTTGACAATTTTAGAGAACTAATGAAACAATAAGAAGGTCTCCCTAAATGAAGACTTGTGTGAGATGGACGCATGGTTTTGGACGCGATAGTTATGGGTTTCTCCATTTGACGCTAATCAAACTAGAACAAAGTAATACAAATATCTTAATCACCTCTTTCTTTGTAAATTCAAAACAACCAATGAAACAATATGAAGGTCTCCCTAAATGAAGACTTGTGTGAGATCTAAGCATTGTTTTGGACGTGATAGTGATGGGATTGCTCCTTTTGATACTAATTTCAACTATAATGAAGTAATAGGACTCATAATCACCTATATTTTGACAATTTGAGAGAACTAATCAAACAATAAGAAGGTCTCCCTCAATGAAGACTTGTGTGAGATGTACGGATCGTTTTTAATGCAATAGTGATAGGATTGCTCCTTTTGATGCTAATCAAACAAGAACGAAGTCATAGGACTCATAATCACCTCTTTCTTCGACAATTTGAGAGAACCAATGAAACAATAAGAAGGTCTCCCTAAATCATGACTTGTGTGAGATGTACGCATCGTTTTTAACGCGATAGTCATTGATTTGGTCCTTTTGATGCTAATCAAATTAGAACGAATTAATACGACTCCTAATCACCTCTTTCTCTGACAATTTTAGAGAACCAATGAAACAATAAGAAGGTCTACCTAAATGAAGACTTGTGTGAGATGTACGCATGGTTTTGGACGCGATAGTCATGGGTTTCTCCTTTTGACGCTAATCAAACTAAAACGAAGTAGTACAACTCTTAATCACCTCTTTCTTTGTAAATTTGAAACAACCAATAAAATAATACGAAGGTCTCCCTAAATGAAGACTTGTGTGAGATCTACGCATCGTTTTGAACGCGATAGTGATGTGATTGCTCCTTTTGATGCTACTTTCAACCAGAATGAAGTAATATGACTCATAATCACCTATATTTTGACAATTTGAGAGAACAACTGAAACAATAAGAAGGTCTCCCTAAATGAAGACTTGTGTGAGATGTACGCATGGTTTTGGACGCGATACTCATAGGTTTCTCCTTTTTAAAGCTAATCAAACTAGAAAGAAGTAACACAGTCTCTTAATCACCTCTTTCTTTGTAAATTAGAAGCAACCAATGAAACAATATGAAGGTCTCCCTAAATGAAGACTTGTGTGAGATCTATGCATCGTTTTGGACGCGATAGTGATGGGATAGCTCCTTTTGATGCTAATTTCAACTAGAATGAAGTAATAGGACTCGTAATCACCTATATTTTGACAATTTGAGAGAACTAATCAAACAATAAGAAGGTCTCCCTAAATGAAGACTTGTGTGAGATGTACAGATTGCTTTGAATGCACTAGTGATAAGATTGCTCCTTTTGATGCTAATCAAACTAGAACGAAGTCATAGGACTCATAATCACCTCTTTCTTCGACAATTTGAGAGAACCAATGAAATAATAAGAGGGTCTCCATAAATCAAGACTTGTGTGAGTGTACGCAATGTTTTTAACGCGATAATCATTGATTTGGTCCTTTTGATGCTAATCAAATTAGGGCGAATTAATAGGACTCCTAATCACCTCTTTCTTTGATAATTTTAGAAAACCAATGAAACAATAAGAAGGTCTCCCTAAATGAATACTTGTGTGAGATGTACGCATGGTTTTGGACGCGATAGTCATCGGTTTCTACTTTTGATGCTAATCAAACTAGAACGAAGTAATACAACTCTTAATCACCTCTTTCTTTGTCAATTCGAAACAACTAATGAAACAATAAGAAGGTCTCCCTAAATGAAGACTTGTGTGAGATGTACGCATGGTTTTGGACGCGATAGTCATGTGTTTCTCCTTTTTAAAGCTAATCAAACTAGCACGAAGTAACACGGTCTCTTAATCACCTCTTTCTTTGTAAATTTGAAACAACCAATGAAACAATATGAATGTCTCCTTAGATGAACACTTGTGTGAGATCTATGAATCGTTTTGGACGCGATAGTGATGGGATTGCTCCTTTTGATGCTAATTTCAACTAGAATTAAGTAATAGGATTCATAATCACCTATATTTTAACAATTTGAGAGAACTAATCAAACAATAAGAAGGTCTCCCTAAATGAAGACTTGTGTGAGATGTACGCATCGTTTTGAAAGCACTAGTGATAGGATTGCTCCTTTTGATGCTATTTAAACTAGAACGAAGTCATAGGACTCGTAATCACCTCTTTCTTTCATAATTTGAGAGAATGAATGAAACAATAAGAAGGTCTTCCTAAATAAAGACTTGTGTGAGATGTACGCATGGTTTTGGACGCGATAGTCATGGGTTTCTCCTTTCGACGCTAATCAAACTAGAACGAAGTAATACAACTCTTAATCACCTCTTTCTTTGTAAATTCTAAATAACCAATGAAACAATATGAAGGTCTTCCTAAACGAAGACTTGTGTGAGATCTACGCATCGTTTTGGACGCGATAGTGATGTGATTGCTCCTTTTGATGCTAATTTCAACTAGAACGAAGTAATAGGACTCATAATCACCTATATTTTGACAATTTTAGAGAACTAATGAAACAATAAGAACGTCTCCCTAAATGAAGACTTGTATGAGATGTACGCATGGTTTTGGACGCGATCGTTATGGGTTTCTCCTTTTGACGCTAATCAAACTAGAACAAAGTAATACAACTCTTAATCACCTCTTCCTTTGTAAATTCAAAACAACCAATGAAACAATATGAAGGTCTCCCTAAATGAAGACTTGTGTGAGATCTACGCATCGTTTTGGACGCGATAGTGATGGGATTGCTCCTTTTGATACTAATTTCAACTAGAATGAAGTAATAGGACTCATAATCACCTATATTTTGACAATTTGAGAGAACTAATCAAACAATAAGAAGGTCTCCCTCAATGAAGACTTGTGTGAGATGTACGGATCGTTTTTAATGCAATAGTAATAGGATTGCTCCTTTTGATGCTAATCAAACTAGAACGAAGTCATAGGACTCATAATCACCTGTTTCTTCGACATTTTGAGAGAACCAATGAAACAATAAAAAAGGTCTCCCTAAATCAAGACTTGTGTGAGATGTACGCATCGTTTTTAACGTGATAGTCATTGATTTGGTCCTTTTAATGCTAATCAAATTAGAAGAATTAATAGGACTCCTAATCACCTCTTTCTTTGACAATTTTAGAGAACCAATGAAACAATAAGAAGGTCTACCTAAATGAAAACTTGTGTGAGATGTACGCATGGTTTTGGACGCGATAGTCATGAGTTTCTCCTTTTGATGCTAATCAAACTAAAACGAAGTAATACAACTCTTAATCACCGCTTTCTTTGTAAATTTGAAACAACCAATAAAACAATATGAAGGTGTCCCTAAATGAAGACTTGTGTGAGATCTACGCATCGTTTTGAACGCGATAGTGATGTGATTGCTCCTTTTGATGCTAATTTCAACCAGAACGAAGTAATATGACTCATAATCACCTGTATTTTGACAATTTGAGAGAACTACTGAAACAATAAGAAGGTCTCCCTAAATGAAGATTTGTGTGAGATGTACACGTGGTTTTGGATGCGATAGTCATGGGTTTCTCCTTTTTAAAGCTAATCAAACTAGAAAGAAGTAACACAGTTTCTTAATCACCTCTTTCTTTGTAAATTAGAAACAACCAATGAAACAATATGAAGGTCTCCCTAAATGAAGACTTGTGTGAGATCTACGCATCGTTTTGGATGCAATAGTGATTGGATTGCTCTTTTTAATGCTAATTTCAACTAGAACGAAGTAATAGGACTCATAATCACCTATATTTTGAAAATTTTAGAGAACCAATGAAACAATAAGAAGGTCTCCCTAAATGAAGACTTGTGCAAGATGTACGCATGGTTTTGGATGCGATAGTCATGGGTTTCTCTTTTTGACGCTAATCAAACAAGAACAAATTAATACAACTCTTAATCACCTCTTTCTTTGTAAATTTAAAACAACCAATGAAACAATATGAAGGTCTCCCTAAATGAAGACTTGTGTGAGATCAACGCATCGTTTTGGACGCGATAGTGATGGGATTGCTCCTTTTGATGCTAATTTCAACTAGAATGAAGTAATAGGACTCGTAATCACCTATATTTTGACAATTTGAGAGAACTAATCAAACAATAAGAAGGTCTCCCTAAATGAAGACTTGTGTGAGATGTACAGATTGCTTTGAATGCACTAGTGATAAGATTGCTCCTTTTGATGCTAATCAAACTAGAACGAAGTCATAGGACTCATAATCACCTCTTTCTTTGACAATTTGAGAAAACCAATGAAACAATAAGAGGGTCTCCCTAAATCAAGACTTGTGTGAGATGTACGCAACGTTTTTAACGCGATAATCATTGATTTGGTCCTTTTGATGCTAATCAAATTAGAGCGAATTAATAGGACTCCTAATCACCTCTTTCTTTGACAATTTTAGAAAACCAATGAAACAATAAGAAGGTCTCCCTAAATGAATACTTGTGTGAGATGTACGCATGGTTTTGGTCGCGATAGTCATGGGTTTCTCTTTTTGACGCTAATCAAACTAGAACGAAGTCATAGGACTCCTAATCACCTCTTTCTTTGTAAATTCGAAATTTGATGCTAATTTCAACTAGAACGAAGTAATAGGACTCATAATCACCTATATTTTGACAATTTTAGAGAACCAATGAAACAATAAGAAGGTGGAGAATGAAGACTTGTGCGAGATGTACGCATTGTTTTGGATGCGATAGTCATGGGTTTCTCTTTTTGACGCTAATCAAACAAGAACAAATTAATACACCTCTTAATCACCTCTTTCTTTGTAAATTTAAAACAACCAATGAAACAATATGAAGGTCTCCCTAAATGAAGACTTGTGTGAGATCAACGCATCGTTTTGGACGCGATAGTGATGGGATTGCTCCTTTTGATGCTAATTTCAACTAGAATGAAGTAATAGGACTCGTAATCACCTATATTTTGACAATTTGAGAGAACTAATCAAACAATAAGAAGGTCTCCCTAAATGAAGACTTGTGTGAGATGTACAGATTGCTTTGAATGCACTAGTGATAAGATTGCTCCTTTTGATGCTAATCAAACTAGAACGAAGTCATAGGACTCATAATCACCTCTTTCTTTGACAATTTGAGAAAACCAATGAAACAATAAGAAGGTCTCCCTAAATCAAGACTTGTGTGAGATGTACGCAACGTTTTTAACGCGATAATCATTGATTTGGTCCTTTTGATGCTAATCAAATTAGAGCGAATTAATAGGACTCCTAATCACCTCTTTCTTTGACAATTTTAGAAAACCAATGAAACAATAAGAAGGTCTCCCTAAATGAATACTTGTGTGAGATGTACGCATGGTTTTGGTCGCGATAGTCATGGGTTTCTCTTTTTGACGCTAATCAAACTAGAACGAAGTCATAGGACTCCTAATCACCTCTTTCTTTGTAAATTCGAAACAACCAATGAAACAATATGAAGGTCTCCCTAAATGAAGACTTGTGTGAGATCTATGCATCGTTTTGGACGCGATAGTGAAGTGATTGCTCCTTTTGATGCTAATTTCAACTAGAACGAAGAAATAGGACTCATAATCACCTATATTTTGACAATTTTAGAGAACCAATGAAACAATAAGAAGGTCTCCCTAAATGAAGACTTGTGCGAGATGTACGCATTGTTTTGGATGCGATAGTCATGGGTTTCTCTTTTTGACGCTAATCAAACAAGAACAAATTAATACACCTCTTAATCACCTCTTTCTTTGTAAATTTAAAACAACCAATGAAACAATATGAAGGTCTCCCTAAATGAAGACTTGTGTGAGATGTACAGATTGCTTTGAATGCACTAGTGATAAGATTGCTCCTTTTGATGCTAATCAAACTAGAACGAAGTCATAGGACTCATAATCACCTCTTTCTTCGACAATTTGAGAGAACCAATGAAACAATAAGAGGGTCTCCATAAATCAAGACTTGTGTGAGTGTACGCAATGTTTTTAACGCGATAATCATTGATTTGGTCCTTTTGATGCTAATCAAATTAGGGCGAATTAATAGGACTCCTAATCACCTCTTTCTTTGATAATTTTAGAAAACCAATGAAACAATAAGAAGGTCTCCCTAAATGAATACTTGTGTGAGATGTACGCATGGTTTTGGACGCGATAGTCATCGGTTTCTACTTTTGATGCTAATCAAACTAGAACGAAGTAATACAACTCTTAATCACCTCTTTCTTTGTCAATTCGAAACAACTAATGAAACAATAAGAAGGTCTCCCTAAATGAAGACTTGTGTGAGATGTACGCATGGTTTTGGACGCGATAGTCATGTGTTTCTCCTTTTTAAAGCTAATCAAACTAGCACGAAGTAACACGGTCTCTTAATCACCTCTTTCTTTGTAAATTTGAAACAACCAATGAAACAATATGAATGTCTCCTTAGATGAACACTTGTGTGAGATCTATGAATCGTTTTGGACGCGATAGTGATGGGATTGCTCCTTTTGATGCTAATTTCAACTAGAATTAAGTAATAGGATTCATAATCACCTATATTTTAACAATTTGAGAGAACTAATCAAACAATAAGAAGGTCTCCCTAAATGAAGACTTGTGTGAGATGTACGCATCGTTTTGAAAGCACTAGTGATAGGATTGCTCCTTTTGATGCTATTTAAACTAGAACGAAGTCATAGGACTCGTAATCACCTCTTTCTTTCATAATTTGAGAGAATGAATGAAACAATAAGAAGGTCTTCCTAAATAAAGACTTGTGTGAGATGTACGCATGGTTTTGGACGCGATAGTCATGGGTTTCTCCTTTCGACGCTAATCAAACTAGAACGAAGTAATACAACTCTTAATCACCTCTTTCTTTGTAAATTCTAAATAACCAATGAAACAATATGAAGGTCTTCCTAAACGAAGACTTGTGTGAGATCTACGCATCGTTTTGGACGCGATAGTGATGTGATTGCTCCTTTTGATGCTAATTTCAACTAGAACGAAGTAATAGGACTCATAATCACCTATATTTTGACAATTTTAGAGAACTAATGAAACAATAAGAACGTCTCCCTAAATGAAGACTTGTATGAGATGTACGCATGGTTTTGGACGCGATCGTTATGGGTTTCTCCTTTTGACGCTAATCAAACTAGAACAAAGTAATACAACTCTTAATCACCTCTTCCTTTGTAAATTCAAAACAACCAATGAAACAATATGAAGGTCTCCCTAAATGAAGACTTGTGTGAGATCTACGCATCGTTTTGGACGCGATAGTGATGGGATTGCTCCTTTTGATACTAATTTCAACTAGAATGAAGTAATAGGACTCATAATCACCTATATTTTGACAATTTGAGAGAACTAATCAAACAATAAGAAGGTCTCCCTCAATGAAGACTTGTGTGAGATGTACGGATCGTTTTTAATGCAATAGTAATAGGATTGCTCCTTTTGATGCTAATCAAACTAGAACGAAGTCATAGGACTCATAATCACCTGTTTCTTCGACATTTTGAGAGAACCAATGAAACAATAAAAAAGGTCTCCCTAAATCAAGACTTGTGTGAGATGTACGCATCGTTTTTAACGTGATAGTCATTGATTTGGTCCTTTTAATGCTAATCAAATTAGAAGAATTAATAGGACTCCTAATCACCTCTTTCTTTGACAATTTTAGAGAACCAATGAAACAATAAGAAGGTCTACCTAAATGAAAACTTGTGTGAGATGTACGCATGGTTTTGGACGCGATAGTCATGAGTTTCTCCTTTTGATGCTAATCAAACTAAAACGAAGTAATACAACTCTTAATCACCGCTTTCTTTGTAAATTTGAAACAACCAATAAAACAATATGAAGGTGTCCCTAAATGAAGACTTGTGTGAGATCTACGCATCGTTTTGAACGCGATAGTGATGTGATTGCTCCTTTTGATGCTAATTTCAACCAGAACGAAGTAATATGACTCATAATCACCTGTATTTTGACAATTTGAGAGAACTACTGAAACAATAAGAAGGTCTCCCTAAATGAAGATTTGTGTGAGATGTACACGTGGTTTTGGATGCGATAGTCATGGGTTTCTCCTTTTTAAAGCTAATCAAACTAGAAAGAAGTAACACAGTTTCTTAATCACCTCTTTCTTTGTAAATTAGAAACAACCAATGAAACAATATGAAGGTCTCCCTAAATGAAGACTTGTGTGAGATCTACGCATCGTTTTGGATGCAATAGTGATTGGATTGCTCTTTTTAATGCTAATTTCAACTAGAACGAAGTAATAGGACTCATAATCACCTATATTTTGAAAATTTTAGAGAACCAATGAAACAATAAGAAGGTCTCCCTAAATGAAGACTTGTGCAAGATGTACGCATGGTTTTGGATGCGATAGTCATGGGTTTCTCTTTTTGACGCTAATCAAACAAGAACAAATTAATACAACTCTTAATCACCTCTTTCTTTGTAAATTTAAAACAACCAATGAAACAATATGAAGGTCTCCCTAAATGAAGACTTGTGTGAGATCAACGCATCGTTTTGGACGCGATAGTGATGGGATTGCTCCTTTTGATGCTAATTTCAACTAGAATGAAGTAATAGGACTCGTAATCACCTATATTTTGACAATTTGAGAGAACTAATCAAACAATAAGAAGGTCTCCCTAAATGAAGACTTGTGTGAGATGTACAGATTGCTTTGAATGCACTAGTGATAAGATTGCTCCTTTTGATGCTAATCAAACTAGAACGAAGTCATAGGACTCATAATCACCTCTTTCTTTGACAATTTGAGAAAACCAATGAAACAATAAGAGGGTCTCCCTAAATCAAGACTTGTGTGAGATGTACGCAACGTTTTTAACGCGATAATCATTGATTTGGTCCTTTTGATGCTAATCAAATTAGAGCGAATTAATAGGACTCCTAATCACCTCTTTCTTTGACAATTTTAGAAAACCAATGAAACAATAAGAAGGTCTCCCTAAATGAATACTTGTGTGAGATGTACGCATGGTTTTGGTCGCGATAGTCATGGGTTTCTCTTTTTGACGCTAATCAAACTAGAACGAAGTCATAGGACTCCTAATCACCTCTTTCTTTGTAAATTCGAAATTTGATGCTAATTTCAACTAGAACGAAGTAATAGGACTCATAATCACCTATATTTTGACAATTTTAGAGAACCAATGAAACAATAAGAAGGTGGAGAATGAAGACTTGTGCGAGATGTACGCATTGTTTTGGATGCGATAGTCATGGGTTTCTCTTTTTGACGCTAATCAAACAAGAACAAATTAATACACCTCTTAATCACCTCTTTCTTTGTAAATTTAAAACAACCAATGAAACAATATGAAGGTCTCCCTAAATGAAGACTTGTGTGAGATCAACGCATCGTTTTGGACGCGATAGTGATGGGATTGCTCCTTTTGATGCTAATTTCAACTAGAATGAAGTAATAGGACTCGTAATCACCTATATTTTGACAATTTGAGAGAACTAATCAAACAATAAGAAGGTCTCCCTAAATGAAGACTTGTGTGAGATGTACAGATTGCTTTGAATGCACTAGTGATAAGATTGCTCCTTTTGATGCTAATCAAACTAGAACGAAGTCATAGGACTCATAATCACCTCTTTCTTTGACAATTTGAGAAAACCAATGAAACAATAAGAAGGTCTCCCTAAATCAAGACTTGTGTGAGATGTACGCAACGTTTTTAACGCGATAATCATTGATTTGGTCCTTTTGATGCTAATCAAATTAGAGCGAATTAATAGGACTCCTAATCACCTCTTTCTTTGACAATTTTAGAAAACCAATGAAACAATAAGAAGGTCTCCCTAAATGAATACTTGTGTGAGATGTACGCATGGTTTTGGTCGCGATAGTCATGGGTTTCTCTTTTTGACGCTAATCAAACTAGAACGAAGTCATAGGACTCCTAATCACCTCTTTCTTTGTAAATTCGAAACAACCAATGAAACAATATGAAGGTCTCCCTAAATGAAGACTTGTGTGAGATCTATGCATCGTTTTGGACGCGATAGTGAAGTGATTGCTCCTTTTGATGCTAATTTCAACTAGAACGAAGTAATAGGACTCATAATCACCTATATTTTGACAATTTTAGAGAACCAATGAAACAATAAGAAGGTCTCCCTAAATGAAGACTTGTGCGAGATGTACGCATTGTTTTGGATGCGATAGTCATGGGTTTCTCTTTTTGACGCTAATCAAACAAGAACAAATTAATACACCTCTTAATCACCTCTTTCTTTGTAAATTTAAAACAACCAATGAAACAATATGAAGGTCTCCCTAAATGAAGACTTGTGTGAGATGTACAGATTGCTTTGAATGCACTAGTGATAAGATTGCTCCTTTTGATGCTAATCAAACTAGAACGAAGTCATAGGACTCATAATCACCTCTTTCTTCGACAATTTGAGAGAACCAATGAAACAATAAGAGGGTCTCCATAAATCAAGACTTGTGTGAGTGTACGCAATGTTTTTAACGCGATAATCATTGATTTGGTCCTTTTGATGCTAATCAAATTAGGGCGAATTAATAGGACTCCTAATCACCTCTTTCTTTGATAATTTTAGAAAACCAATGAAACAATAAGAAGGTCTCCCTAAATGAATACTTGTGTGAGATGTACGCATGGTTTTGGACGCGATAGTCATCGGTTTCTACTTTTGATGCTAATCAAACTAGAACGAAGTAATACAACTCTTAATCACCTCTTTCTTTGTCAATTCGAAACAACTAATGAAACAATAAGAAGGTCTCCCTAAATGAAGACTTGTGTGAGATGTACGCATGGTTTTGGACGCGATAGTCATGTGTTTCTCCTTTTTAAAGCTAATCAAACTAGCACGAAGTAACACGGTCTCTTAATCACCTCTTTCTTTGTAAATTTGAAACAACCAATGAAACAATATGAATGTCTCCTTAGATGAACACTTGTGTGAGATCTATGAATCGTTTTGGACGCGATAGTGATGGGATTGCTCCTTTTGATGCTAATTTCAACTAGAATTAAGTAATAGGATTCATAATCACCTATATTTTAACAATTTGAGAGAACTAATCAAACAATAAGAAGGTCTCCCTAAATGAAGACTTGTGTGAGATGTACGCATCGTTTTGAAAGCACTAGTGATAGGATTGCTCCTTTTGATGCTATTTAAACTAGAACGAAGTCATAGGACTCGTAATCACCTCTTTCTTTCATAATTTGAGAGAATGAATGAAACAATAAGAAGGTCTTCCTAAATAAAGACTTGTGTGAGATGTACGCATGGTTTTGGACGCGATAGTCATGGGTTTCTCCTTTCGACGCTAATCAAACTAGAACGAAGTAATACAACTCTTAATCACCTCTTTCTTTGTAAATTCTAAATAACCAATGAAACAATATGAAGGTCTTCCTAAACGAAGACTTGTGTGAGATCTACGCATCGTTTTGGACGCGATAGTGATGTGATTGCTCCTTTTGATGCTAATTTCAACTAGAACGAAGTAATAGGACTCATAATCACCTATATTTTGACAATTTTAGAGAACTAATGAAACAATAAGAACGTCTCCCTAAATGAAGACTTGTATGAGATGTACGCATGGTTTTGGACGCGATCGTTATGGGTTTCTCCTTTTGACGCTAATCAAACTAGAACAAAGTAATACAACTCTTAATCACCTCTTCCTTTGTAAATTCAAAACAACCAATGAAACAATATGAAGGTCTCCCTAAATGAAGACTTGTGTGAGATCTACGCATCGTTTTGGACGCGATAGTGATGGGATTGCTCCTTTTGATACTAATTTCAACTAGAATGAAGTAATAGGACTCATAATCACCTATATTTTGACAATTTGAGAGAACTAATCAAACAATAAGAAGGTCTCCCTCAATGAAGACTTGTGTGAGATGTACGGATCGTTTTTAATGCAATAGTAATAGGATTGCTCCTTTTGATGCTAATCAAACTAGAACGAAGTCATAGGACTCATAATCACCTGTTTCTTCGACATTTTGAGAGAACCAATGAAACAATAAAAAAGGTCTCCCTAAATCAAGACTTGTGTGAGATGTACGCATCGTTTTTAACGTGATAGTCATTGATTTGGTCCTTTTAATGCTAATCAAATTAGAAGAATTAATAGGACTCCTAATCACCTCTTTCTTTGACAATTTTAGAGAACCAATGAAACAATAAGAAGGTCTACCTAAATGAAAACTTGTGTGAGATGTACGCATGGTTTTGGACGCGATAGTCATGAGTTTCTCCTTTTGATGCTAATCAAACTAAAACGAAGTAATACAACTCTTAATCACCGCTTTCTTTGTAAATTTGAAACAACCAATAAAACAATATGAAGGTGTCCCTAAATGAAGACTTGTGTGAGATCTACGCATCGTTTTGAACGCGATAGTGATGTGATTGCTCCTTTTGATGCTAATTTCAACCAGAACGAAGTAATATGACTCATAATCACCTGTATTTTGACAATTTGAGAGAACTACTGAAACAATAAGAAGGTCTCCCTAAATGAAGATTTGTGTGAGATGTACACGTGGTTTTGGATGCGATAGTCATGGGTTTCTCCTTTTTAAAGCTAATCAAACTAGAAAGAAGTAACACAGTTTCTTAATCACCTCTTTCTTTGTAAATTAGAAACAACCAATGAAACAATATGAAGGTCTCCCTAAATGAAGACTTGTGTGAGATCTACGCATCGTTTTGGATGCAATAGTGATTGGATTGCTCTTTTTAATGCTAATTTCAACTAGAACGAAGTAATAGGACTCATAATCACCTATATTTTGAAAATTTTAGAGAACCAATGAAACAATAAGAAGGTCTCCCTAAATGAAGACTTGTGCAAGATGTACGCATGGTTTTGGATGCGATAGTCATGGGTTTCTCTTTTTGACGCTAATCAAACAAGAACAAATTAATACAACTCTTAATCACCTCTTTCTTTGTAAATTTAAAACAACCAATGAAACAATATGAAGGTCTCCCTAAATGAAGACTTGTGTGAGATCAACGCATCGTTTTGGACGCGATAGTGATGGGATTGCTCCTTTTGATGCTAATTTCAACTAGAATGAAGTAATAGGACTCGTAATCACCTATATTTTGACAATTTGAGAGAACTAATCAAACAATAAGAAGGTCTCCCTAAATGAAGACTTGTGTGAGATGTACAGATTGCTTTGAATGCACTAGTGATAAGATTGCTCCTTTTGATGCTAATCAAACTAGAACGAAGTCATAGGACTCATAATCACCTCTTTCTTTGACAATTTGAGAAAACCAATGAAACAATAAGAGGGTCTCCCTAAATCAAGACTTGTGTGAGATGTACGCAACGTTTTTAACGCGATAATCATTGATTTGGTCCTTTTGATGCTAATCAAATTAGAGCGAATTAATAGGACTCCTAATCACCTCTTTCTTTGACAATTTTAGAAAACCAATGAAACAATAAGAAGGTCTCCCTAAATGAATACTTGTGTGAGATGTACGCATGGTTTTGGTCGCGATAGTCATGGGTTTCTCTTTTTGACGCTAATCAAACTAGAACGAAGTCATAGGACTCCTAATCACCTCTTTCTTTGTAAATTCGAAATTTGATGCTAATTTCAACTAGAACGAAGTAATAGGACTCATAATCACCTATATTTTGACAATTTTAGAGAACCAATGAAACAATAAGAAGGTGGAGAATGAAGACTTGTGCGAGATGTACGCATTGTTTTGGATGCGATAGTCATGGGTTTCTCTTTTTGACGCTAATCAAACAAGAACAAATTAATACACCTCTTAATCACCTCTTTCTTTGTAAATTTAAAACAACCAATGAAACAATATGAAGGTCTCCCTAAATGAAGACTTGTGTGAGATCAACGCATCGTTTTGGACGCGATAGTGATGGGATTGCTCCTTTTGATGCTAATTTCAACTAGAATGAAGTAATAGGACTCGTAATCACCTATATTTTGACAATTTGAGAGAACTAATCAAACAATAAGAAGGTCTCCCTAAATGAAGACTTGTGTGAGATGTACAGATTGCTTTGAATGCACTAGTGATAAGATTGCTCCTTTTGATGCTAATCAAACTAGAACGAAGTCATAGGACTCATAATCACCTCTTTCTTTGACAATTTGAGAAAACCAATGAAACAATAAGAAGGTCTCCCTAAATCAAGACTTGTGTGAGATGTACGCAACGTTTTTAACGCGATAATCATTGATTTGGTCCTTTTGATGCTAATCAAATTAGAGCGAATTAATAGGACTCCTAATCACCTCTTTCTTTGACAATTTTAGAAAACCAATGAAACAATAAGAAGGTCTCCCTAAATGAATACTTGTGTGAGATGTACGCATGGTTTTGGTCGCGATAGTCATGGGTTTCTCTTTTTGACGCTAATCAAACTAGAACGAAGTCATAGGACTCCTAATCACCTCTTTCTTTGTAAATTCGAAACAACCAATGAAACAATATGAAGGTCTCCCTAAATGAAGACTTGTGTGAGATCTATGCATCGTTTTGGACGCGATAGTGAAGTGATTGCTCCTTTTGATGCTAATTTCAACTAGAACGAAGTAATAGGACTCATAATCACCTATATTTTGACAATTTTAGAGAACCAATGAAACAATAAGAAGGTCTCCCTAAATGAAGACTTGTGCGAGATGTACGCATTGTTTTGGATGCGATAGTCATGGGTTTCTCTTTTTGACGCTAATCAAACAAGAACAAATTAATACACCTCTTAATCACCTCTTTCTTTGTAAATTTAAAACAACCAATGAAACAATATGAAGGTCTCCCTAAATGAAGACTTGTGTGAGATCAACGCATCGTTTTGGACGCGATAGTGATGGGATTGCTCCTTTTGATGCTAATTTCAACTAGAATGAAGTAATAGGACTCGTAATCACCTATATTTTGACAATTTGAGAGAACTAATCAAACAATAAGAAGGTCTCCCTAAATGAAGACTTGTGTGAGATGTACAGATTGCTTTGAATGCACTAGTGATAAGATTGCTCCTTTTGATGCTAATCAAACTAGAACGAAGTCATAGGACTCATAATCACCTCTTTCTTTGACAATTTGAGAAAACCAATGAAACAATAAGAGGGTCTCCCTAAATCAAGACTTGTGTGAGATGTACGCAACGTTTTTAACGCGATAATCATTGATTTGGTCCTTTTGATGCTAATCAAATTAGAGCGAATTAATAGGACTCCTAATCACCTCTTTCTTTGACAATTTTAGAAAACCAATGAAACAATAAGAAGGTCTCCCTAAATGAATACTTGTGTGAGATGTACGCATGGTTTTGGTCGCGATAGTCATGGGTTTCTCTTTTTGACGCTAATCAAACTAGAACGAAGTCATAGGACTCCTAATCACCTCTTTCTTTGTAAATTCGAAATTTGATGCTAATTTCAACTAGAACGAAGTAATAGGACTCATAATCACCTATATTTTGACAATTTTAGAGAACCAATGAAACAATAAGAAGGTGGAGAATGAAGACTTGTGCGAGATGTACGCATTGTTTTGGATGCGATAGTCATGGGTTTCTCTTTTTGACGCTAATCAAACAAGAACAAATTAATACACCTCTTAATCACCTCTTTCTTTGTAAATTTAAAACAACCAATGAAACAATATGAAGGTCTCCCTAAATGAAGACTTGTGTGAGATCAACGCATCGTTTTGGACGCGATAGTGATGGGATTGCTCCTTTTGATGCTAATTTCAACTAGAATGAAGTAATAGGACTCGTAATCACCTATATTTTGACAATTTGAGAGAACTAATCAAACAATAAGAAGGTCTCCCTAAATGAAGACTTGTGTGAGATGTACAGATTGCTTTGAATGCACTAGTGATAAGATTGCTCCTTTTGATGCTAATCAAACTAGAACGAAGTCATAGGACTCATAATCACCTCTTTCTTTGACAATTTGAGAAAACCAATGAAACAATAAGAAGGTCTCCCTAAATCAAGACTTGTGTGAGATGTACGCAACGTTTTTAACGCGATAATCATTGATTTGGTCCTTTTGATGCTAATCAAATTAGAGCGAATTAATAGGACTCCTAATCACCTCTTTCTTTGACAATTTTAGAAAACCAATGAAACAATAAGAAGGTCTCCCTAAATGAATACTTGTGTGAGATGTACGCATGGTTTTGGTCGCGATAGTCATGGGTTTCTCTTTTTGACGCTAATCAAACTAGAACGAAGTCATAGGACTCCTAATCACCTCTTTCTTTGTAAATTCGAAACAACCAATGAAACAATATGAAGGTCTCCCTAAATGAAGACTTGTGTGAGATCTATGCATCGTTTTGGACGCGATAGTGAAGTGATTGCTCCTTTTGATGCTAATTTCAACTAGAACGAAGTAATAGGACTCATAATCACCTATATTTTGACAATTTTAGAGAACCAATGAAACAATAAGAAGGTCTCCCTAAATGAAGACTTGTGCGAGATGTACGCATTGTTTTGGATGCGATAGTCATGGGTTTCTCTTTTTGACGCTAATCAAACAAGAACAAATTAATACACCTCTTAATCACCTCTTTCTTTGTAAATTTAAAACAACCAATGAAACAATATGAAGGTCTCCCTAAATGAAGACTTGTGTGAGATCAACGCATCGTTTTGGACGCGATAGTGATGGGATTGCTCCTTTTGATGCTAATTTCAACTAGAATGAAGTAATAGGACTCGTAATCACCTATATTTTGACAATTTGAGAGAACTAATCAAACAATAAGAAGGTCTCCCTAAATGAAGACTTGTGTGAGATGTACAGATTGCTTTGAATGCACTAGTGATAAGATTGCTCCTTTTGATGCTAATCAAACTAGAACGAAGTCATAGGACTCATAATCACCTCTTTCTTTGACAATTTGAGAAAACCAATGAAACAATAAGAAGGTCTCCCTAAATCAAGACTTGTGTGAGATGTACGCAACGTTTTTAACGCGATAATCATTGATTTGGTCCTTTTGATGCTAATCAAATTAGAGCGAATTAATAGGACTCCTAATCACCTCTTTCTTTGACAATTTTAGAAAACCAATGAAACAATAAGAAGGTCTCCCTAAATGAATACTTGTGTGAGATGTACGCATGGTTTTGGTCGCGATAGTCATGGGTTTCTCTTTTTGATGCTAATCAAACTAGAACGAAGTCATAGGACTCCTAATCACCTCTTTCTTTGTAAATTCGAAACAACCAATGAAACAATATGAAGGTCTCCCTAAATGAAGACTTGTGTGAGATATATGCATCGTTTTGGACGCGATAGTGAAGTGATTGCTCCTTTTGATGCTAATTTCAACTAGAACGAAGTAATAGGACTCATAATCACCTATATTTTGACAATTTTAGAGAACTAATGAAACAATAAGAAGGTCTCCCTAAATGAAGACTTGTGTGAGATGGACGCATGGTTTTGGACGCGATAGTTATGGGTTTCTCCATTTGACGCTAATCAAACTAGAACAAAGTAATACAAATATCTTAATCACCTCTTTCTTTGTAAATTCAAAACAACCAATGAAACAATATGAAGGTCTCCCTAAATGAAGACTTGTGTGAGATCTAAGCATTGTTTTGGACGTGATAGTGATGGGATTGCTCCTTTTGATACTAATTTCAACTATAATGAAGTAATAGGACTCATAATCACCTATATTTTGACAATTTGAGAGAACTAATCAAACAATAAGAAGGTCTCCCTCAATGAAGACTTGTGTGAGATGTACGGATCGTTTTTAATGCAATAGAGATAGGATTGCTCCTTTTGATGCTAATCAAACAAGAACGAAGTCATAGGACTCATAATCACCTCTTTCTTCGACAATTTGAGAGAACCAATGAAACAATAAGAAGGTCTCCCTAAATCATGACTTGTGTGAGATGTACGCATCGTTTTTAACGCGATAGTCATTCATTTGGTCCTTTTGATGCTAATCAAATTAGAACGAATTAATACGACTCCTAATCACCTCTTTCTCTGACAATTTTAGAGAACCAATGAAACAATAAGAAGGTCTACCTAAATGAAGACTTGTGTGAGATGTACGCATGGTTTTGGACGCGATAGTCATGGGTTTCTCCTTTTGACGCTAATCAAACTAAAACGAAGTAGTACAACACTTAATCACCTCTTTCTTTGTAAATTTGAAACAACCAATAAAATAATATGAAGGTCTCCCTAAATGAAGACTTGTGTGAGATCTACGCATCGTTTTGAACGCGATAGTGATGTGATTGCTCCTTTTGATGCTACTTTCAACCAGAATGAAGTAATATGACTCATAATCACCTATATTTTGACAATTTGAGAGAACAACTGAAACAATAAGAAGGTCTCCCTAAATGAATACTTGTGTGAGGTGTACGCATGGTTTTGGACGCGATACTCATAGGTTTCTCCTTTTTAAAGCTAATCAAACTAGAAAGAAGTAACACAGTCTCTTAATCACCTCTTTCTTTGTAAATTAGAAGCAACCAATGAAATAATATGAAGGTCTCCCTAAATGAAGACTTGTGTGAGATCTATGCATCGTTTTGGACGCGATAGTGATGGGATTGCTCCTTTTGATGCTAATTTCAACTAGAATGAAGTAATAGGACTCGTAATCACCTATATTTTGACAATTTGAGAGAACTAATCAAACAATAAGAAGGTCTCCCTAAATGAAGACTTGTGTGAGATGTACAGATTGCTTTGAATGCACTAGTGATAAGATTGCTCCTTTTGATGCTAATCAAACTAGAACGAAGTCATAGGACTCATAATCACCTCTTTCTTTGACAATTTGAGAAAACCAATGAAACAATAAGAAGGTCTCCCTAAATCAAGACTTGTGTGAGATGTACGCAACGTTTTTAACGCGATAATCATTGATTTGGTCCTTTTGATGCTAATCAAATTAGAGCGAATTAATAGGACTCCTAATCACCTCTTTCTTTGACAATTTTAGAAAACCAATGAAACAATAAGAAGGTCTCCCTAAATGAATACTTGTGTGAGATGTACGCATGGTTTTGGTCGCGATAGTCATGGGTTTCTCTTTTTGACGCTAATCAAACTAGAACGAAGTCATAGGACTCCTAATCACCTCTTTCTTTGTAAATTCGAAACAACCAATGAAACAATATGAAGGTCTCCCTAAATGAAGACTTGTGTGAGATATATGCATCGTTTTGGACGCGATAGTGATGTGATTGCTCCTTTTTATGCTAATTTCAACTAGAACGAAGTAATAGGACTCATAATCACCTATATTTTGACAATTTTAGAGAACTAATGAAACAATAAGAAGGTCTCCCTAAATGAAGACTTGTGTGAGATGGACGCATGGTTTTGGACGCGATAGTTATGGGTTTCTCCATTTGACGCTAATCAAACTAGAACAAAGTAATACAAATATCTTAATCACCTCTTTCTTTGTAAATTCAAAACAACCAATGAAACAATATGAAGGTCTCCCTAAATGAAGACTTGTGTGAGATCTAAGCATTGTTTTGGACGTGATAGTGATGGGATTGCTCCTTTTGATACTAATTTCAACTATAATGAAGTAATAGGACTCATAATCACCTATATTTTGACAATTTGAGAGAACTAATCAAACAATAAGAAGGTCTCCCTCAATGAAGACTTGTGTGAGATGTACGGATCGTTTTTAATGCAATAGTGATAGGATTGCTCCTTTTGATGCTAATCAAACAAGAACGAAGTCATAGGACTCATAATCACCTCTTTCTTCGACAATTTGAGAGAACCAATGAAACAATAAGAAGGTCTCCCTAAATCATGACTTGTGTGAGATGTACGCATCGTTTTTAACGCGATAGTCATTGATTTGGTCCTTTTGATGCTAATCAAATTAGAACGAATTAATACGACTCCTAATCACCTCTTTCTCTGACAATTTTAGAGAACCAATGAAACAATAAGAAGGTCTACCTAAATTAAGACTTGTGTGAGATGTACGCATGGTTTTGGACGCGATAGTCATGGGTTTCTCCTTTTGACGCTAATCAAACTAAAACGAAGTAGTACAACTCTTAATCACCTCTTTCTTTGTAAATTTGAAACAACCAATAAAATAATACGAAGGTCTCCCTAAATGAAGACTTGTGTGAGATCTACGCATCGTTTTGAACGCGATAGTGATGTGATTGCTCCTTTTGATGCTACTTTCAACCAGAATGAAGTAATATGACTCATAATCACCTATATTTTGACAATTTGAGAGAACAACTGAAACAATAAGAAGGTCTCCCTAAATGAAGACTTGTGTGAGATGTACGCATGGTTTTGGACGCGATACTCATAGGTTTCTCCTTTTTAAAGCTAATCAAACTAGAAAGAAGTAACACAGTCTCTTAATCACCTCTTTCTTTGTAAATTAGAAGCAACCAATGAAACAATATGAAGGTCTCCCTAAATGAAGACTTGTGTGAGATCTATGCATCGTTTTGGACGCGATAGTGATGGGATAGCTCCTTTTGATGCTAATTTCAACTAGAATGAAGTAATAGGACTCGTAATCACCTATATTTTGACAATTTGAGAGAACTAATCAAACAATAAGAAGGTCTCCCTAAATGAAGACTTGTGTGAGATGTACAGATTGCTTTGAATGCACTAGTGATAAGATTGCTCCTTTTGATGCTAATCAAACTAGAACGAAGTCATAGGACTCATAATCACCTCTTTCTTTGACAATTTGAGAAAACCAATGAAACAATAAGAAGGTCTCCCTAAATCAAGACTTGTGTGAGATGTACGCAACGTTTTTAACGCGATAATCATTGATTTGGTCCTTTTGATGCTAATCAAATTAGAGCGAATTAATAGGACTCCTAATCACCTCTTTCTTTGACAATTTTAGAAAACCAATGAAACAATAAGAAGGTCTCCCTAAATGAATACTTGTGTGAGATGTACGCATGGTTTTGGTCGCGATAGTCATGGGTTTCTCTTTTGACGCTAATCAAACTAGAACGAAGTCATAGGACTCCTAATCACCTCTTTCTTTGTAAATTCGAAACAACCAATGAAACAATATGAAGGTCTCCCTAAATGAAGACTTGTGTGAGATATATGCATCGTTTTGGACGCGATAGTGATGTGATTGCTCCTTTTGATGCTAATTTCAACTAGAACGAAGTAATAGGACTCATAATCACCTATATTTTGACAATTTTAGAGAACTAATGAAACAATAAGAAGGTCTCCCTAAATGAAGACTTGTGTGAGATGGACGCATGGTTTTGGACGCGATAGTTATGGGTTTCTCCATTTGACGCTAATCAAACTAGAACAAAGTAATACAAATATCTTAATCACCTCTTTCTTTGTAAATTCAAAACAACCAATGAAACAATATGAAGGTCTCCCTAAATGAAGACTTGTGTGAGATCTAAGCATTGTTTTGGACGTGATAGTGATGGGATTGCTCCTTTTGATACTAATTTCAACTATAATGAAGTAATAGGACTCATAATCACCTATATTTTGACAATTTGAGAGAACTAATCAAACAATAAGAAGGTCTCCCTCAATGAAGACTTGTGTGAGATGTACGGATCGTTTTTAATGCAATAGTGATAGGATTGCTCCTTTTGATGCTAATCAAACAAGAACGAAGTCATAGGACTCATAATCACCTCTTTCTTCGACAATTTGAGAGAACCAATGAAACAATAAGAAGGTCTCCCTAAATCATGACTTGTGTGAGATGTACGCATCGTTTTTAACGCGATAGTCATTGATTTGGTCCTTTTGATGCTAATCAAATTAGAACGAATTAATACGACTCCTAATCACCTCTTTCTCTGACAATTTTAGAGAACCAATGAAACAATAAGAAGGTCTACCTAAATGAAGACTTGTGTGAGATGTACGCATGGTTTTGGACGCGATAGTCATGGGTTTCTCCTTTTGACGCTAATCAAACTAAAACGAAGTAGTACAACTCTTAATCACCTCTTTCTTTGTAAATTTGAAACAACCAATAAAATAATACGAAGGTCTCCCTAAATGAAGACTTGTGTGAGATCTACGCATCGTTTTGAACGCGATAGTGATGTGATTGCTCCTTTTGATGCTACTTTCAACCAGAATGAAGTAATATGACTCATAATCACCTATATTTTGACAATTTGAGAGAACAACTGAAACAATAAGAAGGTCTCCCTAAATGAAGACTTGTGTGAGATGTACGCATGGTTTTGGACGCGATACTCATAGGTTTCTCCTTTTTAAAGCTAATCAAACTAGAAAGAAGTAACACAGTCTCTTAATCACCTCTTTCTTTGTAAATTAGAAGCAACCAATGAAACAATATGAAGGTCTCCCTAAATGAAGACTTGTGTGAGATCTATGCATCGTTTTGGACGCGATAGTGATGGGATAGCTCCTTTTGATGCTAATTTCAACTAGAATGAAGTAATAGGACTCGTAATCACCTATATTTTGACAATTTGAGAGAACTAATCAAACAATAAGAAGGTCTCCCTAAATGAAGACTTGTGTGAGATGTACAGATTGCTTTGAATGCACTAGTGATAAGATTGCTCCTTTTGATGCTAATCAAACTAGAACGAAGTCATAGGACTCATAATCACCTCTTTCTTCGACAATTTTAGAGAACCAATGAAACAATAAGAGGGTCTCCCTAAATCAAGACTTGTGTGAGTGTACGCAACGTTTTTAACGCGATAATCATTGATTTGGTCCTTTTGATGCTAATCAAATTAGGGCGAATTAATAGGACTCCTAATCACCTCTTTCTTTGACAATTTTAGAAAACCAATGAAACAATAAGAAGGTCTCCCTAAATGAATACTTGTGTGAGATGTACGCATGGTTTTGGACGCGATAGTCATCGGTTTCTACTTTTGATGCTAATCAAACTAGAACGAAGTAATACAACTCTTAATCACCTCTTTCTTTGTCAATTCGAAACAACTAATGAAACAATAAGAAGGTCTCCCTAAATGAAGACTTGTGTGAGATGTACGCATGGTTTTGGACGCGATAGTCATGTGTTTTTCCTTTTTAAAGCTAATCAAACTAGCACGAAGTAACACGGTCTCTTAATCACCTCTTTCTTTGTAAATTTGAAACAACCAATGAAACAATATAAATGTCTCCTTAGATGAACACTTGTGTGAGATCTATGAATCGTTTTGGACGCGATAGTGATGGGATTGCTCCTTTTGATGCTAATTTCAACTAGAATTAAGTAATAGGATTCATAATCACCTATATTTTAACAATTTGAGAGAACTAATCAAACAATAAGAAGGTCTCCCTAAATGAAGACTTGTGTGAGATGTACGCGTCGTTTTGAAAGCACTAGTGATAGGATTGCTCCTTTTGATGCTATTTAAACTAGAACGAAGTCATAGGACTCGTAATCACCTCTTTCTTTCACAATTTGAGAGAATGAATGAAACAATAAGAAGGTCTTCCTAAATAAAGACTTGTGTGAGATGTACGCATGGTTTTGGACGCGATAGTCATGGGTTTCTCCTTTTGACGCTAATCAAACTAGAACGAAGTAATACAACTCTTAATCACCTCTTTCTTTGTAAATTCTAAATAACCAATGAAACAATATGAAGGTCTTCCTAAACGAAGACTTGTGTGAGATCTACGCATCGTTTTGGACGCGATAGTGATGTGATTGCTCCTTTTGATGCTAATTTCAACTAGAACGAAGTAATAGGACTCATAATCACCTATATTTTGACAATTTTAGAGAACTAACGAAACAATAAGAACGTCTCCCTAAATGAAGACTTGTATGAGATGTACGCATGGTTTTGGACGCGATCGTTATGGGTTTCTCCTTTTGACGCTAATCAAACTAGAACAAAGTAATACAACTCTTAATCACCTCTTCCTTTGTAAATTCAAAACAACCAATGAAACAATATGAAGGTCTCCCTAAATGAAGACTTGTGTGAGATCTACGCATCGTTTTGGACGCGATAGTGATGGGATTGCTCCTTTTGATACTAATTTCAACTAGAATGAAGTAATAGGACTCATAATCACCTATATTTTGACAATTTGAGAGAACTAATCAAACAATAAGAAGGTCTCCCTCAATGAAGACTTGTGTGAGATGTACGGATCGTTTTTAATGCCATAGTAATAGGATTGCTCCTTTTGATGCTAATCAAACTAGAACGAAGTCATAGGACTCATAATCACCTCTTTCTTCGACATTTTGAGAGAACCAATGAAACAATAAAAAAGGTCTCCCTAAATCAAGACTTGTGTGAGATGTACGCATCGTTTTTAACGTGATAGTCATTGATTTGGTCCTTTTAATGCTAATCAAATTAGAAGAATTAATAGGACTCCTAATCACCTCTTTCTTTGACAATGTTAGAGAACCAATGAAACAATAAGAAGGTCTACCTAAATGAAAACTTGTGTGAGATGTACGCATGGTTTTGGACGCGATAGTCATGAGTTTCTCCTTTTGATGCTAATCAAACTAAAACGAAGTAATACAACTCTTAATCACCGCTTTCTTTGTAAATTTGAAACAACCAATAAAACAATATGAAGGTGTCCCTAAATGAAGACTTGTGTGAGATCTACGCATCGTTTTGAACGCGATAGTGATGTGATTGCTCCTTTTGATGCTAATTTCAACCAGAACGAAGTAATATGACTCATAATCACCTGTATTTTGACAATTTGAGAGAACTACTGAAACAATAAGAAGGTCTCCCTAAATGAAGATTTGTGTGAGATGTACACGTGGTTTTGGATGCGATAGTCATGGGTTTCTCCTTTTTAAAGCTAATCAAACTAGAAAGAAGTAACACAGTTTCTTAATCACCTCTTTCTTTGTAAATTAGAAACAACCAATGAAACAATATGAAGGTCTCCCTAAATGAAGACTTGTGTGAGATCTACGCATCGTTTTGGATGCAATAGTGATTGGATTGCTCTTTTTAATGCTAATTTCAACTAGAACGAAGTAATAGGACTCATAATCACCTATATTTTGAAAATTTTAGAGAACCAATGAAACAATAAGAAGGTCTCCCTAAATGAAGACTTGTGCGAGATGTACGCATGGTTTTGGATGCGATAGTCATGGGTTTCTCTTTTTGACGCTAATCAAACAAGAACAAATTAATACAACTCTTAATCACCTCTTTCTTTGTAAATTTAAAACAACCAATGAAACAATATGAAGGTCTCCCTAAATGAAGACTTGTGTGAGATCAACGCATCGTTTTGGACGCGATAGTGATGGGATTGCTCCTTTTGATGCTAATTTCAACTAGAATGAAGTAATAGGACTCGTAATCACCTATATTTTGACAATTTGAGAGAACTAATCAAACAATAAGAAGGTCTCCCTAAATGAAGACTTGTGTGAGATGTACAGATTGCTTTGAATGCACTAGTGATAAGATTGCTCCTTTTGATGCTAATCAAACTAGAACAAAGTCATAGGACTCATAATCACCTCTTTCTTCGACATTTTGAGAGAACCAATGAAACAATAAAAAAGGTCTCCCTAAATCAAGACTTGTGTGAGATGTACGCATCGTTTTTAACGTGATAGTCATTGATTTGGTCCTTTTAATGCTAATCAAATTAGAAGAATTAATAGGACTCCTAATCACCTCTTTCTTTGACAATTTTAGAGAACCAATGAAACAATAAGAAGGTCTACCTAAATGAAAACTTGTGTGAGATGTACGCATGGTTTTGGACGCGATAGTCATGAGTTTCTCCTTTTGATGCTAATCAAACTAAAACGAAGTAATACAACTCTTAATCACCGCTTTCTTTGTAAATTTGAAACAACCAATAAAACAATATGAAGGTGTCCCTAAATGAAGACTTGTGTGAGATCTATGCATCGTTTTGGACACGATAGTGATGTGATTGCTCCTTTTGATGCTAATTTCAACTAGAACGAAGTAATAGGACTCATAATCACCTATATTTTGACAATTTTAGAGAACCAATGAAACAATAAGAAGGTCTCCCTAAATGAAGACTTGTGCGAGATGTACGCATTGTTTTGGATGCGATAGTCATGGGTTTCTCTTTTTGACGCTAATCAAACAAGAACAAATTAATACAACTCTTAATCACCTCTTTCTTTGTAAATTTAAAACAACCAATGAAACAATATGAAGG
Source organism: Panax stipuleanatus (assembly GCA_020205555.1). NCBI lineage: Eukaryota > Viridiplantae > Streptophyta > Magnoliopsida > Apiales > Araliaceae > Panax > Panax stipuleanatus. The sequence continues at coordinate 267,787 of JAINUT010001952.1, read as the reverse complement.
TCTCCCTAAATGAAGACTTGTGTGAGATTAACGCATCGTTTTGGACGCGATAGTGATGGAATTGCTCCTTTTGATGCTAATTTCAACTAGAATGAAGTAATAGGACTCGAAATCACCTATATTTTGACAATTTGAGAGAACTAATCAAACAATAAGAAGGTCTCCCTAAATGAAGACTTGTGTGAGATGTACAGATTGCTTTGAATGCACTAGTGATAAGATTGCTCCTTTTGATGCTAATCAAACTAGAACGAAGTCATAGGACTCATAATCACCTCTTTCTTTGACAATTTGAGAAAACCAATGAAACAATAAGAAGGTCTCCCTAAATCAAGACTTGTGTGAGATGTACGCAACGTTTTTAACGCGATAATCATTGATTTGGTCCTTTTGATGCTAATCAAATTAGAGCGAATTAATAGGACTCCTAATAACCTCTTTCTTTGACAATTTTAGAAAACCAATGAAACAATAAGAAGGTCTCCCTAAATGAATACTTGTGTGAGATGTACGCATGGTTTTGGTCGCGATAGTCATGGGTTTCTCTTTTTGACGCTAATCAAACTAGAACGAAGTCATAGGACTCCTAATCACCTCTTTCTTTGTAAATTCGAAACAACCAATGAAACAATATGAAGGTCTCCCTAAATGAAGACTTGTGTGAGATATATGCATCGTTTTGGACGCGATAGTGATGTGATTGCTCCTTTTGATGCTAATTTCAACTAGAACGAAGTAATAGGACTCATAATCACCTATATTTTGACAATTTTAGAGAACTAATGAAACAATAAGAAGGTCTCCCTAAATGAAGACTTGTGTGAGATGGACGCATGGTTTTGGACGCGATAGTTATGGGTTTCTCCATTTGACGCTAATCAAACTAGAACAAAGTAATACAAATATCTTAATCACCTCTTTCTTTGTAAATTCAAAACAACCAATGAAACAATATGAAGGTCTCCCTAAATGAGGACTTGTGTGAGATCTAAGCATTGTTTTGGACGTGAGAGTGATGGGATTGCTCCTTTTGATACTAATTTCAACTATAATGAAGTAATAGGACTCATAATCACCTATATTTTGACAATTTGAGAGAACTAATCAAACAATAAGAAGGTCTCCCTCAATGAAGACTTGTGTGAGATGTACGGATCGTTTTTAATACAATAGTGATAGGATTGCTCCTTTTGATGCTAATCAAACAAGAACGAAGTCATAGGACTCATAATCACCTCTTTCTTCGATAATTTGAGAGAACAAATGAAACAATAAGAAGGTCTCCCTAAATCATGACTTGTGTGAGATGTACGCATCGTTTTTAACGCGATAGTCATTGATTTGGTCCTTTTGATGCTAATCAAATTAGAACGAATTAATACGACTCCTAATCACCTCTTTCTCTGACAATTTTAGAGAACCAATGAAACAATAAGAAGGTCTACCTAAATGAAGACTTGTGTGAGATGTACGCATGGTTTTGGACGCGATAGTCATGGGTTTCTCCTTTTGACGCTAATCAAACTAAAACGAAGTAGTACAACTCTTAATCACCTCTTTCTTTGTAAATTTGAAACAACCAATAAAATAATATGAAGGTCTCCCTAAATGAAGACTTGTGTGAGATCTACGCATCGTTTTGAACGCGATAGTGATGTGATTGCTCCTTTTGATGCTACTTTCAACCAGAATGAAGTAATATGACTCATAATCACCTATATTTTGACAATTTGAGAGAACAACTGAAACAATAAGAAGGTCTCCCTAAATGAAGACTTGTGTGAGATGTACGCATGGTTTTGAACGCGATAGTCATAGGTTTCTCCTTTTTAAAGCTAATCAAACTAGAAAGAAGTAACACAGTCTCTTAATCACCTCTTTCTTTGTAAATTAGAAGCAACCAATGAAACAATATGAAGGTCTCCCTAAATGAAGAGTTGTGTGAGATCTATGCATCGTTTTGGACGCGATAGTGATGGGATTGCTCCTTTTGATGCTAATTTCAACTAGAATGAAGTAATAGGACTCGTAATCACCTATATTTTGACAATTTGAGAGAACTAATCAAACAATAAGAAGGTCTCCCTAAATGAAGACTTGTGTGAGATGTACAGATTGCTTTGAATGCACTAGTGATAAGATTGCTCCTTTTGATGCTAATCAAACTAGAACGAAGTCATAGGACTCATAATCACCTCTTTCTTCGACAATTTGAGAGAACCAATGAAACAATAAGAGGGTCTCCATAAATCAAGACTTGTGTGAGTGTACGTAATGTTTTTAACGCGATAATCATTGATTTGGTCCTTTTGATGCTAATCAAATTAGGGCGAATTAATAGGACTCCTAATCACCTCTTTCTTTGATAATTTTAGAAAACCAATGAAACAATAAGAAGGTCTCCCTAAATGAATACTTGTGTGAGATGTACGCATGGTTTTGGACGCGATAGTCATCGGTTTCTACATTTGATGCTAATCAAACTAGAACGAAGTAATACAACTCTTAATCACCTCTTTCTTTGTCAATTCGAAACAACTAATGAAACAATAAGAAGGTCTCCCTAAATGAAGACTTGTGTGAGATGTACGCATGGTTTTGGACGCGATAGTCATGTGTTTCTCCTTTTTAAAGCTAATCAAACTAGCACGAAGTAACACGGTCTCTTAATCACCTCTTTCTTTGTAAATTTGAAACAACCAATGAAACAATATGAATGTCTCCTTAGATGAACACTTGTGTGAGATCTATGAATCGTTTTGGACGCGATAGTGATGGGATTGCTCCTTTTGATGCTAATTTCAACTAGAATTAAGTAATAGGATTCATAATCACCTATATTTTAACAATTTGAGAGAACTAATCAAACAATAAGAAGGTATCCCTAAATGAAGACTTGTGTGAGATGTACGCATCGTTTTGAAAGCACTAGTGATAGGATTGCTCCTTTTGATGCTATTTAAACTAGAACGAAGTCATAGGACTCGTAATCACCTCTTTCTTTCACAATTTGAGAGAATGAATGAAACAATAAGAAGGTCTTCCTAAATAAAGACTTGTGTGAGATGTACGCATGGTTTTGGGCGCGATAGTCATGGGTTTCTCCTTTTGACGCTAATCAAACTAGAACGAAGTAATACAACTCTTAATCACCTCTTTCTTTGTAAATTCTAAATAACCAATGAAACAATATGAAGGTCTTCCTAAACGAAGACTTGTGTGAGATCTACGCATCGTTTTGGACGCGATAGTGATGTGATTGCTCCTTTTGATGCTAATTTCAACTAGAACGAAGTAATAGGACTCATAATCACCTATATTTTGACAATTTTAGAGAACTAATGAAACAATAAGAACGTCTCCCTAAATGAAGACTTGTATGAGATGTACGCATGGTTTTGGACGCGATCGTTATGGGTTTCTCCTTTTGACGCTAATCAAACTAGAACAAAGTAATACAACTCTTAATCACCTCTTCCTTTGTAAATTCAAAACAACCAATGAAACAATATGAAGGTCTCCCTAAATGAAGACTTGTGTGAGATCTACGCATCGTTTTGGACGCGATAGTGATGGGATTGCTCCTTTTGATACTAATTTCAACTAGAATGAAGTAATAGGACTCATAATCACCTATATTTTGACAATTTGAGAGAACTAATCAAACAATAAGAAGGTCTCCCTCAATGAAGACTTGTGTGAGATGTACGGATCGTTTTTAATGCAATAGTAATAGGATTGCTCCTTTTGATGCTAATCAAACTAGAACGAAGTCATAGGACTCATAATCACCTGTTTCTTCGACATTTTGAGAGAACCAATGAAACAATAAAAAAGGTCTCCCTAAATCAAGACTTGTGTGAGATGTACGCATCGTTTTTAACGTGATAGTCATTGATTTGGTCCTTTTAATGCTAATCAAATTAGAAGAATTAATAGGACTCCTAATCACCTCTTTCTTTGACAATTTTAGAGAACCAATGAAACACTAAGAAGGTCTACCTAAATGAAAACTTGTGTGAGATGTACGCATGGTTTTGGACGCGATAGTCATGAGTTTCTTCTTTTGATTCTAATCAAACTAAAACGAAGTAATACAACTCTTAATCACCGCTTTCTTTGTAAATTTGAAACAACCAATAAAACAATATGAAGGTGTCCCTAAATGAAGACTTGTGTGAGATCTACGCATCGTTTTGAACGCGATAGTGATGTGATTGCTCCTTTTGATGCAAATTTCAACCAGAACGAAGTAATATGACTCATAATCACCTGTATTTTGACAATTTGAGAGAACTACTGAAACAATAAGAAGGTCTCCCTAAATGAAGATTTGTGTGAGATGTACACGTGGTTTTGGATGCGATAGTCATGGGTTTCTCCTTTTTAAAGCTAATCAAACTAGAAAGAAGTAACACAGTTTCTTAATCACCTCTTTCTTTGTAAATTAGAAACAACCAATGAAACAATATGAAGGTCTCCCTAAATGAAGACTTGTGTGAGATCTACGCATCGTTTTGGATGCAATAGTGATTGGATTGCTCTTTTTAATGCTAATTTCAACTAGAACGAAGTAATAGGACTCATAATCACCTATATTTTGAAAATTTTAGAGAACCAATGAAACAATAAGAAGGTCTCCCTAAATGAAGACTTGTGCGAGATGTACGCATGGTTTTGGATGCGATAGTCATGGGTTTCTCTTTTTGACGCTAATCAAACAAGAACAAATTAATACAACTCTTAATCACCTCTTTCTTTGTAAATTTAAAACAACCAATGAAACAATATGAAGGTCTCCCTAAATGAAGACTTGTGTGAGATCAACGCATCGTTTTGGACGCGATAGTGATGGGATTGCTCCTTTTGATGCTAATTTCAACTAGAATGAAGTAATAGGACTCGTAATCACCTATATTTTGACAATTTGAGAGAACTAATCAAACAATAAGAAGGTCTCCCTAAATGAAGACTTGTGTGAGATGTACAGATTGCTTTGAATGCACTAGTGATAAGATTGCTCCTTTTGATGCTAATCAAACTAGAACGAAGTCATAGGACTCATAATCACCTCTTTCTTTGACAATTTGAGAAAACCAATGAAACAATAAGAAGGTCTCCCTAAATCAAGACTTGTGTGAGATGTACGCAACGTTTTTAACGCGATAATCATTGATTTGGTCCTTTTGATGCTAATCAAATTAGAGCGAATTAATAGGACTCCTAATCACCTCTTTCTTTGACAATTTTAGAAAACCAATGAAACAATAAGAAGGTCTCCCTAAATGAATACTTGTGTGAGATGTACGCATGGTTTTGGTCGCGATAGTCATGGGTTTCTCTTTTTGACGCTAATCAAACTAGAACGAAGTCATAGGACTCCTAATCACCTCTTTCTTTGTAAATTCGAAACAACCAATGAAACAATATGAAGGTCTCCCTAAATGAAGACTTGTGTGAGATCTATGCATCGTTTTGGACACGATAGTGATGTGATTGCTCCTTTTGATGCTAATTTCAACTAGAACGAAGTAATAGGACTCATAATCACCTATATTTTGACAATTTTAGAGAACTAATGAAATAATAAGAAGGTCTCCCTAAATGAAGACTTATGTGAGATGGACGCATGGTTTTGGACGCGATAGTTATGGGTTTCTCCATTTGACGCTAATCAAACTAGAACAAAGTAATACAAATATCTTAATCACCTCTTTCTTTGTAAATTAAAAACAACTAATGAAACAATATGAAGGTCTCCCTAAATGAAGACTTGTGTGAGATCTAAGCATTGTTTTGGACGTGATAGTGATGGGATTGCTCCTTTTGATACTAATTTCAACTATAATGAAGTAATAGGTCTCATAATCACCTATATTTTGACAATTTGAGAGAACTAATCAAACAATAAGAAGGTCTCCCTCAATGAAGACTTGTGTGAGATGTACGGATCGTTTTTAATGCAATAGTGATAGGATTGCTCCTTTTGATGCTAATCAAACAAGAACGAAGTCATAGGACTCATAATCACCTCTTTCTTCGACAATTTGAGAGAACCAATGAAACAATAAGAAGGTCTCCCTAAATCATGACTTGTGTGAGATGTACGCATCGTTTTTAACGCGATAGTCATTGATTTGGTCCTTTTGATGCTAATAAAATTAGAACGAATTAATAAGACTCCTAATCACCTCTTTCTCTGACAATTTTAGAGAACCAATGAAACAATAAGAAGGTCTACCTAAATGAAGACTTGTGTGAGATGTACGCATGGTTTTGGACGCGATAGTCATGGGTTTCTCCTTTTGACGCTAATCAAACTAAAACGAAGTAGTACAACTCTTAATCACCTCTTTCTTTGTAAATTTGAAACAACCAATAAAATAATATGAAGGTCTCCCTAAATGAAGACTTGTGTGAGATCTACGCATCGTTTTGAACGCGATAGTGATGTGATTGCTCCTTTTGATGCTACTTTCAACCAGAATGAAGTAATATGACTCATAATCACCTATATTTTGACAATTTGAGAGAACAACTGAAACAATAAGAAGGTCTCCCTAAATGAAGACTTGTGTGAGATGTACGCATGGTTTTGGACGCGATAGTCATAGGTTTCTCCTTTTTAAAGCTAATCAAACTAGAAAGAAGTAACACAGTCTCTTAATCACCTCTTTCTTTGTAAATTAGAAGCAACCAATGAAACAATATGAAGGTCTCCCTAAATGAAGAGTTGTGTGAGATCTATGCATCGTTTTGGACGCGATAGTGATGGGATTGCTCCTTTTGATGCTAATTTCAACTAGAATGAAGTAATAGGACTCGTAATCACCTATATTTTGACAATTTGAGAGAACTAATCAAACAATAAGAAGGTCTCCCTAAATGAAGACTTGTGTGAGATGTACAGATTGCTTTGAATGCACTAGTGATAAGATTGCTCCTTTTGATGCTAATCAAACTAGAACGAAGTCATAGGACTCATAATCACCTCTTTCTTCGACAATTTTAGAGAACCAATGAAACAATAAGAGGGTCTCCCTAAATCAAGACTTGTGTGAGTGTACGCAACGTTTTTAACGCGATAATCATTGATTTGGTCCTTTTGATGCTAATCAAATTAGGGCGAATTAATAGGACTCCTAATCACCTCTTTCTTTGACAATTTTAGAAAACCAATGAAACAATAAGAAGGTCTCCCTAAATGAATACTTGTGTGAGATGTACGCATGGTTTTGGACGCGATAGTCATCGGTTTCTACTTTTGATGCTAATCAAACTAGAACGAAGTAATACAACTCTTAATCACCTCTTTCTTTGTCAATTCGAAACAACTAATGAAACAATAAGAAGGTCTCCCTAAATGAAGACTTGTGTGAGATGTACGCATGGTTTTGGACGCGATAGTCATGTGTTTCTCCTTTTTAAAGCTAATTAAACTAGCACGAAGTAACACGGTCTCTTAATCACCTCTTTCTTTGTAAATTTGAAACAACCAATGAAACAATATGAATGTCTCCTTAAATGAACACTTGTGTGAGATCTATGAATCGTTTTGTACGCGATAGTGATGGGATTGCTCCTTTTGATGCTAATTTCAACTAGAATTAAGTAATAGGATTCATAATCACCTATATTTTAACAATTTGAGAGAACTAATCAAACAATAAGGTCTCCCTAAATGAAGACTTGTGTGAGATGTACGCATCGTTTTGAAAGCACTAGTGATAGGATTGCTCCTTTTGATGCTATTTAAACTAGAACGAAGTCATAGGACTCCTAATCATCTCTTTCTTTCACAATTTGAGAGAATGAATGAAACAATAAGAAGGTCTTCCTAAATAAAGACTTGTGTGAGATGTACGCATGGTTTTGGACGCGATAGTCATGGGTTTCTCCTTTTGACGCTAATCAAACTAGAACGAAGTAATACAACTCTTAATCACCTCTTTCTTTGTAAATTCTAAACAACCAATGAAACAATATGAAGGTCTCCCTAAACGAAGACTTGTGTGAGATCTACGCATCGTTTTGTACGCGATAGTGATGTGATTGCTCCTTTTGATGCTAATTTCAACTAAAACGAAGTAATAGGACTCATAATCACCTATATTTTGACAATTTTAGAGAACTAATGAAACAATAAGAACGTCTCCCTAAATGAAGACTTGTATGAGATGTACGCATGGTTTTGGATGCGATTGTCATGGGTTTATCCTTTTGACGCTAATCAAACTAGAACAAAGTAATACAACTCTTAATCACCACTTTCTTTGTAAATTCGAAACAACCAATGAAACAATATGAAGGTGTCCCTAAATGAAGACTTGTGTGAGATCAACGCATCGTTTTGGACGCGATAGTGATGGGATTGCTCCTTTTGAGGCTAATTTCAACTAGAATGAAGTAATAGGACTCGTAATCACCTATATTTTGACAATTTGAGAGAACTAATCAAACAATAAGAAGGTCTCCCTAAATGAAGACTTGTGTGAGATGTACAGATTGCTTTGAATGCACTAGCGATAAGATTGCTCCTTTTGATGCTAATCAAACTAGAACGAAGTCATAGGACTCATAATCACCTCTTTCTTCGACATTTTGAGAGAACCAATGAAACAATAAAAAAGGTCTCCCTAAATCAAGACTTGTGTGAGATGTACGCATCGTTTTTAACGTGATAGTCATTGATTTGGTCCTTTTAATGCTAATCAAATTAGAAGAATTAATAGGACTCCTAATCACCTCTTTCTTTGACAATTTTAGAGAACCAATGAAACTATAAGAAGGTCTACCTAAATGAAAACTTGTGTGAGATGTACGCATGGTTTTGGACGCGATAGTCATGTGTTTCTCCTTTTTAAAGCTAATCAAACTAGCACGAAGTAACACGGTCTCTTAATCACCTCTTTCTTTGTAAATTTGAAACAACCAATGAAACAATATGAATGTCTCCTTAGATGAACACTTGTGTGAGATCTATGAATCGTTTTGGACGCGATAGTGATGGGATTGCTCCTTTTGATGCTAATTTCAACTAGAATTAAGTAATAGGATTCATAATCACCTATATTTTAACAATTTGAGAGAACTAATCAAACAATAAGAAGGTCTCCCTAAATGAAGACTTGTGTGAGATGTACGCATCGTTTTGAAAGCACTAGTGATAGGATTGCTCCTTTTGATGCTATTTAAACTAGAACGAAGTCATAGGACTCGTAATCACCTCTTTCTTTCACAATTTGAGAGAATGAATGAAACAATAAGAAGGTCTTCCTAAATAAAGACTTGTGTGAGATGTACGCATGGTTTTGGGCGCGATAGTCATGGGTTTCTCCTTTTGACGCTAATCAAACTAGAACGAAGTAATACAACTCTTAATCACCTCTTTCTTTGTAAATTCTAAATAACCAATGAAACAATATGAAGGTCTTCCTAAACGAAGACTTGTGTGAGATCTACGCATCGTTTTGGACGCGATAGTGATGTGATTGCTCCTTTTGATGCTAATTTCAACTAGAACGAAGTAATAGGACTCATAATCACCTATATTTTGACAATTTTAGAGAACTAATGAAACAATAAGAACGTCTCCCTAAATGAAGACTTGTATGAGATGTACGCATGGTTTTGGACGCGATCGTTATGGGTTTCTCCTTTTGACGCTAATCAAACTAGAACAAAGTAATACAACTCTTAATCACCTCTTCCTTTGTAAATTCAAAACAACCAATGAAACAATATGAAGGTCTCCCTAAATGAAGACTTGTGTGAGATCTACGCATCGTTTTGGACGCGATAGTGATGGGATTGCTCCTTTTGATACTAATTTCAACTAGAATGAAGTAATAGGACTCATAATCACCTATATTTTGACAATTTGAGAGAACTAATCAAACAATAAGAAGGTCTCCCTCAATGAAGACTTGTGTGAGATGTACGGATCGTTTTTAATGCAATAGTAATAGGATTGCTCCTTTTGATGCTAATCAAACTAGAACGAAGTCATAGGACTCATAATCACCTGTTTCTTCGACATTTTGAGAGAACCAATGAAACAATAAAAAAGGTCTCCCTAAATCAAGACTTGTGTGAGATGTACGCATCGTTTTTAACGTGATAGTCATTGATTTGGTCCTTTTAATGCTAATCAAATTAGAAGAATTAATAGGACTCCTAATCACCTCTTTCTTTGACAATTTTAGAGAACCAATGAAACACTAAGAAGGTCTACCTAAATGAAAACTTGTGTGAGATGTACGCATGGTTTTGGACGCGATAGTCATGAGTTTCTCCTTTTGATGCTAATCAAACTAAAACGAAGTAATACAACTCTTAATCACCGCTTTCTTTGTAAATTTGAAACAACCAATAAAACAATATGAAGGTGTCCCTAAATGAAGACTTGTGTGAGATCTACGCATCGTTTTGAACGCGATAGTGATGTGATTGCTCCTTTTGATGCAAATTTCAACCAAAACGAAGTAATATGACTCATAATCACCTGTATTTTGACAATTTGAGAGAACTACTGAAACAATAAGAAGGTCTCCCTAAATGAAGATTTGTGTGAGATGTACACGTGGTTTTGGATGCGATAGTCATGGGTTTCTCCTTTTTAAAGCTAATCAAACTAGAAAGAAGTAACACAGTTTCTTAATCACCTCTTTCTTTGTAAATTAGAAACAACCAATGAAACAATATGAAGGTCTCCCTAAATGAAGACTTGTGTGAGATCTACGCATCGTTTTGGATGCAATAGTGATTGGATTGCTCTTTTTAATGCTAATTTCAACTAGAACGAAGTAATAGGACTCATAATCACCTATATTTTGAAAATTTTAGAGAACCAATGAAACAATAAGAAGGTCTCCCTAAATGAAGACTTGTGCGAGATGTACGCATGGTTTTGGATGCGATAGTCATGGGTTTCTCTTTTTGACGCTAATCAAACAAGAACAAATTAATACAACTCTTAATCACCTCTTTCTTTGTAAATTTAAAACAACCAATGAAACAATATGAAGGTCTCCCTAAATGAAGACTTGTGTGAGATCAACGCATCGTTTTGGACGCGATAGTGATGGGATTGCTCCTTTTGATGCTAATTTCAACTAGAATGAAGTAATAGGACTCGTAATCACCTATATTTTGACAATTTGAGAGAACTAATCAAACAATAAGAAGGTCTCCCTAAATGAAGACTTGTGTGAGATGTACAGATTGCTTTGAATGCACTAGTGATAAGATTGCTCCTTTTGATGCTAATCAAACTAGAACGAAGTCATAGGACTCATAATCACCTCTTTCTTTGACAATTTGAGAAAACCAATGAAACAATAAGAAGGTCTCCCTAAATCAAGACTTGTGTGAGATGTACGCAACGTTTTTAACGCGATAATCATTGATTTGGTCCTTTTGATGCTAATCAAATTAGAGCGAATTAATAGGACTCCTAATCACCTCTTTCTTTGACAATTTTAGAAAACCAATGAAACAATAAGAAGGTCTCCCTAAATGAATACTTGTGTGAGATGTACGCATGGTTTTGGTCGCGATAGTCATGGGTTTCTCTTTTTGACGCTAATCAAACTAGAACGAAGTCATAGGACTCCTAATCACCTCTTTCTTTGTAAATTCGAAACAACCAATGAAACAATATGAAGGTCTCCCTAAATGAAGACTTGTGTGAGATATATGCATCGTTTTGGACGCGATAGTGATGTGATTGCTCCTTTTGATGCTAATTTCAACTAGAACGAAGTAATAGGACTCATAATCACCTATATTTTGACAATTTTAGAGAACTAATGAAACAATAAGAAGGTCTCCCTAAATGAAGACTTGTGTGAGATGGACGCATGGTTTTGGACGCGATAGTTATGGGTTTCTCCATTTGACGCTAATCAAACTAGAACAAAGTAATACAAATATCTTAATCACCTCTTTCTTTGTAAATTAAAAACAACTAATGAAACAATATGAAGGTCTCCCTAAATGAAGACTTGTGTGAGATCTAAGCATTGTTTTGGACGTGATAGTGATGGGATTGCTCCTTTTGATACTAATTTCAACTATAATGAAGTAATAGGTCTCATAATCACCTATATTTTGACAATTTGAGAGAACTAATCAAACAATAAGAAGGTCTCCCTCAATGAAGACTTGTGTGAGATGTACGGATCGTTTTTAATGCAATAGTGATAGGATTGCTCCTTTTGATGCTAATCAAACAAGAACGAAGTCATAGGACTCATAATCACCTCTTTCTTCGACAATTTGAGAGAACCAATGAAACAATAAGAAGGTCTCCCTAAATCATGACTTGTGTGAGATGTACGCATCGTTTTTAACGCGATAGTCATTGATTTGGTCCTTTTGATGCTAATCAAATTAGAACGAATTAATAAGACTCCTAATCACCTCTTTCTCTGACAATTTTAGAGAACCAATGAAACAATAAGAAGGTCTACCTAAATGAAGACTTGTGTGAGATGTACGCATGGTTTTGGACGCGATAGTCATGGGTTTCTCCTTTTGACGCTAATCAAACTAAAACGAAGTAGTACAACTCTTAATCACCTCTTTCTTTGTAAATTTGAAACAACCAATAAAATCATATGAAGGTCTCCCTAAATGAAGACTTGTGTGAGATCTACGCATCGTTTTGAACGCGATAGTGATGTGATTGCTCCTTTTGATGCTACTTTCAACCAGAATGAAGTAATATGACTCATAATCACCTATATTTTGCCAATTTGAGAGAACAACTGAAACAATAAGAAGGTCTCCCTAAATGAAGACTTGTGTGAGATGTACGCATGGTTTTGGACGCGATAGTCATAGGTTTCTCCTTTTTAAAGCTAATCAAACTAGAAAGAAGTAACACAGTCTCTTAATCACCTCTTTCTTTGTAAATTAGAAGCAACCAATGAAACAATATGAAGGTCTCCCTAAATGAAGACTTGTGTGAGATCTATGCATCGTTTTGGACGCGATAGTGATGGGATTGCTCCTTTTGATGCTAATTTCAACTAGAACGAAGTAAGAGGACTCATAATCACCTATGTTTTGAAAATTTTAGAGAACCAATGAAACAATAAGAAGGTCTCCCTAAATGAAAACTTGTGCGAGATGTACGCATGGTTTTGGATGCGATAGTCATGGGTTTCTCTTTTTGACGCTAATCAAACAAGAACAAATTAATACAACTCTTAATCACCTCTTTCTTTGTAAATTTAAAACAACCAATGAAACAATATGAAGGTCTCCCTAAATGAAGACTTGTGTGAGATCAACGCATCGTTTTGGACGCGATAGTGATGGGATTGCTCCTTTTGATGCTAATTTCAACTAGAATGAAGTAATAGGACTCGTAATCACCTATATTTTGACAATTTGAGAGAACTAATCAAACAATAAGAAGGTCTCCCTAAATGAAGACTTGTGTGAGATGTACAGATTGCTTTGAATGCACTAGTGATAAGATTGCTCCTTTTGATGCTAATCAAACTAGAACTAAGTCATAGGACTCATAATCACCTCTTTCTTTGACAATTTGAGAAAACCAATGAAACAATAAGAAGGTCTCCCTAAATCAAGACTTGTGTGAGATGTACGCAACGTTTTTAACGCGATAATCATTGATTTGGTCCTTTTGATGCTAATCAAATTAGAGCGAATTAATAGGACTCCTAATCACCTCTTTCTTTGACAATTTTAGAAAACCAATGAAACAATAAGAAGGTCTCCCTAAATGAATACTTGTGTGAGATGTACGCATGGTTTTGGTCGCGATAGTCATGGGTTTCTCTTTTTGACGCTAATCAAACTAGAACGAAGTCATAGGACTCCTAATCACCTCTTTCTTTGTAAATTCGAAACAACCAATGAAATAATATGAAGGTCTCCCTAAATGAAGACTTGTGTGAGATATATGCATCGTTTTGGACGCGATAGTGATGTGATTGCTCCTTTTGATGCTAATTTCAACTAGAACGAAGTAATAGGACTCATAATCACCTATATTTTGACAATTTTAGAGAACTAATGAAACAATAAGAAGGTCTCCCTAAATGAAGACTTGTGTGAGATGGACGCATGGTTTTGGACGCGATAGTTATGGGTTTCTCCATTTGACGCTAATCAAACTAGAACAAAGTAATACAAATATCTTAATCACCTCTTTCTTTGTAAATTAAAAACAACTAATGAAACAATATGAAGGTCTCCCTAAATGAAGACTTGTGTGAGATCTATGCATCGTTTTGGACGCGATAGTGATGGGATTGCTCCTTTTGATGCTAATTTCAACTAGAATGAAGTAATAGGACTCGTAACCACCTATATTTTGACAATTTGAGAGAACTAATCAAACAATAAGAAGGTCTCCCTAAATGAAGACTTGTGTGAGATGTACAGATTGCTTTGAATGCACTAGTGATAAGATTGCTCCTTTTGATGCTAATCAAACTAGAACGAAGTCATAGGACTCATAATCACCTCTTTCTTCGACAATTTTAGAGAACCAATGAAACAATAAGAGGGTCTCCCTAAATCAAGACTTGTGTGAGTGTACGCAACGTTTTTAACGCGATAATCATTGATTTGGTCCTTTTGATGCTAATCAAATTAGGGCGAATTAATAGGACTCCTAATCACCTCTTTCTTTGACAATTTTAGAAAACCAATGAAACAATAATAAGGTCTCCCTAAATGAATACTTGTGTGAGATGTACGCATGGTTTTGGACGCGATAGTCATCGGTTTCTACTTTTGATGCTAATCAAACTAGAACGAAGTAATACAACTCTTAATCACCTCTTTCTTTGTCAATTCGAAACAACTAATGAAACAATAAGAAGGTCTCCCTAAATGAAGACTTGTGTGAGATGTACGCATGGTTTTGGACGCGATAGTCATGTGTTTCTCCTTTTTAAAGCTAATCAAACTAGCACGAAGTAACACGGTCTCTTAATCACCTCTTTCTTTGTAAATTTGAAACAACCAATGAAACAATATGAATGTCTCCTTAGATGAACACTTGTGTGAGATCTATGAATCGTTTTGGACGCGATAGTGATGGGATTGCTCCTTTTGAGGCTAATTTCAACTAGAATTAAGTAATAGGATTCATAATCACCTATATTTTAACAATTTGAGAGAACTAATCAAACAATAAGAAGGTCTCCCTAAATGAAGACTTGTGTGAGATGTACGTATCGTTTTGAAAGCACTAGCGATAGGATTGCTCCTTTTGATGCTATTTAAACTAGAACGAAGTCATAGGACTCGTAATCACCTCTTTCTTTCACAATTTGAGAGAATGAATGAAACAATAAGAAGGTCTTCCTAAATAAAGACTTGTGTGAGATGTACGCATGGTTTTGGGCGCGATAGTCATGGGTTTCTCCTTTTGACGCTAATCAAACTAGAACGAAGTAATACAACTCTTAATCACCTCTTTCTTTGTAAATTCTAAATAACCAATGAAACAATATGAAGGTCTTCCTAAACGAAGACTTGTGTGAGATCTACGCATCGTTTTGGACGCGATAGTGATGTGATTGCTCCTTTTGATGCTAATTTCAACTAGAACGAAGTAATAGGACTCATAATCACCTATATTTTGACAATTTTAGAGAACTAATGAAACAATAAGAACATCTCCCTAAATGAAGACTTGTATGAGATGTACGCATGGTTTTAGACGCGATCGTTATGGGTTTCTCCTTTTGACGCTAATCAAACTAGAACAAAGTAATACAACTCTTAATCACCTCTTCCTTTGTAAATTCAAAACAACCAATGAAACAATATGAAGGTCTCCCTAAATGAAGACTTGTGTGAGATCTACGCATCGTTTTGGACGCGATAGTGATGGGATTGCTCCTTTTGATACTAATTTCAACTAGAATGAAGTAATAGGACTCATAATCACCTATATTTTGACAATTTGAGAGAACTAATCAAACAATAAGAAGGTCTCCCTCAATGAAGACTTGTGTGAGATGTACGGATCGTTTTTAATGCAATAGTAATAGGATTGCTCCTTTTGATGCTAATCAAACTAGAACGAAGTCATAGGACTCATAATCACCTGTTTCTTCGACATTTTGAGAGAACCAATGAAACAATAAAAAAGGTCTCCCCAAATCAAGACTTGTGTGAGATGTACGCATCGTTTTTAACGTGATAGTCATTGATTTGGTCCTTTTAATGCTAATCAAATTAGAAGAATTAATAGGACTCCTAATCACCTCTTTCTTTGACAATTTTAGAGAACCAATGAAACACTAAGAAGGTCTACCTAAATGAAAACTTGTGTGAGATGTACGCATGGTTTTGGACGCGATAGTCATGAGTTTCTCCTTTTGATGCTAATCAAACTAAAACGAAGTAATACAACTCTTAATCACCGCTTTCTTTGTAAATTTGAAACAACCAATAAAACAATATGAAGGTGTCCCTAAATGAAGACTTGTGTGAGATCTACGCATCGTTTTGAACGCGATAGTGATGTGATTGCTCCTTTTGATGCAAATTTCAACCAGAACGAAGTAATATGACTCATAATCACCTGTATTTTGACAATTTGAGAGAACTACTGAAACAATAAGAAGGTCTCCCTAAATGAAGATTTGTGTGAGATGTACACGTGGTTTTGGATGCGATAGTCATGGGTTTCTCCTTTTTAAAGCTAATCAAACTAGAAAGAAGTAACACAGTTTCTTAATCACCTCTTTCTTTGTAAATTAGAAACAACCAATGAAACAATATGAAGGTCTCCCTAAATGAAGACTTGTGTGAGATCTACGCATCGTTTTGGATGCAATAGTGATTGGATTGCTCTTTTTAATGCTAATTTCAACTAGAACGAAGTAATAGGACTCATAATCACCTATATTTTGAAAATTTTAGAGAACCAATGAAACAATAAGAAGGTCTCCCTAAATGAAGACTTGTGCGAGATGTACGCATGGTTTTGGATGCGATAGTCATGGGTTTCTCTTTTTGACGCTAATCAAACAAGAACAAATTAATACAACTCTTAATCACCTCTTTCTTTGTAAATTTAAAACAACCAATGAAACAATATGAAGGTCTCCCTAAATGAAGACTTGTGTGAGATCAACGCATCGTTTTGGACGCGATAGTGATGGGATTGCTCCTTTTGATGCTAATTTCAACTAGAATGAAGTAATAGGACTCGTAATCACCTATATTTTGACAATTTGAGAGAACTAATCAAACAATAAGAAGGTCTCCCTAAATGAAGACTTGTGTGAGATGTACAGATTGCTTTGAATGCACTAGTGATAAGATTGCTCCTTTTGATGCTAATCAAACTAGAACGAAGTCATAGGACTCATAATCACCTCTTTCTTTGACAATTTGAGAAAACCAATGAAACAATAAGAAGGTCTCCCTAAATCAAGACTTGTGTGAGATGTACGCAACGTTTTTAACGCGATAATCATTGATTTGGTCCTTTTGATGCTAATCAAATTAGAGCGAATTAATAGGACTCCTAATCACCTCTTTCTTTGACAATTTTAGAAAACCAATGAAACAATAAGAAGGTCTCCCTAAATGAATACTTGTGTGAGATGTACGCATGGTTTTGGTCGCGATAGTCATGGGTTTCTCTTTTTGACGCTAATCAAACTAGAACGAAGTCATAGGACTCCTAATCACCTCTTTCTTTGTAAATTCGAAACAACCAATGAAACAATATGAAGGTCTCCCTAAATGAAGACTTGTGTGAGATATATGCATCGTTTTGGACGCGATAGTGATGTGATTGCTCCTTTTGATGCTAATTTCAACTAGAACGAAGTAATAGGACTCATAATCACCTATATTTTGACAATTTTAGAGAACTAATGAAACAATAAGAAGGTCTCCCTAAATGAAGACTTGTGTGAGATGGACGCATGGTTTTGGACGCGATAGTTATGGGTTTCTCCATTTGACGCTAATCAAACTAGAACAAAGTAATACAAATATCTTAATCACCTCTTTCTTTGTAAATTAAAAACAACTAATGAAACAATATGAAGGTCTCCCTAAATGAAGACTTGTGTGAGATCTAAGCATTGTTTTGGACGTGATAGTGATGGGATTGCTCCTTTTGATACTAATTTCAACTATAATGAAGTAATAGGTCTCATAATCACCTATATTTTGACAATTTGAGAGAACTAATCAAACAATAAGAAGGTCTCCCTCAATGAAGACTTGTGTGAGATGTACGGATCGTTTTTAATGCAATAGTGATAGGATTGCTCCTTTTGATGCTAATCAAACAAGAACGAAGTCATAGGACTCATAATCACCTCTTTCTTCGACAATTTGAGAGAACCAATGAAACAATAAGAAGGTCTCCCTAAATCATGACTTGTGTGAGATGTACGCATCGTTTTTAACGCGATAGTCATTGATTTGGTCCTTTTGATGCTAATCAAATTAGAAGAATTAATAAGACTCCTAATCACCTCTTTCTCTGACAATTTTAGAGAACCAATGAAACAATAAGAAGGTCTACCTAAATGAAGACTTGTGTGAGATGTACGCATGGTTTTGGACGCGATAGTCATGGGTTTCTCCTTTTGACGCTAATCAAACTAAAACGAAGTAGTACAACTCTTAATCACCTCTTTCTTTGTAAATTTGAAACAACCAATAAAATAATATGAAGGTCTCCCTAAATGAAGACTTGTGTGAGATCTACGCATCGTTTTGAACGCGATAGTGATGTGATTGCTCCTTTTGATGCTACTTTCAACCAGAATGAAGTAATATGACTCATAATCACCTATATTTTGACAATTTGAGAGAACAACTGAAACAATAAGAAGGTCTCCCTAAATGAAGACTTGTGTGAGATGTACGCATGGTTTTGGACGCGATAGTTATAGGTTTCTCCTTTTTAAAGCTAATCAAACTAGAAAGAAGTAACACAGTCTCTTAATCACCTCTTTCTTTGTAAATTAGAAGCAACCAATGAAACAATATGAAGGTCTCCCTAAATGAAGACTTGTGTGAGATCTATGCATCGTTTTGGACGCGATAGTGATGGGATTGCTCCTTTTGATGCTAATTTCAACTAGAATGAAGTAATAGGACTCGTAATCACCTATATTTTGACAATTTGAGAGAACTAATCAAACAATAAGAAGGTCTCCCTAAATGAAGACTTGTGTGAGATGTACAGATTGCTTTGAATACACTAGTGATAAGATTGCTCCTTTTGATGCTAATCAAACTAGAACGAAGTCATAGGACTCATAATCACCTCTTTCTTCGACAATTTTAGAGAACCAATGAAACAATAAGAGGGTCTCCCTAAATCAAGACTTGTGTGAGTGTACGCAACGTTTTTAACGCGATAATCATTGATTTGGTCCTTTTGATGCTAATCAAATTAGGGCGAATTAATAGGACTCCTAATCACCTCTTTCTTTGACAATTTTAGAAAACCAATGAAACAATAAGAAGGTCTCCCTAAATGAATACTTGTGTGAGATGTACGCATGGTTTTGGACGCGATAGTCATCGGTTTCTACTTTTGATGCTAATCAAACTAGAACGAAGTAATACAACTCTTAATCACCTCTTTCTTTGTCAATTCGAAACAACTAATGAAACAATAAGAAGGTCTCCCTAAATGAAGACTTGTGTGAGATGTACGCATGGTTTTGGACGCGATAGTCATGTGTTTCTCCTTTTTAAAGCTAATCAAACTAGCACGAAGTAACACGGTCTCTTAATCACCTCTTTCTTTGTAAATTTGAAACAACCAATGAAACAATATGAATGTCTCCTTAGATGAACACTTGTGTGAGATCTATGAATCGTTTTGGACGCGATAGTGATGGGATTGCTCCTTTTGAGGCTAATTTCAACTAGAATTAAGTAATAGGATTCATAATCACCTATATTTTAACAATTTGAGAGAACTAATCAAACAATAAGAAGGTCTCCCTAAATGAAGACTTGTGTGAGATGTACGTATCGTTTTGAAAGCACTAGTGATAGGATTGCTCCTTTTGATGCTATTTAAACTAGAACGAAGTCATAGGACTCGTAATCACCTCTTTCTTTCACAATTTGAGAGAATGAATGAAACAATAAGAAGGTCTTCCTAAATAAAGACTTGTGTGAGATGTACGCATGGTTTTGGGCGCGATAGTCATGGGTTTCTCCTTTTGACGCTAATCAAACTAGAACGAAGTAATACAACTCTTAATCACCTCTTTCTTTGTAAATTCTAAATAACCAATGAAACAATATGAAGGTCTTCCTAAACGAAGACTTGTGTGAGATCTACGCATCGTTTTGGACGCGATAGTGATGTGATTGCTCCTTTTGATGCTAATTTCAACTAGAACGAAGTAATAGGACTCATAATCACCTATATTTTGACAATTTTAGAGAACTAATGAAACAATAAGAACGTCTCCCTAAATGAAGACTTGTATGAGATGTACGCATGGTTTTGGACGCGATCGTTATGGGTTTCTCCTTTTGACGCTAATCAAACTAGAACAAAGTAATACAACTCTTAATCACCTCTTCCTTTGTAAATTCAAAATAAACCAATGAAACAATATGAAGGTCTCCCTAAATGAAGACTTGTGTGAGATCTACGCATCGTTTTGGACGCGATAGTGATGGGATTGCTCCTTTTGATACTAATTTCAACTAGAATGAAGTAATAGGACTCATAATCACCTATATTTTGACAATTTGAGAAAACTAATCAAACAATAAGAAGGTCTCCCTCAATGAAGACTTGTGTGAGATGTACGGATCGTTTTTAATGCAATAGTAATAGGATTGCTCCTTTTGATGCTAATCAAACTAGAACGAAGTCATAGGACTCATAATCACCTCTTTCTTCGACAATTTGAGAGAACCAATGAAACAATAAAAAAGGTCTCCCTAAATCAAGACTTGTGTGAGATGTACACATCGTTTTTAACGTGATAGTCATTGATTTGGTCCATTTGATGCTAATCAAATTAGAAGATTTAATAGGACTCCTAATCACCTCTTTCTTTGACAATTTTAGAGAACCAATGAAACAATAAGAAGGTCTACCTAAATGAAAACTTGTGTGAGATGTACGCATGGTTTTGGACGCGATAGTCATGAGTTTCTCCTTTTGATGCTAATCAAACTAAAACGAAGTAATACAACTCTTAATCACCGCTTTCTTTGTAAATTTGAAACAACCAATAAAACAATAAGAAGGTGTCCCTAAATGAAGACTTATGTGATATCTACGCATCGTTTTGAACGCGATAGTGATGTGATTGCTCCTTTTGATGCTAATTTCAACCAGAACGAAGTAATATGACTCATAATCACCTGTATTTTGACAATTTGAGAGAACTACTAAAACAATAAGAAGGTCTCCCTAAATGAAGATTTGTGTGAGATGTACACGTGGTTTTGGATGCGATAGTCATGGGTTTCTCCTTTTTAAAGCTAATCAAACTAGAAAGAAGTAACACAGTTTCTTAATCACCTCTTTCTTTGTAAATTAGAAACAACCAATGAAACAATATGAAGGTCTCCCTAAATGAAGACTTGTGTGAGATCTACGCATCGTTTTGGATGCAATAGTGATTGGATTGCTCTTTTTAATGCTAATTTCAACTAGAACGAAGTAATAGGACTCATAATCACCTATATTTTGAAAATTTGAGAGAACTAATCAAACAATAAGAAGGTCTCCCTAAATGAAGACTTGTGCGAGATGTACGCATGGTTTTGGATGCGATGGTCATGGGTTTCTCTTTTTGACGCTAATCAAACTAGAACGAAGAAATACAACTCTTAATCACCTCTTTCTTTGTAAATTTAAAACAACCAATGAAACAATATGAAGGTCTCCCTAAATGAAGACTTGTGTGAGATCAACGCATCGTTTTGGACGCGATAGTGATGGGATTGCTCCTTTTGATGCTAATTTCAACTAGAATGAAGTAATAGGACTCGTAATCACCTATATTTTGACAATTTGAGAGAACTAATCAAACAATAAGAAGGTCTCCCTAAATGAAAACTTGTGTGAGATGTACAGATTGCTTTGAATGCACTAGTGATAAGATTGCTCCTTTTGATGCTAATCAAACTAGAACGAAGTCATAGGACTCATAATCACCTCTTTTTTTGACAATTTGAGAAAACCAATGAAACAATAAGAAGGTCTCCCTAAATCAAGACTTGTGTGAGATGTACGCAACGTTTTTAACGCGATAATCATTGATTTGGTCCTTCTGATGCTAATCAAATTAGAGCGAATTAATAGGACTCCTAATCACCTCTTTCTTTGACAATTTTAGAAAACCAATGAAACAATAAGAAGGTCTCCCTAAATGAATACTTGTGTGAGATGTACGCATGGTTTTGGTCGCGATAGTCATGGGTTTCTCTTTTTGACGCTAATCAAACTAGAACGAAGTCATAGGACTCCTAATCACCTCTTTCTTTGTAAATTCGAAACAACCAATGAAACAATATGAAGGTCTCCCTAAATGAAGACTTGTGTGAGATCTATGCATCGTTTTGGACACGATAGTGATGTGATTGCTCCTTTTGATGCTAATTTCAACTAGAACGAAGTAATAGGACTCATAATCACCTATATTTTGACAATTTTAGAGAACTAATGAAATAATAAGAAGGTCTCCCTAAATGAAGACTTATGTGAGATGGACGCATGGTTTTGGACGCGATAGTTATGGGTTTCTCCATTTGACGCTAATCAAACTAGAACAAAGTAATACAAATATCTTAATCACCTCTTTCTTTGTAAATTAAAAACAACTAATGAAACAATATGAAGGTCTCCCTAAATGAAGACTTGTGTGAGATCTAAGCATCGTTTTGGACGTGATAGTGATGGGATTGCTCCTTTTGATACTAATCAAACTAGAACGAAGTCATAGGACTCATAATCACCTCTTTCTTCGACAATTTTAGAGAACCAATGAAACAATAAGAGGGTCTCCCTAAATCAAGACTTGTGTGAGTGTACGCAACGTTTTTAACGCGATAATCATTGATTTGGTCCTTTTGATGCTAATCAAATTAGGGCGAATTAATAGGACTCCTAATCACCTCTTTCTTTGACAATTTTAGAAAACCAATGAAACAATAAGAAGGTCTCCCTAAATGAATACTTGTGTGAGATGTACGCATGGTTTTGGACGCGATAGTCATCGGTTTCTACTTTTGATGCTAATCAAACTAGAACGAAGTAATACAACTCTTAATCACCTCTTTCTTTGTCAATTCGAAACAACTAATGAAACAATAAGAAGGTCTCCCTAAATGAAGACTTGTGTGAGATGTACGCATGGTTTTGGACGCGATAGTCATGTGTTTCTCCTTTTTAAAGCTAATTAAACTAGCACGAAGTAACACGGTCTCTTAATCACCTCTTTCTTTGTAAATTTGAAACAACCAATGAAACAATATGAATGTCTCCTTAAATGAACACTTGTGTGAGATCTATGAATCGTTTTGTACGCGATAGTGATGGGATTGCTCCTTTTGATGCTAATTTCAACTAGAATTAAGTAATAGGATTCATAATCACCTATATTTTAACAATTTGAGAGAACTAATCAAACAATAAGGTCTCCCTAAATGAAGACTTGTGTGAGATGTACGCATCGTTTTGAAAGCACTAGTGATAGGATTGCTCCTTTTGATGCTATTTAAACTAGAACGAAGTCATAGGACTCCTAATCATCTCTTTCTTTCACAATTTGAGAGAATGAATGAAACAATAAGAAGGTCTTCCTAAATAAAGACTTGTGTGAGATGTACGCATGGTTTTGGACGCGATAGTCATGGGTTTCTCCTTTTGACGCTAATCAAACTAGAACGAAGTAATACAACTCTTAATCACCTCTTTCTTTGTAAATTCTAAACAACCAATGAAACAATATGAAGGTCTCCCTAAACGAAGACTTGTGTGAGATCTACGCATCGTTTTGTATGCGATAGTGATGTGATTGCTCCTTTTGATGCTAATTTCAACTAAAACGAAGTAATAGGACTCATAATCACCTATATTTTGACAATTTTAGGGAACTAATGAAACAATAAGAACGTCTCCCTAAATGAAGACTTGTATGAGATGTACGCATGGTTTTGGACGCGATCGTTATGGGTTTCTCCTTTTGACGCTAATCAAACTAGAACAAAGTAATACAACTCTTAATCACCTCTTCCTTTGTAAATTCAAAACAACCAATGAAACAATATGAAGGTCTCCCTAAATGAAGACTTGTGTGAGATCTACGCATCGTTTTGGACGCGATAGTGATGGGATTGCTCCTTTTGATACTAATTTCAACTAGAATGAAGTAATAGGACTCATAATCACCTATATTTTGACAATTTGAGAGAACTAATCAAACAATAAGAAGGTCTCCCTCAATGAAGACTTGTGTGAGATGTACGGATCGTTTTTAATGCAATAGTAATAGGATTGCTCCTTTTGATGCTAATCAAACTAGAACGAAGTCATAGGACTCATAATCACCTCTTTCTTCGACAATTTGAGAGAACCAATGAAACAATAAAAAAGGTCTCCCTAAATCAAGACTTGTGTGAGATGTACACATCGTTTTTAACGTGATAGTCATTGATTTGGTCCTTTTGATGCTAATCAAATTAGAAGATTTAATAGGACTCCTAATCACCTCTTTCTTTGACAATTTTAGAGAACCAATGAAACAATAAGAAGGTCTACCTAAATGAAAACTTGTGTGAGATGTACGCATGGTTTTGGACGCGATAGTCATGAGTTTCTCCTTTTGATGCTAATCAAACTAAAACGAAGTAATACAACTCTTAATCACCGCTTTCTTTGTAAATTTGAAACAACCAATAAAACAATATGAAGGTGTCCCTAAATGAAGACTTATGTGATATCTACGCATCGTTTTGAACGCGATAGTGATGTGATTGCTCCTTTTGATGCTAATTTCAACCAGAACGAAGTAATATGACTCATAATCACCTGTATTTTGACAATTTGAGAGAACTACTAAAACAATAAGAAGGTCTCCCTAAATGAAGATTTGTGTGAGATGTACACGTGGTTTTGGATGCGATAGTCATGGGTTTCTCCTTTTTAAAGCTAATCAAACTAGAAAGAAGTAACACAGTTTCTTAATCACCTCTTTCTTTGTAAATTAGAAACAACCAATGAAACAATATGAAGGTCTCCCTAAATGAAGACTTGTGTGAGATCTACGCATCGTTTTGGATGCAATAGTGATTGGATTGCTCTTTTTAATGCTAATTTCAACTATAACGATGTAATAGGACTCATAATCACCTATATTTTAACAATTTGAGAGAACTAATCAAACAATAAGAAGGTCTCCCTAAATGAAGACTTGTGTGAGATGTACGCATGGTTTTGGACACGATAGTCATGGGTTTCTTCTTTTGACGCTAATCAAACTAGAACGAAGTAAGAGGACTCATAATCACCTATGTTTTGAAAATTTTAGAGAACCAATGAAACAATAAGAAGGTCTCCCTAAATGAAAACTTGTGCGAGATGTACGCATGGTTTTGGATGCGATAGTCATGGGTTTCTCTTTTTGACGCTAATCAAACAAGAACAAATTAATACAACTCTTAATCACCTCTTTCTTTGTAAATTTAAAACAACCAATGAAACAATATGAAGTTCTCCTTAAATGAAGACTTGTGTGAGATCAACGCATCGTTTTGGACGCGATAGTGATGAGATTGCTCCTTTTGATGCTAATTTCAACTAGAATGAAGTAATAGGACTCGTAATCACCTATATTTTGACAATTTGAGAGAACTAATCAAACAATAAGAAGGTCTACCTAAATGAAGACTTGTGTGAGATGTACAGATTGCTTTGAATGCACTAGTGATAAGATTGCTTCTTTTGATGCTAATCAAACTAGAACGAAGTCATAGGACTCATAATCACCTCTTTCTTTGACAATTTGAGAAAACCAATGAAACAAGAAGAAGGTCTCCCTAAATCAAGACTTGTGTGAGATGTACGCAACGTTTTTAACGCGATAATCATTGATTTGGTCCTTTTGATGCTAATCAAATTAGAGCGAATTAATAGGACTCCTAATCACCTCTTTCTTTGACAATTTTAGAAAACCAATGAAACAATAAGAAGGTCTCCCTAAATGAATACTTGTGTGAGATGTACGCATGGTTTTGGTCGCGATAGTCATGGGTTTCTCTTTTTGACGCTAATCAAACTAGAACGAAGTCATAGGACTCCTAATCACCTCTTTCTTTGTAAATTCAAAACAACCAATGAAACAATATGAAGGTCTCCCTAAATGAAGACTTGTGTGAGATCTATGCATCGTTTTGGACGCGATAGTGATGTGATTGCTCCTTTTGATGCTAATTTCAACTAGAACGAAGTAATAGGACTCATAACCACCTATATTTTGACAATTTTAGAGAACTAATGAAATAATAAGAAGGTCTCCATAAATGAAGACTTGTGTGAGATGGACGCATAGTTTTGGACGCGATAGTTATGGGTTTCTCCATTTGACGCTAATCAAACTAGAACAAAGTAATACAAATATCTTAATCACCTCTTTCTTTGTAAATTCAAAACAACCAATGAAACAATATGAAGGTCTCCCTAAATGAAGACTTGTGTGAGATCTAAGCATTGTTTTGGACGTGATAGTGATGGGATTGCTCCTTTCGATACTAATTTCAACTATAATGAAGTAATAGGACTCATAATCACCTATATTTTGACAATTTGAGAGAACTAATTAAACAATAAGAAGGTCTCCCTCAGTGAAGACTTGTGTGAGATGTACGGATCGTTTTTAATGCAATAGTGATAGAATTGCTCCTTTTGATGCTAATCAAACTAGAACGAAGTCATAGGACTCATAATCACCTCTTTCTTCGACAATTTGAGAGAACCAATGAAACAATAAGAAGGTCTCCCTAAATCATGACTTGTGTGAGATGTACGCATCGTTTTTAACGCGATAGTCATTGATTTGGTCTTTTTGATGCTAATCAAATTAGAACGAATTAATACGACTCCAAATCACCTCTTTCTTTGACAATTTTCGAAAACCAATGAAACAATAAGAAGGTCTCCCTAAATGAATACATGTGTGAGATGTACGCATGGTTTTGGTCGCGATTGTCATGGGTTTCTCTTTTTGACGCTCATCAAACTAGAACGAAGTCATAGGACTCCTAATCACCTCTTTCTTTGTAAATTCGAAACAACCAATGAAACAATATGAAGGTCTCCCTAAATGAAGACTTGTGTGAGATCTATGCATCGTTTTGGACGCGATAGTGATGTGATTGCTCCTTTTGATGCTAACTTCAACTAGAACGAAGTAATAGGACTCATAATCACCTATATTTTGACAATTTTCGAGAACTAATGAAACAATAAGAAGTTCTCCCTAAATGAACACTTGTGTGAGATGTACGCATGGTTTTGGAAGCGATAGTTATGGGTTTCTCCTTTTGACCCTAATCAAACTAGAACAAAGTAATACAAATATCTTAATCACCTCTTTCTTTGTAAATTCAAAACAACCAATGAAACAATATGAAGGTCTCCCTAAATGAAGACTTGTGTGAGATCTAAGCATCGTTTTGGACGTGATAGTGATGGGATTGCTCCTTTTGATACTAATTTCAACTATAATGAAATAATAGGACTCATAATCACCTATATTTTGACAATTTGAGAGAACTAATCAAACAATAAGAAGGTCTCCCTCAATGAAGACTTGTGTGAGATGTACGGATCGTTTTTAATGCAATAGTGATAGGATTGCTCCTTTTGATGCTAATCAAACTAGAACGAATTCATAGGACTCATAATCACCTCTTTCTTCGACAATTTGAGAGAACCAATGAAACAATAAGAAGGTCTCCCTAAATCATGACTTGTGTGAGATGTACGCATCGTTTTTAACGCGATAGTCATTGATTTGGTCCTTTTGATGCTAATCAAATTAGAACGAATTAATACGACTCCTAATCACCTCTTTCTCTGACAATTTTAGAGAACCAATGAAACAATAAGAAGGTCTACCTAAATGAAGACTTGTGTGAGATGTACGCATGGTTTTGGACGCGATAGTCATGGGTTTCTCCTTTTGACGCTAATCAAACTAAAACGAAGTAGTACAACTCTTAATCACCTCTTTCTTTGTAAATTTGAAATAACCAATAAAATAATATGAAGGTCTCCCTAAATGAAGACTTGTGTGAGATCTACGCATCGTTTTGAACGCGATAGTGATGTGATTGCTCCTTTTGATGCTACTTTCAACCAGAATGAAGTAATATGACTCATAATCACCTATATTTTGACAATTTGAGAGAACAACTGAAACAATAAGAAGGTCTCCCTAAATGAAGACTTGTGTGAGATGTACGCATGGTTTTGGACGCGATAGTCATGGGTTTCTCCTTTTTAAAGCTAATCAAACTAGAAAGAAGTAACACAGTCTCTTAATCACCTCTTTCTTTGTAAATTAGAAACAACCAATGAAACAATATGAAGGTCTCCCTAAATGAAGACTTGTGTGAGATCTACGCATCGTTTTGGACGCGATAGTGATGGGATTGCTCCTTTTGATGCTAATTTCAACTAGAATGAAGTAATAGGACTCGTAATCACCTATATTTTGACAATTTGAGAGAACTAATCAAACAATAAGAAGGTCTCCCTAAATGAAGACTTGTGTGAGATGTACAGATTGCTTTGAATGCACTAGTGATAAGATTGCTCCTTTTGATGCTAATCAAACTAGAAAGAAGTCATAGGACTCATAATCACCTCTTTCTTCGACAATTTGAGAGAACCAATGAAACAATAAGAGGGTCTCCATAAATCAAGACTTGTGTGAGATGTACGCAATGTTTTTAACGCGATAATCATTGATTTGGTCCTTTTGATGCTAATCAAATTAGGGCGAATTAATAGGACTCCTAATCACCTCTTTCTTTGACAATTTTAGAAAACCAATGAAACAATAGGAAGGTCTCCCTAAATGAATACTTGTGTGAGATGTACGCATGGTTTTGGACGCGATAGTCATCGGTTTCTACTTTTGATGCTAATCAAACTAGAACGAAGTAATACAACTCTTAATCACCTCTTTCTTTGTAAATTCGAAACAACTAATGAAACAATAAGGTCTCCCTAAATGAAGACTTGTGTGAGATGTACGCATGGTTTTGGACGCGATAGTCATGTGTTTCTCCTTTTTAAAGCTAATCAAACTAGCACGAAGTAACACGGTCTCTTAATCACCTCTTTCTTTGTAAATTTGAAACAACCAATGAAACAATATGAATGTCTCCTTAAATGAACACTTGTGTGAGATCTATGAATCGTTTTGGACGCGATAGTGATGGGATTGCTCCTTTTGATGCCAATTTCAACTAGGATTAAGTAATAGGATTCATAATCACCTATATTTTAACAATTTGAGAGAACTAATCAAACAATAAGAAGGTCTCCCTAAATGAAGACTTGTGTGAGATGTACGCATCGTTTTGAAAGCACTAGTGATAGGATTGCTCCTTTTGATGCTATTTAAACTAGAACGAAGTCATAGGACTCGTAATCACCTCTTTCTTTCACAATTTGAGAGAATGAATGAAACAATAAGAATGTCTTCCTAAATAAAGACTTGTGTGAGATGTACGCATGGTTTTGGACGCGATATTCATGGGTTTCTCCTTTTGACGCTAATCAAACTAGAACGAAGTAATACAACTCTTAATCACCTCTTTCTTTGTAAATTCTAAATAACCAATGAAACAATATGAAGGTCTCCCTAAACGAAGACTTGTGTGAGATCTACGCATCGTTTTGGATGCGATAGTGATGGGATTGCTCCTTTTGATACTAATTTCAACTAGAATGAAGTAATAGGACTCATAATCACCTATATTTTGACAATTTGAGAGAACAAATCAAACAATAAGAAGGTCTCCCTCAATGAAGACTTGTGTGAGATGTACGGATCGTTTTTAATGCAATAGTAATATGATTGCTCCTTTTGATGCTAATCAAACTAGAACGAAGTTATAGGACTCATAATCACCTCTTTCTTCGACAATTTGAGAGAACCAATGAAACAATAAAAAAGGTCTCCCTAAATCAAGACTTGTGTGAGATGTACGCATCGTTTTTAACGTGATAGTCATTGATTTGGTCCTTTTGATGCTAATCAAATTAGAAGAATTAATAGGACTCCTAGTCACCTCTTTCTTTGACAATTTTAGAGAACCAATAAAACAATAAGAAGGTCTACCTAAATGAAAACTTGTGTGAGATGTACGCATGGTTTTGGACGCGATAGTCATGAGTTTCTCCTTTTGATGCTAATCAAACTAAAACGAAGTAATACAACTCTTAATCACTGCTTTCTTTGTAAATTTGAAACAACCAATAAAACAATATGAAGGTGTCCCTAAATGAAGACTTGTGTGAGATGTACGCATCGTTTTGAACGCGATAGTGATGTGATTGCTCTTTTTGATGCTAATTTCAACCAGAACGAAGTAATATGACTCATAATCACCTGTATTTTGACAATTTAAGAGAACTACTGAAACAATAAGAAGGTCTCCTTAAATGAAGATTTGTGTGAGATGTACACGTGGTTTTGGATGCGATAGTCATGGGTTTCTCCTTTTTAACGCTAATCAAACTAGAAAGAAGTAACACAGTTTCTTAATGACCTCTTTCTTTGTAAATTAGAAACAACCAATGAAACAATATGAAGGTCTCCCTAAATGAAGACTTGTGTGAGATCTACGCATCGTTTTGGACGCAATAGTGATTGGATTTCTCTTTTTAATGCTAATTTCAACTAGAACGAAGTAATAGGACTCATAATCACCTATATTTTAACAATTTGAGAGAACTAATCAAACAATAAGAAGGTCTCCCTAAATGAAGACTTGTGTGAGATGTACGCATGGTTTTGGACACGATAGTCATGGGTTTCTTCTTTTGACGCTAATCAAACTAGAACGAAGAAATACAACTCTTAATCCCCTCTTTCTTTGTAAATTCGAAACAACCAATGAAACAATATGAAGGTCTCCCTAAATGAAGACTTGTGTGAGATCTACGCATCGTTTTGGACGCGATATTGATGTGATTGCTCCTTTTGATGCTAATTTCAACTAGAACGAAGTAAGAGGACTCATAATCACCAATATTTTGAAAATTTTAGAGAACCAATGAAACAATAAGAAGGTCTCCCTAAATGAAGACTTGTGCGAGATGTACGCATGGTTTTGGATGCAATAGACATGGGTTTCTCTTTTTGACGCTAATCAAACAAGAACAAATTAATACAACTCTTAATCACCTCCTTCTTTGTAAATTTAAAACAACCAATGAAATAATATGAAGGTCTCCCTAAATGAAGACTTGTGTGAGATCAACGCATCGTTTTGGACGCGATAGTGATGTGATTGCTCCTTTTGATGCTAATTTCAACTAGAATGAAGTAATAGGACTCGTAATCACCTATATTTTGACAATTTGAGAGAACTAATCAAACAATAAGAAGGTCTCCCTAAATGAAGACTTGTGTGAGATGTACAGATTGCTTTGAATGCACTAGTGATAAGATTGCTCCTTTTGATGCTAATCAAACTAGAACGAAGTCATAGGACTCATAATCACCTCTTTCTTTGACAATTTGAGAGAACCAATGAAACAATAAGAAGGTCTCCCTAAATCAAGACTTGTGTGAGATGTACGCAACGTTTTTAACGCGATAATCATTGATTTGGTCCTTTTGATGCTAATCAAATTAGGGCGAATTAATAGGACTCCTAATCACCTCTTTCTTTGACAATTTTAGAAAACCAATGAAACAATAAGAAGGTCTCCCTAAATGAATACATGTGTGAGATGTACGCATGGTTTTGGTCGCGATTGTCATGGGTTTCTCTTTTTGACGCTCATCAAACTAGAACGAAGTCATAGGACTCCTAATCACCTCTTTCTTTGTAAATTCGAAACAACCAATGAAACAATATGAAGGTCTCCCTAAATGAAGACTTGTGTGAGATCTATGCATCGTTTTGGACGCGATAGTGATGTGATTGCTCCTTTTGATGCTAATTTCAACTAGAACGAAGTAATAGGACTCATAATCACCTATATTTTGACAATTTTAGAGAACTAATGAAACAATAAGAAGGTATCCCTAAATGAAGACTTGTGTGAGATGTACGCATCGTTTTGGACGCGATAGTTATGGGTTTCTCCTTTTGACACTAATCAAACTAGAACAAAGTAATACAAATATCTTAATCACCTCTTTCTTTGTAAATTCAAAACAACCAATGAAACAATATGAAGGTCTCCCTAAATGAAGACTTGTGTGAGATCTAAGCATTGTTTTGGACGTGATAGTGATGGGTTTGCTCCTTTTGATACTAATTTCAAATAGAATGAAGTAAAAGGACTCATAATCACCTATATTTTGACAATTTGAGAGAACTAATCAAACAATAAGAAGGTCTCCCTCAATGAAGACTTGTGTGAGATGTACGGATCGTTTTTAATGCAATAGTGATAGGATTGCTCCTTTTGATGCTAATCAAACTAGAACGAAGTCATAGGACTCATAATCACCTCTTTCTTCGACAATTTGAGAGAACCAATGAAACAATAAGAAGGTCTCCCTAAATCATGACTTGTGTGAGATGTACGCATCGTTTTTAACGCGATAGTCATTGATTTGGTCCTTTTGATGCTAATCAAATTAGAACGAATTAATACGACTCCTAATCACCTCTTTCTCTGACAATTTTAGAGAACCAATGAAACAATAAGAAGGTCTACCTAAATGAAGACTTGTGTGAGATGTACGCATGGTTTTGGACGCGATAGTCATGGGTTTCTCCTTTTGACGCTAATCAAACTAAAACGAAGTAGTACAACTCTTAATCACCTCTTTCTTTGTAAATTTGAAATAACCAATAAAATAATATGAAGGTCTCCCTAAATGAAGACTTGTGTGAGATCTACGCATCGTTTTGAACGCGATAGTTTTGATGCTACTTTCAACCAGAATGAAGTAATATGACTCATAATCACCTATATTTTGACAATTTGAGAGAACAACTGAAACAATAAGAAGGTCTCCCTAAATGAAGACTTGTGTGAGATGTACGCATGGTTTTGGACGCGATAGTCATGGGTTTCTCCTTTTTAAAGCTAATCAAACTAGAAAGAAGTAACACAGTCTCTTAATCACCTCTTTCTTTTTAAATTAGAAACAACCAATGAAACAATATGAAGGTCTCCCAAAATGAAGACTTGTGTGAGATCTACGCATCGTTTTGGACGCGATAGTGATGGGATTGCTCCTTTTAATGCTAATTTCAGCTAGAATGAAGTAATAGGACTTGTAATCACCTATATTTTGACAATTTGAGAGAACTAATCAAACAATAAGAAGGTCTCCCTAAATGAAGACTTGTGTGATATGTACAGATTGCTTTGAATGCACTAGTGATAAGATTGCTCCTTTTGATGCTAATCAAACTAGAACGAAGTCATAGGACTCATAATCACCTCTTTCTTCGACAATTTGAGAGAACCAATGAAACAATAAGAGGGTCTCCCTAAATCAAGACTTGTGTGAGATGTACGCAATGTTTTTAACGCGATAATCATTGATTTGGTCCTTTTGATGCTAATCAAATTAGGGCGAATTAATAGAACTCCTAATCACCTCTTTCTTTGACAATTTTAGAAAACCAATGAAACAATAAGAAGGTCTCCCTAAATGAATACTTGTGTGAGATGTACGCATGGTTTTGGACGCGATAGTCATCGGTTTCTACTTTTGATGCTAATCAAACTAGAACGAAGTAATACAACTCTTAATCACCTCTTTCTTTGTCAATTCGAAACAACTAATGAAACAATAAGAAGGTCTCCCTAAATGAAGACTTGTGTGAGATGTACGTATGGTTTTGGACGCGATAGTCATGTGTTTCTCCTTTTTAAAGCTAATCAAACTAGCACGAAGTAACACGGTCTCTTAATCACCTCTTTCTTTGTAAATTTGAAACAACCAATGAAACAATATGAATGTCTCCTTAAATGAACACTTGTGTGAGATCTATGAATCATTTTGGACGCGATAGTGATGGGATTGCTCCTTTTGATGCTAATTTCAACTAGAATGAAGTAATAGGACTCGTAATCACCTATATTTTGACAATTTGAGAGAACTAATCAAACAATAAGAAGGTCTCCCTAAATGAAGACTTGTGTGAGATGTACAGATTGCTTTGAATGCACTAGTGATAAGATTGCTCCTTTTGATGCTAATCAAACTAGAAAGAAGTCATAGGACTCATAATCACCTCTTTCTTCGACAATTTGAGAGAACCAATGAAACAATAAGAGGGTCTCCATAAATCAAGACTTGTGTGAGATGTACGCAATGTTTTTAACGCGATAATCATTGATTTGGTCCTTTTGATGCTAATCAAATTAGGGCGAATTAATAGGACTCCTAATCACCTCTTTCTTTGACAATTTTAGAAAACCAATGAAACAATAGGAAGGTCTCCCTAAATGAATACTTGTGTGAGATGTACGCATGGTTTTGGACGCGATAGTCATCGGTTTCTACTTTTGATGCTAATCAAACTAGAACGAAGTAATACAACTCTTAATCACCTCTTTCTTTGTAAATTCGAAACAACTAATGAAACAATAAGGTCTCCCTAAATGAAGACTTGTGTGAGATGTACGCATGGTTTTGGACGCGATAGTCATGTGTTTCTCCTTTTTAAAGCTAATCAAACTAGCACGAAGTAACACGGTCTCTTAATCACCTCTTTCTTTGTAAATTTGAAACAACCAATGAAACAATATGAATGTCTCCTTAAATGAACACTTGTGTGAGATCTATGAATCGTTTTGGACGCGATAGTGATGGGATTGCTCCTTTTGATGCCAATTTCAACTAGGATTAAGTAATAGGATTCATAATCACCTATATTTTAACAATTTGAGAGAACTAATCAAACAATAAGAAGGTCTCTCTAAATGAAGACTTGTGTGAGATGTACGCATCGTTTTGAAAGCACTAGTGATAGGATTGCTCCTTTTGATGCTATTTAAACTAGAACGAAGTCATAGGACTCGTAATCACCTCTTTCTTTCACAATTTGAGAGAATGAATGAAACAATAAGAATGTCTTCCTAAATAAAGACTTGTGTGAGATGTACGCATGGTTTTGGACGCGATATTCATGGGTTTCTCCTTTTGACGCTAATCAAACTAGAACGAAGTAATACAACTCTTAATCACCTCTTTCTTTGTAAATTCTAAATAACCAATGAAACAATATGAAGGTCTCCCTAAACGAAGACTTGTGTGAGATCTACGCATCGTTTTGGATGCGATAGTGATGGGATTGCTCCTTTTGATACTAATTTCAACTAGAATGAAGTAATAGGACTCATAATCACCTATATTTTGACAATTTGAGAGAACAAATCAAACAATAAGAAGGTCTCCCTCAATGAAGACTTGTGTGAGATGTACGGATCGTTTTTAATGCAATAGTAATAGGATTGCTCCTTTTGATGCTAATCAAACTAGAACGAAGTTATAGGACTCATAATCACCTCTTTCTTCGACAATTTGAGAGAACCAATGAAACAATAAAAAAGGTCTCCCTAAATCAAGACTTGTGTGAGATGTACGCATCGTTTTTAACGTGATAGTCATTGATTTGGTCCTTTTGATGCTAATCAAATTAGAAGAATTAATAGGACTCCTAGTCACCTCTTTCTTTGACAATTTTAGAGAACCAATAAAACAATAAGAAGGTCTACCTAAATGAAAACTTGTGTGAGATGTACGCATGGTTTTGGACGCGATAGTCATGAGTTTCTCCTTTTGATGCTAATCAAACTAAAACGAAGTAATACAACTCTTAATCACTGCTTTCTTTGTAAATTTGAAACAACCAATAAAACAATATGAAGGTGTCCCTAAATGAAGACTTGTGTGAGATGTACGCATCGTTTTGAACGCGATAGTGATGTGATTGCTCTTTTTGATGCTAATTTCAACCAGAACGAAGTAATATGACTCATAATCACCTGTATTTTGACAATTTGAGAGAACTACTGAAACAATAAGAAGGTCTCCTTAAATGAAGATTTGTGTGAGATGTACACGTGGTTTTGGATGCGATAGTCATGGGTTTCTCCTTTTTAACGCTAATCAAACTAGAAAGAAGTAACACAGTTTCTTAATGACCTCTTTCTTTGTAAATTAGAAACAACCAATGAAACAATATGAAGGTCTCCCTAAATGAAGACTTGTGTGAGATCTACGCATCGTTTTGGACGCAATAGTGATTGGATTTCTCTTTTTAATGCTAATTTCAACTAGAACGAAGTAATAGGACTCATAATCACCTATATTTTAACAATTTGAGAGAACTAATCAAACAATAAGAAGGTCTCCCTAAATGAAGACTTGTGTGAGATGTACGCATGGTTTTGGACACGATAGTCATGGGTTTCTTCTTTTGACGCTAATCAAACTAGAACGAAGAAATACAACTCTTAATCCCCTCTTTCTTTGTAAATTCGAAACAACCAATGAAACAATATGAAGGTCTCCCTAAATGAAGACTTGTGTGAGATCTACGCATCGTTTTGGACGCGATATTGATGTGATTGCTCCTTTTGATGCTAATTTCAACTAGAACGAAGTAAGAGGACTCATAATCACCAATATTTTGAAAATTTTAGAGAACCAATGAAACAATAAGAAGGTCTCCCTAAATGAAGACTTGTGCGAGATGTACGCATGGTTTTGGATGCAATAGACATGGGTTTCTCTTTTTGACGCTAATCAAACAAGAACAAATTAATACAACTCTTAATCACCTCTTTCTTTGTAAATTTAAAACAACCAATGAAATAATATGA
Organism: Panax stipuleanatus; assembly: GCA_020205555.1. NCBI lineage: Eukaryota > Viridiplantae > Streptophyta > Magnoliopsida > Apiales > Araliaceae > Panax > Panax stipuleanatus. The sequence goes on along the minus strand of JAINUT010001952.1, from coordinate 230,727 downwards.
AGGTCTCCCTAAATGAAGACTTGTGTGAGATCAACGCATCGTTTTGGACGCGATAGTGATGTGATTGCTCCTTTTGATGCTAATTTCAACTAGAATGAAGTAATAGGACTCGTAATCACCTATATTTTGACAATTTGAGAGAACTAATCAAACAATAAGAAGGTCTCCCTAAATGAAGACTTGTGTGAGATGTACAGATTGCTTTGAATGCACTAGTGATAAGATTGCTCCTTTTGATGCTAATCAAACTAGAACGAAGTCATAGGACTCATAATCACCTCTTTCTTTGACAATTTGAGAGAACCAATGAAACAATAAGAAGGTCTCCCTAAATCAAGACTTGTGTGAGATGTACGCAACGTTTTTAACGCGATAATCATTGATTTGGTCCTTTTGATGCTAATCAAATTAGGGCGAATTAATAGGACTCCTAATCACCTCTTTCTTTGACAATTTTAGAAAACCAATGAAACAATAAGAAGGTCTCCCTAAATGAATACATGTGTGAGATGTACGCATGGTTTTGGTCGCGATTGTCATGGGTTTCTCTTTTTGACGCTCATCAAACTAGAACGAAGTCATAGGACTCCTAATCACCTCTTTCTTTGTAAATTCGAAACAACCAATGAAACAATATGAAGGTCTCCCTAAATGAAGACTTGTGTGAGATCTATGCATCGTTTTGGACGCGATAGTGATGTGATTGCTCCTTTTGATGCTAATTTCAACTAGAACGAAGTAATAGGACTCATAATCACCTATATTTTGACAATTTTAGAGAACTAATGAAACAATAAGAAGGTATCCCTAAATGAAGACTTGTGTGAGATGTACGCATCGTTTTGGACGCGATAGTTATGGGTTTCTCCTTTTGACACTAATCAAACTAGAACAAAGTAATACAAATATCTTAATCACCTCTTTCTTTGTAAATTCAAAACAACCAATGAAACAATATGAAGGTCTCCCTAAATGAAGACTTGTGTGAGATCTAAGCATTGTTTTGGACGTGATAGTGATGGGTTTGCTCCTTTTGATACTAATTTCAAATAGAATGAAGTAAAAGGACTCATAATCACCTATATTTTGACAATTTGAGAGAACTAATCAAACAATAAGAAGGTCTCCCTCAATGAAGACTTGTGTGAGATGTACGGATCGTTTTTAATGCAATAGTGATAGGATTGCTCCTTTTGATGCTAATCAAACTAGAACGAAGTCATAGGACTCATAATCACCTCTTTCTTCGACAATTTGAGAGAACCAATGAAACAATAAGAAGGTCTCCCTAAATCATGACTTGTGTGAGATGTACGCATCGTTTTTAACGCGATAGTCATTGATTTGGTCCTTTTGATGCTAATCAAATTAGAACGAATTAATACGACTCCTAATCACCTCTTTCTCTGACAATTTTAGAGAACCAATGAAACAATAAGAAGGTCTACCTAAATGAAGACTTGTGTGAGATGTACGCATGGTTTTGGACGCGATAGTCATGGGTTTCTCCTTTTGACGCTAATCAAACTAAAACGAAGTAGTACAACTCTTAATCACCTCTTTCTTTGTAAATTTGAAATAACCAATAAAATAATATGAAGGTCTCCCTAAATGAAGACTTGTGTGAGATCTACGCATCGTTTTGAACGCGATAGTTTTGATGCTACTTTCAACCAGAATGAAGTAATATGACTCATAATCACCTATATTTTGACAATTTGAGAGAACAACTGAAACAATAAGAAGGTCTCCCTAAATGAAGACTTGTGTGAGATGTACGCATGGTTTTGGACGCGATAGTCATGGGTTTCTCCTTTTTAAAGCTAATCAAACTAGAAAGAAGTAACACAGTCTCTTAATCACCTCTTTCTTTTTAAATTAGAAACAACCAATGAAACAATATGAAGGTCTCCCAAAATGAAGACTTGTGTGAGATCTACGCATCGTTTTGGACGCGATAGTGATGGGATTGCTCCTTTTAATGCTAATTTCAGCTAGAATGAAGTAATAGGACTTGTAATCACCTATATTTTGACAATTTGAGAGAACTAATCAAACAATAAGAAGGTCTCCCTAAATGAAGACTTGTGTGATATGTACAGATTGCTTTGAATGCACTAGTGATAAGATTGCTCCTTTTGATGCTAATCAAACTAGAACGAAGTCATAGGACTCATAATCACCTCTTTCTTCGACAATTTGAGAGAACCAATGAAACAATAAGAGGGTCTCCCTAAATCAAGACTTGTGTGAGATGTACGCAATGTTTTTAACGCGATAATCATTGATTTGGTCCTTTTGATGCTAATCAAATTAGGGCGAATTAATAGAACTCCTAATCACCTCTTTCTTTGACAATTTTAGAAAACCAATGAAACAATAAGAAGGTCTCCCTAAATGAATACTTGTGTGAGATGTACGCATGGTTTTGGACGCGATAGTCATCGGTTTCTACTTTTGATGCTAATCAAACTAGAACGAAGTAATACAACTCTTAATCACCTCTTTCTTTGTCAATTCGAAACAACTAATGAAACAATAAGAAGGTCTCCCTAAATGAAGACTTGTGTGAGATGTACGTATGGTTTTGGACGCGATAGTCATGTGTTTCTCCTTTTTAAAGCTAATCAAACTAGCACGAAGTAACACGGTCTCTTAATCACCTCTTTCTTTGTAAATTTGAAACAACCAATGAAACAATATGAATGTCTCCTTAAATGAACACTTGTGTGAGATCTATGAATCATTTTGGACGCGATAGTGATGGGATTGCTCCTTTTGATGCTAATTTCAACTAGAATTAAGTAATAGGACTCGTAATCACCTATATTTTGACAATTTGAGAGAACTAATCAAACAATAAGAAGGTCTCCCTAAATGAAGACTTGTGTGAGATGTACGCATCGTTTTGAAAGCACTAGTGATAGGATTGCTCCTTTTGATGCTATTTAAACTAGAACGAAGTCATAGGACTCCTAATCACCTCTATCTTTCACAATTTGAGAGAATGAATGAAACAATAAGAAGGTCTTCCTAAATAAAGACTTGTGTGAGATGTACGCATTGTTTTGGACGCGATAGTCATGGGTTTCTCCTTTTGACGCTAATCAAACTAGAACGAAGTAATACAACTCTTAATCACCTCTTTCTTTGTAAATTCTAAATAACCAATGAAACAATATGAAGGTCTCCCTAAACGAAGACTTGTGTGAGATCTACGCATCGTTTTGGACGCGATAGTGATGTGATTGCTCCTTTTGATGCTAATTTCAACTAGAACGAAGTAATAGGACTCATAATCACCTATATTTTGACAATTTTAGAGAACTAATGAAACAATAAGAACGTCTCCCTAAATGAAGACTTGTATGAGATGTACGCATGGTTTTGGACGCGATCGTTATGGGTTTCTCCTTTTGACGCTAATCAAACTAGAACAAAGTAATACAACTCTTAATCACCTCTTCCTTTGTAAATTCAAAACAACCAATGAAACAATATGAAGGTCTCCCTAAATGAAGACTTGTGTGAGATCTACGCATCGTTTTGGACGCGATGGTGATGGGATTGCTCCTTTTGATACTAATTTCAACTAGAATGAAGTAATAGGACTCATAATCACCTATATTTTGACAATTTGAGAGTACTAATCAAACAATAAGAAGGTCTCCCTCAATGAAGACTTGTGTGAGATGTACGGATCGTTTTTAATGCAATAGTAATAGGATTGCTCCTTTTGATGCTAATCAAATTAGAACGAAGTCATAGGACTCATAATCACCTCTTTCTTCGACAATATGAGAGAACCAATGAAACAATAAAAAAGGTCTCCCTAAATCAAGACTTGTGTGAGATGTACGCATCGTTTTTAACGTTTAGTCATTGATTTGGTCCTTTTGATGCTAATCAAATTAGAAGAATTAATAGGACTCCTAGTCACCTCTTTCTTTGACAATTTTAGAGAACCAATAAAACAATAAGAAGGTCTACCTAAATGAAAACTTGTGTGAGATGTACGCATGGTTTTGGACGCGATAGTCATGAGTTTCTCCTTTTGATGCTAATCAAACTAAAACGAAGTAATACAACTCTTAATCACCGCTTTCTTTGTAAATTTGAAACAACCAATAAAACAATATGAAGGTGTCCCTAAATGAAGACTTGTGTGAGATCTACGCATCGTTTTGAACGCGATAGTGATGTGATGGCTCCTTTTGATGCTAATTTCAACCAGAACGAAGTAATATGACTCATAATTACCTGTATTTTGACAATTTGAGAGAACTACTGAAACAATAAGAATGTCTCCCTAAATGAAGATTTGTGTGAGATGTACACGTGGTTTTGGATGCGATAGTCATGGGTTTCTCCTTTTTAAAGCTAATCAAACTAGAAAGAAGTAACACAGTTTCTTAATCACCTCTTTCTTTGTAAATTAGAAACAACCAATGAAACAATATGAAGGTCTCCCTAAATGAAGACTTGTGTGAGATCTACGCATCGTTTTGGACGTAATAGTGATTGGATTGCTCTTTTTAATGCTAATTTCAACTAGAACGAAGTAATAGGACTCATAATCACCTATATTTTAACAATTTGAGAGAACTAATCAAACAATAAGAAGGTCTCCCTAAATGAAGACTTGTGTGAGATGTACACATGGTTTTGGACACGATAGTCATGGGTTTCTTCTTTTGACGCTAATCAAACTAGAACGAAGAAATACAACTCTTAATCCCCTCTTTCTTTGTAAATTCGAAAAACCAATGAAACAATATGAAGGTCTCCCTAAATGAAGACTTGTGTGAGATCTACGCGTCGTTTTGGACGCGATATTGATGTGATTGCTCCTTTTGATGCTAATTTCAACTAGAACGAAGTAAGAGGACTCATAATCACCTATATTTTGAAAATTTTAGAGAACCAATGAAACAATAAGAAGGTCTCCCTAAATGAAGACTTGTGCGAGATGTACGCATGGTTTTGGATGCGATAGTCATGGGTTTCTCTTTTTTTTTTTGCTAAATTTAGACTGAAATAAATAAATAGGAGTTACAAGATCTCATGGGAATCCCCAAGCAGACTATAGCATAGACATCATAGGACATGCCCTATGATGTCATTACTATAGCAGAAACAAGGCAAACCCAAACAGGAAACCAAACAAGGCCACATAAGCTATACAATGAAACAATAGAATCCCTACCGAGGCCAAAGAAGCCAGAAAGTAAGCAGCTCATTGACCAGTACCCAGAGGCCAACAGAAACAAAAGCTCAAGAAGAAAACAGAAGACAATCAAAATGCAACAGCGGCACCACAAAACTGCAACAAACAGGCTCAATGCCCACATACGAAGAGGATGAGCAGAAACCAGCAACCAAAAGCAGCAAGCAGTCAAGCAGCCAAGCCCCAGCAGCACAGGAAAAAGCAGCAGCAGGAACCAGAGGCAATGAGGCAAGGAGGCAAGCAGCAGCAACAGGAACCAAGCAGCAGCAGCAGCAGGAACAGCAGCAGCAGCAGCAACCATGCAGACAGCGGGCAGACAAGCACCAGCAGGCCAAAGAGGCAAGGAGGCAAGGAGACAAGGCACATAGGAAGCAGCAGCAGCAGGAAATAGAAGCAGTATCGGCAGACTGATTAAGCTGCAGAAGGACTGTAAAGGCAAGCAAACCTGCAAAAACAGCAGAAACCAAGGAACAGCAGCCCAATCGAAAAACCAGCAGCCCAATAACTGAACCAAAAGGAGAGCCAGCTTTAATCTGAACACAAGTAACAGCCAAGAAAAGCAGCAGCTGGAGACAGCAAAGAAGAACCCCAACAATGGAGCATAAACTGCACCGGTCCCCAATGGCCTTACCACCAATGACAGCAGCATGCCAGTCCAAGATGTAGCAGACCATAACCATAAATCAGAACACAGATCCCAAATCAAAACCAGCAAACCACTACAAGGATGAGCACTCAGCAACACAATGCTGAAAACAAACAGCAGCAACAGACCCGAAGCTCAGTCCAAAAGAGACCAAGCAATAGACTGCATCCCACAAGCCAGCAGAAACTGGCAGGCACAATTGAACCAATTCTGCAGCAAAAAGAAAACCAGCAGCAAACACAGAACCTGCAGAAAACCCACAGCAGACTTGCAACCATACAAAAGGGGAAAATGTTGGCAGGCAACAACATCAAACCAGCAGCAAATCAGCCAAGATAGCAGAAAAAGGACTCAAGAGCATAGCCAAACACTTTGCCCAGCAAAACCCAAGGGCAAACTTTTAGAGAACAAAAAGACCAAGGTAGGAGCAATCAGAACACAAGCAGCTGGCTAGAAACCGGACATTAAGAACTGGGCAGAAAAATCTAGCAGCAATAACCAGCAATCCCAACCCAAACAGCAGAATCCAGCCAAAATCAGAACCAAAAAACCAAGGAGCAAACCAGCAGGAGACCAGCAGCAGAACCCCCAGCAGCAAAGTCTGGCAGAATTGAACTTCAGCATTCTTAGAGCAGAAGAAGCAATCCAAAGCCAACCTAGCCAGCAACAAACCAGATAAAACTAAGAGCAGCTGCAGGCTTGGGCAAACAAACCCAGCAAACCCAGCAGACCCCAAAACCAGCATCAGCAAGACCAGCAGACACTAGCCAGAATGAATAAACCATCATAACGCAAGGTGCCTAAAGCAAGGCTTATCCTTAACCCGCTGGAATTTAAGGCTACTATGGAGATTACACTTAATGGTAAGCATAATGTTCTGAACAATAGAGTGGGAGGGAGTTTCATTCCTTGAGAAAATCCGAGCGTTTCTCTCAGTCCATAAGCTATAGACCACAGCAGCAAACCCGAGATGGATAAGACTATTGTGGAAACTAGGCCTACAGAAATGGATGAGGTAATCAACCAGGGAACCCCAGTTCCTACCCCTACCCTTCCACCCACATCTTCTCATAATGGGAGCCATAACCCTAAAGGAGAAATCACAATGAAAGAAGAGGTGGTCGAAGGATTCTAAGTCCCTATGACAAAAAACACAAGTAGGATTAACTTGAAGACCAAACTGAGCAAGCCTATCAGACGTACGAAGCCCTTTTTGAAAAGCCAACCATAAATGGAAAGAGAACCGAGGAGTAATAAGTTTATGCCACACAATTTTTGACCAAGGAACCTCAGTACCAACCTTCCTAATCGAGTTCCATATCGTAACAGCTTTAACCTCACTAGCTATGGTGTCATCCCAAAAGATCTGATCCAGCGCGGTGGAGTCACGTGCCTATTTATATCAAACCCATCTCTGAACTCGATAAGATCATGGTGATTGGAAGATGGGAGAGTCCAAGTAGAGTTCCTTATGATACTACTCACAGCAACATTAGGACTAAGGCCAGAGTTAATAACCAGAGGAGAATGGGCAGAGCTTACAAGAGGAGTTTCACCAAGCCAAGGATCAAACCACAGGCTAGTACCAGCACCATTGCCAATTCGAAATTTGATGTGCTTAGCAGCAATAGATCTCAGCTGGAGAACCTTCCTCCAAATCCAAGAACTGTCACTAGGAATAGGCATACACCAAAACCTTTTAGTCTTCAAATTAGATCGGATCCAAGAGGCCCAAAGGGAAGAAAGAGAGGGATTGACAACTCTCCAGAGGTGCAACAAAATCATCGCTTTATTCCAATCCTGAAGGCGTTTAATGGCAAGGCCCCCTTCCGAATAAGGTAAGCTAATTTTATCCCAAGCAACTTTAGCACCGTACTTGAGTAAGGATGGACCCTTCCAGAGGAAGCGACACATAATAGACTTATGGGCCTTTAACACTGCCGCCGGCAGAATGAAAAAGGAGGACCAGTAAGATTGAATAGAAAAGATGACGGATTTAATCAAGAGAAGTCTCCCCGCATAAGACAGAAATTTATTTGTCCATGAAGAAATTCTTGCCACAATCCGTTCTATGAGAGGGTGGCAATCAGAGAGGCTGAGCTTAGAAGTCAGCAGGGGGACACCCAAAAATTTAGCAGGGAACCGACCTAATTGAAACCCAAGGGAGTTAATAATGGAATCAGCCAAGGAAGGAGGCACACGAGAAAGAAAACACATGCTTTTGGAATTATTAACATGTAGGCAGGATAAGGTCGAGAAGGAGTCAAGGCACCTCTTGAAGATCTGAACTGAGAGGAGGTCACCATGGCAAAAAAGAATAAGGTCATCGGCAAAGCAAAGATGGGTGATAGACTGATGCTTCGTTTTCCAGTGATGTTTAAAAAGGGGCTCCAAAGCAGCCTTTAAAAGCATGAGGGATAGGATTTCCATGGTAATCACAAAAAGGTATGGAGATAAGGGATCCCCTTGTCTTAGCCCCTTGGCCCCTTTGAAATACCCACACAAGGAGCCATTGACTTTAACTGAGAAGAATGTTGTAGAGATACAAGCCTTGATCCAGAACACAAACTTGGGTGGGAATTTGAAAATCCGAAGGGCAGCAAAAAGAAAATTCCATGAGACCGAGTCGAAAGCTTTACTAAGGTCGATTTTCATCGCACAACGAGACGGGCCGGAAGGTCTATGGTAATTTCTAAAGAGCTCTTGGGCAAGGAGGATGTTATCACCAATTCTTCGACCAGCAACAAAGGCAGCTTGAGAAGGGGAGATGATAGAAGGGAGGATAATTTTAAGGCGAGAGGCGATGATCTTAGATATACACTTATAGGTAGTGTTGCAACAAGAAATAGGTCGGTAATCAGCCATTGTCGAGGGATTGGGAACCTTAGGAACAAGGATAATAGCAGTGGAGTTAGAACCCCTTAGGGAGCAACCATTCTGGAAAAAGGACTGGACAGCTAGAGTAAAAACCCGGCCCACAATTTCCCAGCAATGCAAAAAGAAATTAACATTGAAGCCATCAGGCCCTGGGCTTTTATTCTTCTTCATGGATTTCAGGGTGTTGAAAACTTCCTCGGCCGTGATGTCTCGTTCAAGAGCAGCAGCTTGTTGGGATGAGACAAAGTTAGGAATCGCAATATTTTGGAAATTCATGTCAACCTCCGACGAGATAGTTCCCAACAAAGATCGGAAATGGCTTACAGCAATATCCTGAATATCCTTCTGCCCAGTTTGGATGATCCCCTCAGTATTCTCTATGGCAAGAATTTTGTTTTGGTTCCACCTGTTTTTAATCTGATTGTGAAAATACCCCGTATTTTTGTCCCCCTCCTTAAGCTATTGAATCCTAGATTTTTGTTTGAACAGATTTTCCTCATTGGCCAAAGCTAACCAAAGATCTTTAGAGAGCTCCCGTTGGTGATGGAGCAGAGAAATATCAGCAGGATTGACAGAGATGGCTTTCTGAACCTCATGAAGAAGGTCCCTAGCCTTAATAACTATAGCAGATAAGTTACCTCTAGTCTTGTTAAGAGTGCAGAGCACTCTCTTAACAGCTTTCAATTTTTCAGCCAAAATTTGAAGAGGGTCCCCTTGGACAGAACCATTCCATGCTTCCTGGACTACAACCATGAAATCGGGAATGTCGAACATGAAATTAAAGAACTGAAAGGGTTTGGGTTTAGAAGGAACCAACAACCCAGTATATACCACAGCAGGGCAATGATCCGAAATATCTCTTGGGGTAAAGAAAGCCTGGCCCGAAGGAAATTGATGCAACCAGCTGCCGTTCACCAGAGTTCTATCTAACTTTTTGTATATAGGTTTAGTGTCACTCGAGTTCCACCAAGTAAGAGAAGCCCCAGCCGCCCGAAGGTCAGTGAAGTGGCAATCGGTGTAACAGTCTAGAAAGTCTTGCATCCCAGAATCCCACGAGTCATTCCCACCAGAAATCTCAGAAACAGAAATAACCTCGTTGAAATCACCTAACAGACACCACGGAGCCGAGATAGAAGAGGCCAAGGTTCTTAGATCAGACCAAAGTTCCTTTCTCTCAGAGGGGGTATTAAGCCCATAGACAATCGTGATCATTATTTGAATATTAAAATCTATAGCCAAAACAGAACAATGCATAAACTGGGAGGATTTAGCTAGAATGTCCACCTTCCAAACATTTGGGTCCCAACCAACCCAAACTCTCCCATTATAATGATGCTCATAATTGAATTGCCAGTGCCAAGAAGGACGAATAGCTTCGGAAACCGCAATGGCATTAGGAGCTTTGACTCTAGTTTCCACTAGGCCAACAAAAGAGATACTATGCTTAAACAAAAGAGCAAGAACACAGTCCTGCTTCGGTTTTTATTCAGACCTCTAATATTCATAGAGCAAAAATTTAACATAAAGTATATGAAGGTTAATTTGGGGGTGGACCCCCCCCCCCTCCTCTGATTTTCTTCTTCGAGGATTGCCCAGTATCCTTACCACCCCTGATTTTGGACTTGAGATCCTTTCCGGCCTTTTCATCAATGAGTTTGAGTTTACCCACAAGTGGTACCATCAGTGTCAGAGAAATCAGCCCCTAAATTACCCGCCAGAGGGTTGAAAGAATTCAGATCATTAGAAGCTTTAACGGGGAGACTTCCGATTTGTTTAGGACCTTTTGCCACCACTGTCCATTCATTAGAAGCATCCGGAGCGGCCCCCGATGGAAACCCCATAAGCGGGTCATGGTCAGAAGGAGTAGAGCATATTGCCCCCAGGTCTTTAGGAACCCACTTATAATTTGCCCTAGGGCATCTAATTAGGGAATGCCCAAACGATTTACAGTGTGAACAAAGCTGGGGCTTATTTTGATATTCTACTTTTACCGAAGTGATCTTTTCTTCGTTTGTCTCCTCGTCCAGCACCACCAAGTCCAAACTGCTAGGGAGGGCTGAAGAAGGGGTGATTTCAATGCACACCCTTGCGAAGTTCATCGGTTCCAATTTCTCTGTTACCTTATCCACAAACAGAGGTTTACCCACAGCACTAGCAATGTAGCTAAGACCATCCGAGGATAGGTATGACAGAGGGATATTGTGAAACTTTACCCAAACAGGAGCTTTAGAGGAAGAGTCAAAATGAAAGTCCATACCTTCCTTCCATTGCTTCAGACAAAGGAGTTTATTGGAGATATACCAGGGGCCTAAGGCAAGGACATTGTCTCTATCCGAAAGAGAGGAAAATTTGAAAATGAAGAACCCTTTTTCCTGCAGGAAAACATTTTGGAGCCCGTACTTGTTCCACATACTGTGGACAGCCTCTTCAACTAACCTAAACGGCAAACGGGAATGGAGGAAACCACCCACCAGACAAGAGCTCCAGAGGCTATTGCCTTTCAACAAAAAAGCAGAGGGGGGACGAACCAAAATAGTCCCATTGCCAGAGGCCGGGGGGGAAGGTGGCCGGTAATCCAACTTAAGAGAGGACGGGGGGACTGCCTTAGCCACTATGGAACTCCAGGATGGCACAGGTTGTGGAATAGGAGAAGAAACCCCACCCTTAAGAGCCGAAACAACAACCGGGATAGGAAACTCACCATCCAGTACGGAAGCAGCAGCACCCCTAAGGACACCGGGGAGGGAAGCAGAACAATCCACAACAGGCTTCGCTGGGCCAGGGGACTCACCCAACACCATGGGGGAAGCCAAACCTGGCTTGCAAAGACCAGGGCCAAAGCTAGAGGAACTGCAAGGCCGAACCTTAGGAGAAGCAAGCAGCGGTTGACCCAAGGTACCAAACGGAAGAGCGGCCATAGAGGTCTCACCAACACAGAAAGTTTGAACAAGAAAATCCCCGGCAACTGAATCCGGGGGGAGAGAAGAGGCGGCGGAACCAACCTTCGAAGAGCTACCAAACACAGGACAATCATCAAACACCTTGCGAGCATTAGCTATGGCAGCAAAGGTCCCAATAGAGGATAAGTTGTTAACATCATCAAGGGGAAGGCCCAACGCAGTGATATAGTCCATAAGCTTAGCATTCTTCTTCCTTTCGGCAAGAGCTTCTTCGCGGTCATTTCTAGAGAAATGTTGTGCAGCTCTGAAAATCTCCTGAACAGCTGTGGGAGAAACCGGACAAAGGTTCTCCCCCAAGGGAGCAAAATGAGAGTTTGCTTCAGTTTCTTCAGAGCTAATGGAGGCATTAGAGGGGATAGCCTGGGATTCCACCATATCAATAGTAAGAATTGGAGAGTTAGGGTTAGAAACCCCATAATAGGCAAACAAATCTCGCGATTGGCTGGACTCCGAGATACCGGAAGATAGATGTTGGAAGTCAACCATGGTACAGAATCAAGACGGGATGAGAGGAGAGACCAACCAAAGGAGAAGAGATCAAAAGGCGAGGGGAGAGCTGAAGGGAGAGAAGGAAATCCGAATGACGAAAGAGGGACTCACGGAGCAGACGAAGAAAAGATCGAACGGAGGAGAAAGGAGAGAGGCGAGGAGGGAGCTAGAAATGGAAAACAGAAAAGGTTGGTAAGGACGGATCTGGTAGGTGAGGATGGGCGGGGGACAAAAAAGGAAAGAAGGAGTTAACGGTAAAGGAAAAACAGGAGTTAACTCTTAATCACCTCTTTCTTTGTAAATTTAAAACGACCAATGAAACAATATGAAGGTCTCCCTAAATGAAGACTTGTGTGAGATCAACGCATCGTTTTGGACGCGATAGTGATGGGATTGCTCCTTTTGATGCTAATTTCAACTAGAATGAAGTAATAGGACTCATAATCACCTATATTTTGACAATTTGAGAGAACTAATCAAACAATAAGAAGGTCTCCCTAAATGAAGACTTGTGTGAGATGTACAGATTGCTTTGAATGCACTAGTGATAAGATTGCTCCTTTTGATGCTAATCAAACTAGAACGAAGTCATAGGACTCATAATCACCTCTTTCTTTGACAATTTGAGAGAACCAATGAAACAATAAGAAGGTCTCCCTAAATCAAGACTTGTGTGAGATGTACGCAACGTTTTTAACGCGATAATCATTGATTTGGTCCTTTTGATGCTAATCAAATTAGGGCGAATTAATAGGACTCCTAATCACCTCTTTCTTTGACAATTTTAGAAAACCAATGAAACAATAAGGTCTCCCTAAATGAATACATGTGTGAGATGTACGCATGGTTTTGGTCGCGATTGTCATGGGTTTCTCTTTTTGACGCTCATCAAACTAGAACGAAGTCATAGGACCCCTAATCACCTCTTTCTTTGTAAATTCGAAACAACCAATGAAACAATATGAAGGTCTCCCTAAATGAAGACTTGTGTGAGATCTATGCATCGTTTTGGACGCGATAGTGATGTGATTGCTCCTTTGGATGCTAATTTAAACTAGAACGAAGTAATAGGACTCATAATCACCTATATTTTGACAATTTTAGAGAACTAATGAAACAATAAGAAGGTCTCCCTAAATGAAGACTTGTGTGAGATGGACGCATGGTTTTGGACGCGATAGTTATGGTTTTCTCCATTTGACGCTAATCAAACTAGAACAAAGTAATACAAATATCTTAATCACCTCTTTCTTTGTAAATTCAAAATAACCAATGAAACAATATGAAGGTCTCCCTAAATGAAGACTTGTGTGCGATCTAAGCATCGTTTTGGACGTGATAGTGATGGGATTGCTCCTTTTGATACTAATTTCAACTATAATGAAGTAATAGGACTCATAATCACCTATATTTTGACAATTTGAGAGAACTAATCAAACAATAAGAAGGTCTCCCTCAATGAAGACTTGTGTGAGATGTACGGATCGTTTTTAATGCAATAGTGATAGGATTGCTCCTTTTGATGCTAATCAAACTAGAACGAATTCATAGGACTCATAATCACCTCTTTCTTCGACAATTTGAGAGAACCAATGAAACAATAAGAAGGTCTCCCTAAATCATGACTTGTGTGAGATGTACGCATAGTTTTTAACGTGATAATTATTGATTTGGTCCTTTTGATGCTAATCAAATTAGAACGAATTAATAGGACTACTAATCACCTCTTTCTTTGACAATTTTAGACAACCAATGAAACAATAAGAAGGTCTACCTAAATGAAAACTTGTGTGAGATGTACACATAGTTTTGGACGCGATAGTCATGAGTTTCTCCTTTTGACGCTAATCAAACTAAAACGAAGTAATACAACTCTTAATCACCTCTTTCTTTGTAAATTCAAAACAACCAATGAAGCATTATGAAGGTCTCCCTAAATGAAGACTTGTGTGAGATCTACGCATCGTTTTGAATGCGATAGTGATGTGATTGCTCCTTTTGATGCTACTTTCAACCAGAATGAAGTAATATGACTCATAATCACCTATATTTTGACAATTTGAGAGAACAACTGAAACAATAAGAAGGTCTCCCTAAATGAAGACTTGTGTGAGATGTACGCATGGTTTTGGGCGCGATAGTCATGGGTTTCTCCTTTTTAAAGCTAATCAAACTACAAAGAAGTAACACAGTCTCTTAATCACCTCTTTCTTTGTAAATTAGAAACAACCAATGAAACAATATGAAGGTCTCCCTAAATGAAGACTTGTGTGAGATCTACGCATCGTTTTGGACGCGATAGTGATGGGATTGCTCCTTTTGATGCTAATATTAACTTGAATGAAGTAATAGGACTCATAATCACAAATATTTTAACAATTTGAGAGAACTAATCAAAAAATAAGAAGGTTTCCCTAAATGAAGACTTGTGTGAGATCTACGCATCATTTTGGACGCGATAGTGATGTGATTGTTCCTTTTGATGCTAATTTCAACTAGAACGAAGTAATATGACTCATAATCACCTATATTTTGACAATTTGAGAGAACAACTGAAACAATAAGAAGGTCTCCCTAAATGAAGACTTGTGTGAGATGTACGCATGGTTTTGGACGCGATAGTCATGGGTTTCTCCTTTTTAAAGCAAATCAAACTACAAAGAAGTAACACAGTCTCTTAATCACCTCTTTCTTTGTAAATTAGAAACAACCAATGAAACAATATGAAGGTCTCCCTAAATGAAGACTTGTGTGAGATCTACACATCGTTTTGAAAGCGATAGTGATGTGATTGCTCCTTTTGATGCTAATTTCAACTAGAACGAAGTAATAGGACTCATAATCACCTATATTTTGACAATTTTAGATAACCAATGAAACAATAAGAAGGTCTCCCTAAATGAAGACTTGTGCGAGATGTACGCATGGTTTTGGATGCGATAGTCATGGGTTTCTCCTTTTGACGCTAATCAAAATAGAACAAAGTAATACAACTCTTAATCACCTCTTTCTTTGTAAATTCAAAACAACCAATGAAACATTATGAAGGTCTCCCTAAATGAAGACTTGTGTGAGATCAACGCACCGTTTTGGACGCGATAGTGATGGGATTGCACCTTTTGATGCTAATTTCAACTAGAATGAAGTAATAGGACTCGTAATCACCTATATTTTGACAATTTGAGAGAACTAATCAAATAATAAGAAGGTCTCCCTAAATGAAGACTTGTGTGAGATGTACGGATCGCTTTGAATGCACTAGTGATAAGATTGCTCCTTTTGATGCTAATCAAACTAGAACGAAGTCATAGAACTCATAATCACCTCTTTCTTTGACAATTTGAGAGAACCAATGAAACAATAAGAAGGTCTCCCTAAATCAAGACTTGTCTGAGATGTACGCAACGTTTTTAACGCGATAATCTTTGATTTGGTCCTTTTGATGCTAATCAAATTAGAACGAATTAATAGGACTCCTAATCACCTCTTTCTTTGACAATTTTAGAAAACCAATGAAACAATAAGAAGGTCTCCCTAAATGAATACTTGTGTGAGATGTACGCATGGTTTTGGACGCGATAGTCATCGGTTTCTACTTTTGATGCTAATCAAACTAGAACGAAGTAATACAACTCTTAATCACCTCTTTCTTTGTAGATTCGAAACAACTAATGAAACAATAAGAAGGTCACCCTAAATGAAGACTTGTGTGAGATGTACGCATGGTTTTGGACGCGATAGTCATGGGTTTCTCCTTGTTAAAGCTAATCAAAAAAGCACGACGTAACACGGTCTCTTAATCACCTCTTTCTTTGTAAATTCGAAACAACCAATGAAACAATATGAATGTCTCCCTAAATGAACACTTGTGTGAGATCTATAAATCGTTTTGGACGCGATAGTGATGGGATTGCTCCTTTTGATGCTAATTTCAACTAGAATTAAGTAATAGGATTCAAAATCACTTATATTTTAACAATTTGAGAGAACTAATCAAACAATAAGAAGGTCTCCTAAAATGAAGACTTGTGTGAGATGTACGGATCGTTTTGAATGCACTAGTGATAGGATTGCTCCTTTTGATGCTATTTAAACTAGAACGAAGTCATAGGACTCCTAATCAACTCTATCTTTCACAATTTGAGAGAATGAATGAAACAATAAGAAGGTCTTCCTAAATAAAGACTTGTGTGAGATGTACGCATGGTTTTGGACGCGATAGTCATGGGTTTTTCCTTTTGACGCTAATCAAACTAGAACGAAGTAATACAACTCTTAATCACCTCTTTCTTTGTAAATTCTAAATAACCAATGAAACAATATGAAGGTCTCCCTAAACGAAGACTTGTGTGAGATCTACGCATCGTTTTGGACGCGATAGTGATGTGATTGCTCCTTTTGATGCTAATTTCAACTAGAACGAAGTAATAGGACTCATAATCACCTATATTTTGACAATTTTAGAGAACTAATGAAACAATAAGAACGTCTCCCTAAATGAAGACTTGTATGAGATGTACGCATGGTTTTGGACGCGATCGTTATGGGTTTCTCCTTTTGACGCTAATCAAACTAGAACAAAGTAATACAACTCTTAATCACCTCTTCCTTTGTAAATTCAAAACAACCAATGAAACAATATGAAGGTCTCCCTAAATGAAGACTTGTGTGAGATCTACGCATCGTTTTGGACGCGATAGTGATGGGATTGCTCCTTTTGATACTAATTTCAACTAGAATGAAGTAATAGGACTCATAATCACCTATATTTTGACAATTTGAGAGAACTAATCAAACAATAAGAAGGTCTTCCTCAATGAAGACTTGTGTGAGATGTACGGATCGTTTTTAATGCAATAGTAATAGGATTGCTCCTTTTGATGCTAATCAAACTAGAACGAAGTCATAGGACTCATAATCACCTCTTTCTTCGACAATTTGAGAGAACCAATGAAACAATAAAAAAGGTCTCCCTAAATCAAGACTTGTGTGAGATGTACGCATCGTTTTTAACGTGATAGTCATTGATTTGGTCCTTTTGATGCTAATCAAATTAGAACGAATTAATAGGACTACTAATCACCTCTTTCTTTGACAATTTTAGAGAACCAATGAAACAATAAGAAGGTCTACCTAAATGAAAACTTGTGTGAGATGTACGCATAGTTTTGGACGCGATAGTCATGAGTTTCTCCTTTTGACGCTAATCAAACTAAAACGAAGTAGTACAACTCTTAATCACCTCTTTCTTTGTAAATTTGAAACAACCAATAAAATAATATGAAGGTCTCCCTAAATGAAGACTTGTGTGAGATCTACGCATCGTTTTGAATGCGATAGTGATGTGATTGCTCCTTTTGATGCTACTTTCAACCAGAATGAAGTAATATGACTCATAATCACCTATATTTTGACAATTTGAGAGAACAACTGAAACAATAAGAAGGTCTCCCTAAATGAAGACTTGTGTGAGATGTACGCATGGTTTTGGACGCGATAGTCATGGGTTTCTCCTTTTTAAAGCTAATCAAACTAGAAAGAAGTAACACAGTCTCTTAATCACCTCTTTCTATGTAAATTAGAAACAACCAATGAAACAATATGAAGGTCTCCCTAAATGAAGACTTGTGTGAGATCTACGCATCGTTTTGGACGCGATAGTGATGGGATTGCTCCTTTTGATGCTAATATTAACTTGAATGAAGTAATAGGACTCATAATCACAAATATTTTAACAATTTGAGAGAACTAATCAAACAATAAGAAGGTTTCCCTAAATGAAGACTTATGTGAGATGTACAGATCGTTTTGAATGCACTAGTGATAAGATTGCTCTTTTTCATGCTAATCAAACTAGAACGAAGTCAAAGGCCTCATAATCACCTCTTTCTTTGACAATTTGAGGGAACCAATGAAATAATAAGAAGGTCTCCCTAAATGGAGACATGTGTGAGATGTACGCATGGTTTTGGACGCGATAGTCATGGGTTTCTCCTTTTGGCGCTAATCATAATAGAACGAAGTAATACAACTCTTAATCATCTCTTTCTTTGAAAATTCGAAACAACCAATGAAACAATATGAAGGTCTCCTTAAATGAAGACTTGTGTGAGATCTACACATCGTTTTGAACGCGATAGTGATGTGATTGCTCCTTTTGATGCTAATTTCAACTAGAACGAAGTAATAGGACTCATAATCACCTATATTTTGACAATTTTAGATAACCAATGAAACAATAAGAAGGTCTCCCTAAATGAAGACTTGTGCGAGATGTACGCATGGTTTTGGATGCGATAGTCATGGGTTTCTCCTTTTGACGCTAATCAAAATAGAACAAAGTAATACAACTCTTAATCACCTCTTTCTTTGTAAATTCAAAACAACCAATGAAACATTATGAAGGTCTCCCTAAATGAAGACTTGTGTGAGATCAACGCACCGTTTTGGACGCGATAGTGATGGGATTGCACCTTTTGATGCTAATTTCAACTAGAATGAAGTAATAGGACTCGTAATCACCTATATTTTGACAATTTGAGAGAACTAATCAAACAATAAGAAGGTCTCCCTAAATGAAGACTTGTGTGAGATGTACGGATCGCTTTGAATGCACTAGTGATAAGATTGCTCCTTTTGATGCTAATCAAACTAGAACGAAGTCATAGAACTCATAATCACCTCTTTCTTTGACAATTTGAGAGAACCAATGAAACAATAAGAAGGTCTCCCTAAATCAAGACTTGTGTGAGATGTACGCAACGTTTTTAACGCGATAATCTTTGATTTGGTCCTTTTGATGCTAATCAAATTAGAACGAATTAATAGGACTCCTAATCACCTCTTTCTTTGACAATTTTAGAAAACCAATGAAACAATAAGAAGGTCTCCCTAAATGAATACTTGTGTGAGATGTACGCATGGTTTTGGACGCGATAGTCATCGGTTTCTACTTTTGATGCTAATCAAACTAGAACGAAGTAATACAACTCTTAATCACCTCTTTCTTTGTAAATTCGAAACAACTAATGAAACAATAAGAAGGTCACCCTAAATGAAGACTTGTGTGAGATGTACGCATGGTTTTGGACGCGATAGTCATGGGTTTCTCCTTGTTAAAGCTAATCAAAAAAGCACGAAGTAACACGGTCTCTTAATCACCTCTTTCTTTGTAAATTCGAAACAACCAATGAAACAATATGAATGTCTCCCTAAATGAACACTTGTGTGAGATCTATAATTCGTTTTGGACGCGATAGTGATGGGATTGCTCCTTTTGATGCTAATTTCAACTAGAATTAAGTAATAGGATTCAAAATCACTTATATTTTAACAATTTGAGAGAACTAATCAAACAATAAGAAGGTCTCCCAAAATGAAGACTTGTGTGAGATGTACGGATCGTTTTGAATGCACTAGTGATAGGATTGCTCCTTTTGATGCTATTTAAACTAGAACGAAGTCATAGGACTCCTAATCACCTCTTTCTTTGACAATTTGAGAGAACGAATGAAACAATAAGAAGGTCTTCCTTAATGAAGACTTGTGTGAGATGTACGCATGGTTTTGGACGCGATAGTCATGGGTTTCTCCTTTTGACGCTAATCAAACTAGAACGAAGTAATACAACTCTTAATCACCTCTTTCTTTGTAAATTCTAAACAACCAATGAAACAATATGAAGGTCTCCCTAAACGAAGACTTGTGTGAGATCTACGTATCGTTTTGGACGCGATAGTGATGTGATTGCTCCTTTTGATGCTAATTTCAACTAGAACGAAGTAATAGGACTCATAATCACCTATATTTTGACAATTTTAGAGAATTAATGAAACAATAAGAACGTCTCCCTAAATGAAGACTTGTATGAGATGTACGCATGGTTTTGGACGCGATAGTTATGGGTTTCTCCTTTTGACGCTAATCAAACTAGAACAAAGTAATACAACTCTTAATCACCTCTTCCTTTGTAAATTCAAAACAACCAATGAAACAATATGAAGGTCTCCCTAAATGAAGACTTGTGTGAGATCTACGCATCGTTTTGGACGCAATAGTGATGGGATTGCTCCTTTTGATACTAATTTCAACTAGAATGAAGTAATAGGACTCATAATCACCTATATTTTGACAATTTGAGAGAACTAATCAAACAATAAGAAGGTCTCCCTCAATGAAGACTTGTGTGAGATGTACGGATCGTTTTTAATGCAATAGTAATAGAATTGCTCCTTTTGATGCTAATCAAACTAGAACGAAGTCATAGGACTCATAATCACCTCTTTCTTCGACAATTTGAGAGAACCAATGAAACAATAAGAAGGTCTCCCTAAATCAAGACTTGTGTGAGATGTACGCATCGTTTTTAACGTGATAATTATTGATTTGGTCCTTTTGATGCTAATCAAATTAGAACGAATTAATAGGACTACTAATCACCTCTTTCTTTGACAATTTTAGAGAACCAATGAAACAATAAGAAGGTCTACCTAAATGAAAACTTGTGTGAGATGTACGCATAGTTTTGGACGCGATAGTCATGAGTTTCTCCTTTTGACGCTAATCAAACTAAAACGAAGTAGTACAACTCTTAATCACCTCTTTCTTTGTAAATTTGAAACAACCAATAAAATAATATGAAGGTCTCCCTAAATGAAGACTTGTGTGAGATCTAAGCATCGTTTTGAATGCGATAGTGATGTGATTGCTCCTTTTGATGCTACTTTCAACCAGAATGAAGTAATATGACTCATAATCACCTATATTTTGACAATTTGAGAGAACAACTGAAACAATAAGAAGGTCTCCCTAAATGAAGACTTGTGTGAGATGTACGCATGGTTTTGGACGCGATAGTCATGGATTTCTCCTTTTTAAAGCTAATCAAACTAGAAAGAAGTAACACAGTCTCTTAATCACCTCTTTCTTTGTAAATTAGAAACAACCAATGAAACAATATGAAGGTCTCCCTAAATGAAGACTTGTGTGAGATCTACGCATCGTTTTGGACGCGATAGTGATGGGATTGCTCCTTTTGATGCTAATATTAACTTGAATGAAGTAATAGGACTCATAATCACAAATATATTAACAATTTGAGAGAACTAATCAAACAATAAGAAGGTTTCCCTAAATGAAGACTTGTGTGAGTTGTACAGATCGTTTTGAATGCACTAGTGATAGGATTGCTCTTTTTCATGCTAATCAAACTAGAACGAAGTCAAAGGCCTCATAATCACCTCTTTCTTTGACAATTTGAGGGAACCAATGAAATAATAAGAAGGTCTCCCTAAATGGAGACATGTGTGAGATGTACGCATGGTTTTGGACGCGATAGTCATGGGTTTCTCCTTTTGGCGCTAATCAAAATAGAACGAAGTAATACAACTCTTAATCACCTCTTTCTTTGAAAATTCGAAACAACCAATGAAACAATATGAAGGTCTCCCTAAATGAAGACTTGTGTGAGATCAACACATCGTTTTGAACGCGATAGTGATGTGATTGCTCCTTTTGATGCTAATTTCAACTAGAACGAAGTAATAGGACTCATAATCACTTATATTTTGACAATTTTAGATAACCAATGAAACAATAAGAAGGTCTCCCTAAATGAAGACTTGTGCGAGATGTACGCATGGTTTTGGATGCGATAGTCATGGGTTTCTCCTTTTGACGCTAATCAAAATAGAACAAAGTAATACAACTCTTAATCACCTCTTTCTTTGTAAATTCAAAACAACCAATGAAACATTATGAAGGTCTCCCTAAATGAAGACTTGTGTGAGATCAACGCACCGTTTTGGACGCGATAGTGATGGGATTGCACCTTTTGATGCTAATTTCAACTAGAATGAAGTAATAGGACTCGTAATCACCTATATTTTGACAATTTGAGAGAACTAATCAAACAATAAGAAGGTCTCCCTAAATGAAGACTTGTGTGAGATGTACGGATCGCTTTGAATGCACTAGTGATAAGATTGCTCCTTTTGATGCTAATCAAACTAGAACGAAGTCATAGAACTCATAATCACCTCTTTCTTTGACAATTTGAGAGAACCAATGAAACAATAAGAAGGTCTCCCTAAATCAAGACTTGTGTGAGATGTACGCAACGTTTTTAACGCGATAATCTTTGATTTGGTCCTTTTGATGCTAATCAAATTAGAACGAATTAATAGGACTCCTAATCACCTCTTTCTTTGACAATTTTAGAAAACCAATGAAACAATAAGAAGGTCTCCCAAAATGAATACTTGTGTGAGATGTACGCATGGTTTTGGACGCGATAGTCATCGGTTTCTACTTTTGATGCTAATCAAACTAGAACGAAGTAATACAACTCTTAATCACCTCTTTCTTTGTAAATTCGAAACAACTAATGAAACAATAAGAAGGTCACCCTAAATGAAGACTTGTGTGAGATGTACGCATGGTTTTGGACGCGATAGTCATGGGTTTCTCCTTGTTAAAGCTAATCAAAAAAGCACGAAGTAACACGGTCTCTTAATCACCTCTTTCTTTGTAAATTCGAAACAACCAATGAAACAATATGAATGTCTCCCTAAATGAACACTTGTGTGAGATCTATAAATCGTTTTGGACGCGATAGTGATGGGATTGCTCCTTTTGATGCTAATTTCAACTAGAATTAAGTAATAGGATTCAAAATCACTTATATTTTAACAATTTGAGAGAACTAATCAAACAATAAGAAGGTCTCCCAAAATGAAGACTTGTGTGAGATGTACGGATCGTTTTGAATGCACTAGTGATAGGATTGCTCCTTTTGATGCTATTTAAACTAGAACGAAGTCATAGGACTCCTAATCACCTCTTTCTTTGACAATTTAAGAGAACGAATGAAACAATAAGAAGGTCTTCCTAAATGAAGGCTTGTGTGAGATGTACACATGGTTTTGGACGCGATAGTCATGGGTTTCTCCTTTTGACGCTAATCAAACTAGAACGAAGTAATACAACTCTTAATCACCTCTTTCTTTGTAAATTCTAAACAACCAATGAAACAATATGAAGGTCTCCCTAAACGAAGACTTGTGTGAGATCTACGTATCGTTTTGGACGCGATAGTGATGTGATTGCTCCTTTTGATGCTAATTTCAACTAGAACGAAGTAATAGGACTCATAATCACCTATATTTTGACAATTTTAGAGAATTAATAAAACAGTAAGAACGTCTCCCTAAATGAAGACTTGTATGAGATGTACGCATGGTTTTGGACGCGATAGTTATGGGTTTCTCCTTTTGACGCTAATCAAACTAGAACAAAGTAATACAACTCTTAATCACCTCTTCCTTTGTAAATTCAAAACAACCAATGAAACAATATGAAGGTCTCCCTAAATGAAGACTTGTGTGAGATCTACGCATCGTTTTGGACGCGATAGTGATGGGATTGCTCCTTTTGATACTAATTTCAACTAGAATGAAGTAATAGGACTCATAATCACCTATATTTTGACAATTTGAGAGAACTAATCAAACAATAAGAAGGTCTCCCTCAATGAAGACTTGTGTGAGATGTACGGATCGTTTTTAATGCAATAGTAATAGAATTGCTCCTTTTGATGCTAATCAAACTAGAACGAAGTCATAGGACTCATAATCACCTCTTTCTTCGACAATTTGAGAGAACCAATGAAACAATAAGAAGGTCTCCCTAAATCAAGACTTGTGTGAGATGTACGCATAGTTTTTAACGTGATAATTATTGATTTGGTCCTTTTGATGCTAATCAAATTAGAACGAATTAATAGGACTACTAATCACCTCTTTCTTTGACAATTTTAGACAACCAATGAAACAATAAGAAGGTCTACCTAAATGAAAACTTGTGTGAGATGTACGCATAGTTTTGGACGCGATAGTCATGAGTTTCTCCTTTTGACGCTAATCAAACTAAAACGAAGTAATACAACTCTTAATCACCTCTTTCTTTGTAAATTTGAAACAACCAATAAAACAATATGAATGTCTCCCTAAATGAAGACTTGTGTGAGATCTACGTATCGTTTTGAACGCGATAGTGATGTGATTGCTCCTTTTGATGCTAATTTCAACCAGAATGAAGTAATATAACTCATAATCACCTATATTTTGACAATTTGAGAGAACAACTGAAACAATAAGAAGGTCTCCCTAAATGAAGACTTGTGTGAGATGTACACATGGTTTTGGACGCGATAGTTATGGGTTTCTCCTTTTGACGCTAATCAAACTAGAACAAAGTAATACAAATATCTTAATCACCTCTTTCTTTGTAAATTCAAAACAACCAATGAAATAATATGAAGGTCTCCCTAAATGAAGACTTGTGTGAGATCTACGCATCGTTTTGGACGCGATATTGATGTGATTGCTCCTTTTGATGCTAATTTCAACTAGAACGAAGTAAGAGGACTCATAATCACCTATATTTTGACAATTTTAGAGAACCAATGAAATAATAAGAAGGTCTCCCTAAATGAAGACTTGTGCGAGATGTACGCATGGTTTTGGATGCGATAATCATGGGTTTCTCTTTTTGACGCTAATCAAACAAGAACAAATTAATACAACTCTTAATCACCTCTTTCTTTGTAAATTTAATGCAACCAATGAAACAATATGAAGGTCTCCCTAAATGAAGACTTGTGTGAGTTCAACGCATCGTTTTGGATGCGATAGTGATGGGATTGCTCCTTTTGATGCTAATTTCAACTAGAATGAAGTAATAGGACTCGTAATCACCTATATTTTGACAATTTGAGAGAACTAATCAAACAATAAGAAGGTCTCCCTAAATGAAAACTTGTGTGAGATGTACAGATTGCTTTGAATGCACTAGTGATAAGATTGCTCCTTTTGATGCTAATCAAACTAGAACGAAGTCATAGGACTCATAATCACCTCTTTCTTCGACAATTTGAGAGAACCAATGAAACAATAAGAAGGTCTCCCTAAATCAAGACTTGTGTGAGATGTACACATAGTTTTTAACGTGATAATTATTGATTTGGTCCTTTCGATGCTAATCAAATTAGAACGAATTAATAGGACTACTAATCACCTCTTTCTTTGACAATTTTAGAGAACCAATGAAACAATAAGAAGGTCTACCTAAATGAAAACTTGTGTGAGATGTACGCATAGTTTTGGACGCGATAGTCATGAGTTTCTCCTTTTGACGCTAATCAAACTAAAACGAAGTAATACAACTCTTAATCACCTCTTTCTTTGTAAATTTGAAACAACCAATAAAACAATATGAATGTCTCCCTAAATGAAGACTTGTGTGAGATCTACGTATCGTTTTGAACGCGATAGTGATGTGATTGCTCCTTTTGATGCTAATTTCAACCAGAATGAAGTAATATAACTCATAATCACCTATATTTTGACAATTTGAGAGAACAACTGAAACAATAAGAAGGTCTCCCTAAATGAAGACTTGTGTGAGATGTACACATGGTTTTGGACGCGATAGTTATGGGTTTCTCCTTTTGACGCTAATCAAACTAGAACAAAGTAATACAAATATCTTAATCACCTCTTTCTTTGTAAATTCAAAACAACCAATGAAATAATATGAAGGTCTCCCTAAATGAAGACTTGTGTGAGATCTACGCATCGTTTTGGACGCGATATTGATGTGATTGCTCCTTTTGATGCTAATTTCAACTAGAACGAAGTAAGAGGACTCATAATCACCTATATTTTGACAATTTTAGAGAACCAATGAAATAATAAGAAGGTCTCCCTAAATGAAGACTTGTGCGAGATGTACGCATGGTTTTGGATGCGATAATCATGGGTTTCTCTTTTTGACGCTAATCAAACAAGAACAAATTAATACAACTCTTAATCACCTCTTTCTTTGTAAATTTAATGCAACCAATGAAACAATATGAAGGTCTCCCTAAATGAAGACTTGTGTGAGTTCAACGCATCGTTTTGGATGCGATAGTGATGGGATTGCTCCTTTTGATGCTAATTTCAACTAGAATGAAGTAATAGGACTCGTAATCACCTATATTTTGACAATTTGAGAGAACTAATCAAACAATAAGAAGGTCTCCCTAAATGAAAACTTGTGTGAGATGTACAGATTGCTTTGAATGCACTAGTGATAAGATTGCTCCTTTTGATGCTAATCAAACTAGAACGAAGTCATAGGACTCATAATCACCTCTTTCTTCGACAATTTGAGAGAACCAATGAAACAATAAGAAGGTCTCCCTAAATCAAGACTTGTGTGAGATGTACACATAGTTTTTAACGTGATAATTATTGATTTGGTCCTTTCGATGCTAATCAAATTAGAACGAATTAATAGGACTACTAATCACCTCTTTCTTTGACAATTTTAGAGAACCAATGAAACAATAAGAAGGTCTACCTAAATGAAAACTTGTGTGAGATGTACGCATAGTTTTGGACGCGATAGTCATGAGTTTCTCCTTTTGACGCTAATTAAACTAAAACGAAGTAGTACAACTTTTAATCACCTCTTTCTTTGTAAATTTGAAACAACCAATAAAATAATATGAAGGTCTCCCTAAATGAAGACTTGTGTGAGATCTACGCATCGTTTTGAATGCGATAGTGATGTGATTGCTCCTTTTGATGCTACTTTCAACCAGAATGAAGTAATATGACTCATAATCACCTATATTTTGACAATTTGAGAGAACAACTGAAACAATAAGAAGGTCTCCCTAAATGAAGACTTGTGTGAGATGTACGCATGGTTTTGGACGCGATAGTCATGGATTTCTCCTTTTTAAAGCTAATCAAACTAGAAAGAAGTAACACAGTCTCTTAATCACCTCTTTCTTTGTAAATTAGAAACAACCAATGAAACAATATGAAGGTCTCCCTAAATGAAGACTTGTGTGAGATCTACGCATCGTTTTGGACGCGATAGTGATGGGATTGCTCCTTTTGATGCTAATATTAACTTGAATGAAGTAATAGGACTCATAATCACAAATATTTTAACAATTTGAGAGAACTAATCAAACAATAAGAAGGTTTCCCTAAATGAAGACTTGTGTGAGATGTACAGATCGTTTTGAATGCACTAGTGATAGGATTGCTCTTTTTCATGCTAATCAAACTAGAACGAAGTCAAAGGCCTCATAATCACCTCTTTCTTTGACAATTTGAGGGAACCAATGAAATAATAAGAAGGTCTCCCTAAATGGAGACATGTGTGAGATGTACGCATGGTTTTGGACGCGATAGTCATGGGTTTCTCCTTTTGGCGCTAATCAAAATAGAACGAAGTAATACAACTCTTAATCACCTCTTTCTTTGAAAATTCGAAACAACCAATGAAACAATATGAAGGTCTCCCTAAATGAAGACTTGTGTGAGATCTACACATCGTTTTGAATGCGATAGTGATGTGATTGCTCCTTTTGATGCTAATTTCAACTAGAACGAAGTAATAGGACTCATAATCACCTATATTTTGATAATTTTAGATAACCAATGAAACAATAAGAAGGTCTCCCTAAATGAAGACTTGTGCGAGATGTACGCATGGTTTTGGATGCGATAGTCATGGGTTTCTCCTTTTGACGCTAATCAAAATAGAACAAAGTAATACAACTCTTAATCACCTCTTTCTTTGTAAATTCAAAACAACCAATGAAACATTATGAAGGTCTCCCTAAATGAAGACTTGTGTGAGATCAACGCACCGTTTTGGACGCGATAGTGATGGGATTGCACCTTTTGATGCTAATTTCAACTAGAATGAAGTAATAGGACTCGTAATCACCTATATTTTGACAATTTGAGAGAACTAATCAAACAATAAGAAGGTCTCCCTAAATGAAGACTTGTGTGAGATGTACGGATCGCTTTGAATGCACTAGTGATAAGATTGCTCCTTTTGATGCTAATCAAACTAGAACGAAGTCATAGAACTCATAATCACCTCTTTCTTTGACAATTTGAGAGAACCAATGAAACAATAAGAAGGTCTCCCTAAATCAAGACTTGTGTGAGATGTACGCAACGTTTTTAACGCGATAATCTTTGATTTGGTCCTTTTGATGCTAATCAAATTAGAACGAATTAATAGGACTCCTAATCACCTCTTTCTTTGACAATTTTAGAAAACCAATGAAACAATAAGAAGGTCTCCCTAAATGAATACTTGTGTGAGATGTACGCATGGTTTTGGACGCGATAGTCATCGGTTTCTACTTTTGATGCTAATCAAACTAGAACGAAGTAATACAACTCTTAATCACCTCTTTCTTTGTAAATTCGAAACAACTAATGAAACAATAAGAAGGTCACCCTAAATGAAGACTTGTGTGAGATGTACGCATGGTTTTGGACGCGATAGTCATGGGTTTCTCCTTGTTAAAGCTAATCAAAAAAGCACGAAGTAACACGGTCTCTTAATCACCTCTTTCTTTGTAAATTCGAAACAACCAATGAAACAATATGAATGTCTCCCTAAATGAACACTTGTGTGAGATCTATAAATCGTTTTGGACGCGATAGTGATGGGATTGCTCCTTTTGATGCTAATTTCAACTAGAATTAAGTAATAGGATTCAAAATCACTTATATTTTAACAATTTGAGAGAACTAATCAAACAATAAGAAGGTCTCCCAAAATGAAGACTTGTGTGAGATGTACGGATCGTTTTGAATGCACTAGTGATAGGATTGCTCCTTTTGATGCTATTTAAACTAGAACGAAGTCATAGGACTCCTAATCACCTCTTTCTTTGACAATTTGAGAGAACGAATGAAACAATAAGAAGGTCTTCCTAAATGAAGACTTGTGTGAGATGTACACATGGTTTTGGACGCGATAGTCATGGGTTTCTCCTTTTGACGCTAATCAAACTAGAACGAAGTAATACAACTCTTAATCACCTCTTTCTTTGTAAATTCTAAACAACCAATGAAACAATATGAAGGTCTCCCTAAACGAAGACTTGTGTGAGATCTACGTATCGTTTTGGACGCGATAGTGATGTGATTGCTCCTTTTGATGCTAATTTCAACTAGAACGAAGTAATAGGACTCATAATCACCTATATTTTGACAATTTTAGAGAATTAATAAAACAGTAAGAACGTCTCCCTAAATGAAGACTTGTATGAGATGTACGCATGGTTTTGGACGCGATAGTTATGGGTTTCTCCTTTTGACGCTAATCAAACTAGAACAAAGTAATACAACTCTTAATCACCTCTTTCTTTGTAAATTCAAAACAACCAATGAAACAATATGAAGGTATCCCTAAATGAAGACTTGTGTGAGATCTACGCATCGTTTTGGACGCGATAGTGATGGGATTGCTCCTTTTGATACTAATTTCAACTAGAATGAAGTAATAGGACTCATAATCACCTATATTTTGACAATTTGAGAGAACTAATCAAACAATAAGAAGGTCTCCCTCAATGAAGACTTGTGTGAGATGTACGGATCGTTTTTAATGCAATAGTATTAGAATTGCTCCTTTTGATGCTAATCAAACTAGAACGAAGTCATAGGACTCATAATCACCTCTTTCTTCGACAATTTGAGAGAACCAATGAAACAATAAGAAGGTCTCCCTAAATCAAGACTTGTGTGAGATGTACGCATAGTTTTTAACGTGATAATTATTGATTTGGTCCTTTTGATGCTAATCAAATTAGAACGAATTAATAGGACTACTAATCACCTCTTTCTTTGACAATTTTAGAGAACCAATGAAACAATAAGAAGGTCTACCTAAATGAAAACTTGTGTGAGATGTACACATAGTTTTGGACGCGATAGTCATGAGTTTCTCCTTTTGACGCTAATCAAACTAAAACGAAGTAATACAACTCTTAATCACCTCTTTCTTTGTAAATTTGAAACAACCAATAAAACAATATGAATGTCTCCCTAAATGAAGACTTGTGTGAGATCTACGCATCGTTTTGAACGCGATAGTGATGTGATTGCTCCTTTTGATGCTAATTTCAACCAGAATGAAGTAATATAACTCAGAATCACCTATATTTTGACAATTTGAGAGAACAACTGAAACAATAAGAAGGTCTCCCTAAATGAAGACTTGTGTGAGATGTACACATGGTTTTGGACGCGATAGTTATGGGTTTCTCCTTTTGACGCTAATCAAACTAGAACAAAGTAATACAAATATCTTAATCACCTCTTTCTTTGTAAATTCAAAACAACCAATGAAATAATATGAAGGTCTCCCTAAATGAAGACTTGTGTGAGATCTACGCATCGTTTTGGACGCGATATTGATGTGATTGCTCCTTTTGATGCTAATTTCAACTAGAACGAAGTAAGAGGACTCATAATCACCTATATTTTGACAATTTTAGAGAACCAATGAAATAATAAGAAGGTCTCCCTAAATGAAGACTTGTGCGAGATGTACGCATGGTTTTGGATGCGATAATCATGGGTTTCTCTTTTTGACGCTAATCAAACAAGAACAAATTAATACAACTCTTAATCACCTCTTTCTTTGTAAATTTAATGCAACCAATGAAACAATATGAAGGTCTCCCTAAATGAAGACTTGTGTGAGATCAACGCATCGTTTTGGATGCGATAGTGATGGGATTGCTCCTTTTGATGCTAATTTCAACTAGAATGAAGTAATAGGACTCGTAATCACCTATATTTTGACAATTTGAGAGAACTAATCAAACAATAAGAAGGTCTCCCTAAATGAAAACTTGTGTGAGATGTACATATTGCTTTGAATGCACTAGTGATAAGATTGCTCCTTTTGATGCTAATCAAACTAGAACGAAGTCATAGGACTCATAATCACCTCTTTCTTCGACAATTTGAGAGAACCAATAAAACAATAAGAAGGTCTCCCTAAATCAAGACTTGTGTGAGATGTACACATAGTTTTTAACGTGATAATTATTGATTTGGTCCTTTTGATGCTAATCAAATTAGAACGAATTAATAGGACTACTAATCACCTCTTTCTTTGACAATTTTAGAGAACCAATGAAACAATAAGAAGGTCTACCTAAATGAAAACTTGTGTGAGATGTACGCATAGTTTTGGACGCGATAGTCATGAGTTTCTCCTTTTGACGCTAATTAAACTAAAACGAAGTAGTACAACTCTTAATCACCTCTTTCTTTGTAAATTTGAAACAACCAATAAAATAATATGAAGGTCTCCCTAAATGAAGACTTGTGTGAGATCTACGCATCGTTTTGGACGCGATAGTGATGGGATTGCTCCTTTTGATACTAATTTCAACTAGAATGAAGTAATAGGACTCATAATCACCTATATTTTGACAATTTGAGAGAACTAATCAAACAATAAGAAGGTCTCCCTCAATGAAGACTTGTGTGAGATGTACGGATCGTTTTTAATGCAATAGTAATAGAATTGCTCCTTTTGATGCTAATCAAACTAGAACGAAGTCATAGGACTCATAATCACCTCTTTCTTCGACAATTTGAGAGAACCAATGAAACAATAAGAAGGTCTCCCTAAATCAAGACTTGTGTGAGATGTACGCATAGTTTTTAACGTGATAATTATTGATTTGGTCCTTTTGATGCTAATCAAATTAGAACGAATTAATAGGACTACTAATCACCTCTTTCTTTGACAATTTTAGAGAACCAATGAAACAATAAGAAGGTCTACCTAAATGAAAACTTGTGTGAGATGTACACATAGTTTTGGACGCGATAGTCATGAGTTTCTCCTTTTGACGCTAATCAAACTAAAACGAAGTAATACAACTCTTAATCACCTCTTTCTTTGTAAATTTGAAACAACCAATAAAACAATATGAATGTCTCCCTAAATGAAGACTTGTGTGAGATCTACGCATCGTTTTGAACGCGATAGTGATGTGATTGCTCCTTTTGATGCTAATTTCAACCAGAATGAAGTAATATAACTCAGAATCACCTATATTTTGACAATTTGGAGAACAACTGAAACAATAAGAAGGTCTCCCTAAATGAAGACTTGTGTGAGATGTACACATGGTTTTGGACGCGATAGTTATGGGTTTCTCCTTTTGACGCTAATCAAACTAGAACAAAGTAATACAAATATCTTAATCACCTCTTTCTTTGTAAATTCAAAACAACCAATGAAATAATATGAAGGTCTCCCTAAATGAAGACTTGTGTGAGATCTACGCATCGTTTTGGACGCGATATTGATGTGATTGCTCCTTTTGATGCTAATTTCAACTAGAACGAAGTAAGAGGACTCATAATCACCTATATTTTGACAATTTTAGAGAACCAATGAAATAATAAGAAGGTCTCCCTAAATGAAGACTTGTGCGAGATGTACGCATGGTTTTGGATGCGATAATCATGGGTTTCTCTTTTTGACGCTAATCAAACAAGAACAAATTAATACAACTCTTAATCACCTCTTTCTTTGTAAATTTAATGCAACCAATGAAACAATATGAAGGTCTCCCTAAATGAAGACTTGTGTGAGATCAACGCATCGTTTTGGATGCGATAGTGATGGGATTGCTCCTTTTGATGCTAATTTCAACTAGAATGAAGTAATAGGACTCGTAATCACCTATATTTTGACAATTTGAGAGAACTAATCAAACAATAAGAAGGTCTCCCTAAATGAAAACTTGTGTGAGATGTACAGATTGCTTTGAATGCACTAGTGATAAGATTGCTCCTTTTGATGCTAATCAAACTAGAACGAAGTCATAGGACTCATAATCACCTCTTTCTTCGACAATTTGAGAGAACCAATGAAACAATAAGAAGGTCTCCCTAAATCAAGACTTGTGTGAGATGTACACATAGTTTTTAACGTGATAATTATTGATTTGGTCCTTTCGATGCTAATCAAATTAGAACGAATTAATAGGACTACTAATCACCTCTTTCTTTGACAATTTTAGAGAACCAATGAAACAATAAGAAGGTCTACCTAAATGAAAACTTGTGTGAGATGTACGCATAGTTTTGGACGCGATAGTCATGAGTTTCTCCTTTTGACGCTAATTAAACTAAAACGAAGTAGTACAACTCTTAATCACCTCTTTCTTTGTAAATTTGAAACAACCAATAAAATAATATGAAGGTCTCCCTAAATGAAGACTTGTGTGAGATCTACGCATCGTTTTGAATGCGATAGTGATGTGATTGCTCCTTTTGATGCTACTTTCAACCAGAATGAAGTAATATGACTCATAATCACCTATATTTTGACAATTTGAGAGAACAACTGAAACAATAAGAAGGTCTCCCTAAATGAAGACTTGTGTGAGATGTACGCATGGTTTTGGACGCGATAGTCATGGATTTCTCCTTTTTAAAGCTAATCAAACTAGAAAGAAGTAACACAGTCTCTTAATCACCTCTTTCTTTGTAAATTAGAAACAACCAATGAAACAATATGAAGGTCTCCCTAAATGAAGACTTGTGTGAGATCTACGCATCGTTTTGGACGCGATAGTGATGGGATTGCTCCTTTTGATGCTAATATTAACTTGAATGAAGTAATAGGACTCATAATCATAAATATTTTAACAATTTGAGAGAACTAATCAAACAATAAGAAGGTTTCCCTAAATGAAGACTTGTGTGAGATGTACAGATCGTTTTGAATGCACTAGTGATAGGATTGCTCTTTTTCATGCTAATCAAACTAGAACGAAGTCAAAGGCCTCATAATCACCTCTTTCTTTGACAATTTGAGGGAACCAATGAAATAATAAGAAGGTCTCCCTAAATGGAGACATGTGTGAGATGTACGCATGGTTTTGGACGCGATAGTCATGGGTTTCTCCTTTTGGCGCTAATCAAAATAGAACGAAGTAATACAACTCTTAATCACCTCTTTCTTTGAAAATTCGAAACAACCAATGAAACAATATGAAGGTCTCCCTAAATGAAGACTTGTGTGAGATCTACACATCGTTTTGAATGCGATAGTGATGTGATTGCTCCTTTTGATGCTAATTTCAACTAGAACGAAGTAATAGGACTCATAATCACCTATATTTTGATAATTTTAGATAACCAATGAAACAATAAGAAGGTCTCCCTAAATGAAGACTTGTGCGAGATGTACGCATGGTTTTGGATGCGATAGTCATGGGTTTCTCCTTTTGACGCTAATCAAAATAGAACAAAGTAATACAACTCTTAATCACCTCTTTCTTTGTAAATTCAAAACAACCAATGAAACATTATGAAGGTCTCCCTAAATGAAGACTTGTGTGAGATCAACGCACCGTTTTGGACGCGATAGTGATGGGATTGCACCTTTTGATGCTAATTTCAACTAGAATGAAGTAATAGGACTCGTAATCACCTATATTTTGACAATTTGAGAGAACTAATCAAACAATAAGAAGGTCTCCCTAAATGAAGACTTGTGTGAGATGTACGGATCGCTTTGAATGCACTAGTGATAAGATTGCTCCTTTTGATGCTAATCAAACTAGAACGAAGTCATAGAACTCATAATCACCTCTTTCTTTGACAATTTGAGAGAACCAATGAAACAATAAGAAGGTCTCCCTAAATCAAGACTTGTGTGAGATGTACGCAACGTTTTTAACGCGATAATCTTTGATTTGGTCCTTTTGATGCTAATCAAATTAGAACGAATTAATAGGACTCCTAATCACCTCTTTCTTTGACAATTTTAGAAAACCAATGAAACAATAAGAAGGTCTCCCTAAATGAATACTTGTGTGAGATGTACGCATGGTTTTGGACGCGATAGTCATCGGTTTCTACTTTTGATGCTAATCAAACTAGAACGAAGTAATACAACTCTTAATCACCTCTTTCTTTGTAAATTCGAAACAACTAATGAAACAATAAGAAGGTCACCCTAAATGAAGACTTGTGTGAGATGTACGCATGGTTTTGGACGCGATAGTCATGGGTTTCTCCTTGTTAAAGCTAATCAAAAAAGCACGAAGTAACACGGTCTCTTAATCACCTCTTTCTTTGTAAATTCGAAACAACCAATGAAACAATATGAATGTCTCCCTAAATGAACACTTGTGTGAGATCTATAAATCGTTTTGGACGCGATAGTGATGGGATTGCTCCTTTTGATGCTAATTTCAACTAGAATTAAGTAATAGGATTCAAAATCACTTATATTTTAACAATTTGAGAGAACTAATCAAACAATAAGAAGGTCTCCCAAAATGAAGACTTGTGTGAGATGTACGGATCGTTTTGAATGCACTAGTGATAGGATTGCTCCTTTTGATGCTATTTAAACTAGAACGAAGTCATAGGACTCCTAATCACCTCTTTCTTTGACAATTTGAGAGAACGAATGAAACAATAAGAAGGTCTTCCTAAATGAAGACTTGTGTGAGATGTACACATGGTTTTGGACGCGATAGTCATGGGTTTCTCCTTTTGACGCTAATCAAACTAGAACGAAGTAATACAACTCTTAATCACCTCTTTCTTTGTAAATTCTAAACAACCAATGAAACAATATGAAGGTCTCCCTAAACGAAGACTTGTGTGAGATCTACGTATCGTTTTGGACGCGATAGTGATGTGATTGCTCCTTTTGATGCTAATTTCAACTAGAACGAAGTAATAGGACTCATAATCACCTATATTTTGACAATTTTAGAGAATTAATAAAACAGTAAGAACGTCTCCCTAAATGAAGACTTGTATGAGATGTACGCATGGTTTTGGACGCGATAGTTATGGGTTTCTCCTTTTGACGCTAATCAAACTAGAACAAAGTAATACAACTCTTAATCACCTCTTTCTTTGTAAATTCAAAACAACCAATGAAACAATATGAAGGTATCCCTAAATGAAGACTTGTGTGAGATCTACGCATCGTTTTGGACGCGATAGTGATGGGATTGCTCCTTTTGATACTAATTTCAACTAGAATGAAGTAATAGGACTCATAATCACCTATATTTTGACAATTTGAGAGAACTAATCAAACAATAAGAAGGTCTCCCTCAATGAAGACTTGTGTGAGATGTACGGATCGTTTTTAATGCAATAGTATTAGAATTGCTCCTTTTGATGCTAATCAAACTAGAACGAAGTCATAGGACTCATAATCACCTCTTTCTTCGACAATTTGAGAGAACCAATGAAACAATAAGAAGGTCTCCCTAAATCAAGACTTGTGTGAGATGTACGCATAGTTTTTAACGTGATAATTATTGATTTGGTCCTTTTGATGCTAATCAAATTAGAACGAATTAATAGGACTACTAATCACCTCTTTCTTTGACAATTTTAGAGAACCAATGAAACAATAAGAAGGTCTACCTAAATGAAAACTTGTGTGAGATGTACACATAGTTTTGGACGCGATAGTCATGAGTTTCTCCTTTTGACGCTAATCAAACTAAAACGAAGTAATACAACTCTTAATCACCTCTTTCTTTGTAAATTTGAAACAACCAATAAAACAATATGAATGTCTCCCTAAATGAAGACTTGTGTGAGATCTACGCATCGTTTTGAACGCGATAGTGATGTGATTGCTCCTTTTGATGCTAATTTCAACCAGAATGAAGTAATATAACTCAGAATCACCTATATTTTGACAATTTGAGAGAACAACTGAAACAATAAGAAGGTCTCCCTAAATGAAGACTTGTGTGAGATGTACACATGGTTTTGGACGCGATAGTTATGGGTTTCTCCTTTTGACGCTAATCAAACTAGAACAAAGTAATACAAATATCTTAATCACCTCTTTCTTTGTAAATTCAAAACAACCAATGAAATAATATGAAGGTCTCCCTAAATGAAGACTTGTGTGAGATCTACGCATCGTTTTGGACGCGATATTGATGTGATTGCTCCTTTTGATGCTAATTTCAACTAGAACGAAGTAAGAGGACTCATAATCACCTATATTTTGACAATTTTAGAGAACCAATGAAATAATAAGAAGGTCTCCCTAAATGAAGACTTGTGCGAGATGTACGCATGGTTTTGGATGCGATAATCATGGGTTTCTCTTTTTGACGCTAATCAAACAAGAACAAATTAATACAACTCTTAATCACCTCTTTCTTTGTAAATTTAATGCAACCAATGAAACAATATGAAGGTCTCCCTAAATGAAGACTTGTGTGAGATCAACGCATCGTTTTGGATGCGATAGTGATGGGATTGCTCCTTTTGATGCTAATTTCAACTAGAATGAAGTAATAGGACTCGTAATCACCTATATTTTGACAATTTGAGAGAACTAATCAAACAATAAGAAGGTCTCCCTAAATGAAAACTTGTGTGAGATGTACATATTGCTTTGAATGCACTAGTGATAAGATTGCTCCTTTTGATGCTAATCAAACTAGAACGAAGTCATAGGACTCATAATCACCTCTTTCTTCGACAATTTGAGAGAACCAATAAAACAATAAGAAGGTCTCCCTAAATCAAGACTTGTGTGAGATGTACACATAGTTTTTAACGTGATAATTATTGATTTGGTCCTTTTGATGCTAATCAAATTAGAACGAATTAATAGGACTACTAATCACCTCTTTCTTTGACAATTTTAGAGAACCAATGAAACAATAAGAAGGTCTACCTAAATGAAAACTTGTGTGAGATGTACGCATAGTTTTGGACGCGATAGTCATGAGTTTCTCCTTTTGACGCTAATTAAACTAAAACGAAGTAGTACAACTCTTAATCACCTCTTTCTTTGTAAATTTGAAACAACCAATAAAATAATATGAAGGTCTCCCTAAATGAAGACTTGTGTGAGATCTACGCATCGTTTTGGACGCGATAGTGATGGGATTGCTCCTTTTGATACTAATTTCAACTAGAATGAAGTAATAGGACTCATAATCACCTATATTTTGACAATTTGAGAGAACTAATCAAACAATAAGAAGGTCTCCCTCAATGAAGACTTGTGTGAGATGTACGGATCGTTTTTAATGCAATAGTAATAGAATTGCTCCTTTTGATGCTAATCAAACTAGAACGAAGTCATAGGACTCATAATCACCTCTTTCTTCGACAATTTGAGAGAACCAATGAAACAATAAGAAGGTCTCCCTAAATCAAGACTTGTGTGAGATGTACGCATAGTTTTTAACGTGATAATTATTGATTTGGTCCTTTTGATGCTAATCAAATTAGAACGAATTAATAGGACTACTAATCACCTCTTTCTTTGACAATTTTAGAGAACCAATGAAACAATAAGAAGGTCTACCTAAATGAAAACTTGTGTGAGATGTACACATAGTTTTGGACGCGATAGTCATGAGTTTCTCCTTTTGACGCTAATCAAACTAAAACGAAGTAATACAACTCTTAATCACCTCTTTCTTTGTAAATTTGAAACAACCAATAAAACAATATGAATGTCTCCCTAAATGAAGACTTGTGTGAGATCTACGCATCGTTTTGAACGCGATAGTGATGTGATTGCTCCTTTTGATGCTAATTTCAACCAGAATGAAGTAATATAACTCAGAATCACCTATATTTTGACAATTTGGAGAACAACTGAAACAATAAGAAGGTCTCCCTAAATGAAGACTTGTGTGAGATGTACACATGGTTTTGGACGCGATAGTTATGGGTTTCTCCTTTTGACGCTAATCAAACTAGAACAAAGTAATACAAATATCTTAATCACCTCTTTCTTTGTAAATTCAAAACAACCAATGAAATAATATGAAGGTCTCCC
Source organism: Panax stipuleanatus (assembly GCA_020205555.1). Taxonomy (NCBI): domain Eukaryota; kingdom Viridiplantae; phylum Streptophyta; class Magnoliopsida; order Apiales; family Araliaceae; genus Panax; species Panax stipuleanatus. Next base: position 191,819 of record JAINUT010001952.1, on the reverse strand, counting down.
TAAATGAAGACTTGTGTGAGATCTACGCATCGTTTTGGACGCGATATTGATGTGATTGCTCCTTTTGATGCTAATTTCAACTAGAACGAAGTAAGAGGACTCATAATCACCTATATTTTGACAATTTTAGAGAACCAATGAAATAATAAGAAGGTCTCCCTAAATGAAGACTTGTGCGAGATGTACGCATGGTTTTGGATGCGATAATCATGGGTTTCTCTTTTTGACGCTAATCAAACAAGAACAAATTAATACAACTCTTAATCACCTCTTTCTTTGTAAATTTAATGCAACCAATGAAACAATATGAAGGTCTCCCTAAATGAAGACTTGTGTGAGATCAACGCATCGTTTTGGATGCGATAGTGATGGGATTGCTCCTTTTGATGCTAATTTCAACTAGAATGAAGTAATAGGACTCGTAATCACCTATATTTTGACAATTTGAGAGAACTAATCAAACAATAAGAAGGTCTCCCTAAATGAAAACTTGTGTGAGATGTACAGATTGCTTTGAATGCACTAGTGATAAGATTGCTCCTTTTGATGCTAATCAAACTAGAACGAAGTCATAGGACTCATAATCACCTCTTTCTTCGACAATTTGAGAGAACCAATGAAACAATAAGAAGGTCTCCCTAAATCAAGACTTGTGTGAGATGTACACATAGTTTTTAACGTGATAATTATTGATTTGGTCCTTTTGATGCTAATCAAATTAGAACGAATTAATAGGACTACTAATCACCTCTTTCTTTGACAATTTTAGAGAACCAATGAAACAATAAGAAGGTCTACCTAAATGAAAACTTGTGTGAGATGTACGCATAGTTTTGGACGCGATAGTCATGAGTTTCTCCTTTTGACGCTAATCAAACTAAAACGAAGTAGTACAACTCTTAATCACCTCTTTCTTTGTAAATTTGAAACAACCAATAAAATAATATGAAGGTCTCCCTAAATGAAGACTTGTGTGAGATCTACGCATCGTTTTGAATGCGATAGTGATGTGATTGCTCCTTTTGATGCTACTTTCAACCAGAATGAAGTAATATGACTCATAATCACCTATATTTTGACAATTTGAGAGAACAACTGAAACAATAAGAAGGTCTCCCTAAATGAAGACTTGTGTGAGATGTACGCATGGTTTTGGACGCGATAGTCATGGATTTCTCCTTTTTAAAGCTAATCAAACTAGAAAGAAGTAACACAGTCTCTTAATCACCTCTTTCTTTGTAAATTAGAAACAACCAATGAAACAATATGAAGGTCTCCCTAAATGAAGACTTGTGTGAGATCTACGCATCGTTTTGGACGCGATAGTGATGGGATTGCTCCTTTTGATGCTAATATTAACTTGAATGAAGTAATAGGACTCATAATCATAAATATTTTAACAATTTGAGAGAACTAATCAAACAATAAGAAGGTTTCCCTAAATGAAGACTTGTGTGAGATGTACAGATCGTTTTGAATGCACTAGTGATAGGATTGCTCTTTTTCATGCTAATCAAACTAGAACGAAGTCAAAGGCCTCATAATCACCTCTTTCTTTGACAATTTGAGGGAACCAATGAAATAATAAGAAGGTCTCCCTAAATGGAGACATGTGTGAGATGTACGCATGGTTTTGGACGCGATAGTCATGGGTTTCTCCTTTTGGCGCTAATCAAAATAGAACGAAGTAATACAACTCTTAATCACCTCTTTCTTTGAAAATTCGAAACAACCAATGAAACAATATGAAGGTCTCCCTAAATGAAGACTTGTGTGAGATCTACACATCGTTTTGAACGCGATAGTGATGTGATTGCTCCTTTTGATGCTAATTTCAACTAGAACGAAGTAATAGGACTCATAATCACCTATATTTTGACAATTTTAGATAACCAATGAAACAATAAGAAGGTCTCCCTAAATGAAGACTTGTGCGAGATGTACGCATGGTTTTGGATGCGATAGTCATGGGTTTCTCCTTTTGACGCTAATCAAAATAGAACAAAGTAATACAACTCTTAATCACCTCTTTCTTTGTAAATTCAAAACAACCAATGAAACATTATGAAGGTCTCCCTAAATGAAGACTTGTGTGAGATCAACGCACCGTTTTGGACGCGATAGTGATGGGATTGCACCTTTTGATGCTAATTTCAACTAGAATGAAGTAATAGGACTCGTAATCACCTATATTTTGACAATTTGAGAGAACTAATCAAACAATAAGAAGGTCTCCCTAAATGAAGACTTGTGTGAGATGTACGGATCGCTTTGAATGCAGTAGTGATAAGATTGCTCCTTTTGATGCTAATCAAACTAGAACGAAGTCATAGAACTCATAATCACCTCTTTCTTTGACAATTTGAGAGAACCAATGAAACAATAAGAAGGTCTCCCTAAATCAAGACTTGTGTGAGATGTACGCAACGTTTTTAACGCGATAATCTTTGATTTGGTCCTTTTGATGCTAATCAAATTAGAACGAATTAATAGGACTCCTAATCACCTCTTTCTTTGACAATTTTAGAAAACCAATGAAACAATAAGAAGGTCTCCCTAAATGAATACTTGTGTGAGATGTACGCATGGTTTTGGACGCGATAGTCATCGGTTTCTACTTTTGATGCTAATCAAACTAGAACGAAGTAATACAACTCTTAATCACCTCTTTCTTTGTAAATTCGAAACAACTAATGAAACAATAAGAAGGTCACCCTAAATGAAGACTTGTGTGAGATGTACGCATGGTTTTGGACGCGATAGTCATGGGTTTCTCCTTGTTAAAGCTAATCAAAAAAGCACGAAGTAACACGGTCTCTTAATCACCTCTTTCTTTGTAAATTCGAAACAACCAATGAAACAATATGAATGTCTCCCTAAATGAACACTTGTGTGAGATCTATAAATCGTTTTGGACGCGATAGTGATGGGATTGCTCCTTTTGATGCTAATTTCAACTAGAATTAAGTAATAGGATTCAAAATCACTTATATTTTAACAATTTGAGAGAACTAATCAAACAATAAGAAGGTCTCCCAAAATGAAGACTTGTGTGAGATGTACGGATCGTTTTGAATGCACTAGTGATAGGATTGCTCCTTTTGATGCTATTTAAACTATAACGAAGTCATAGGACTCCTAATCACCTCTTTCTTTGACAATTTGAGAGAACGAATGAAACAATAAGAAGGTCTTCCTAAATGAAGACTTGTGTGAGATGTACACATTGTTTTGGACGCGATAGTCATGGGTTTCTCCTTTTGACGCTAATCAAACTAGAACGAAGTAATACAACTCTTAATCACCTCTTTCTTTGTAAATTCTAAACAACCAATGAAACAATATGAAGGTCTCCCTAAACGAAGACTTGTGTGAGATCTACGTATCGTTTTGGACGCGATAGTGATGTGATTGCTCCTTTTGATGCTAATTTCAACTAGAACGAAGTAATAGGACTCATAATCACCTATATTTTGACAATTTTAGAGAATTAATAAAACAGTAAGAACGTCTCCCTAAATGAAGACTTGTATGAGATGTACGCATGGTTTTGGACGCGATAGTTATGGGTTTCTCCTTTTGACGCTAATCAAATTAGAACAAAGTAATACAACTCTTAATCACCTCTTCCTTTGTAAATTCAAAACAACCAATGAAACAATATGAAGGTCTCCCTAAATGAAGACTTGTGTGAGATCTACGCATCGTTTTGGACGCGATAGTGATGGGATTGCTCCTTTTGATACTAATTTCAACTAGAATGAAGTAATAGGACTCATAATCACCTATATTTTGACAATTTGAGAGAACTAATCAAACAATAAGAAGGTCTCCCTCAATGAAGACTTGTGTGAGATGTACGGATCGTTTTTAATGCAATAGTAATAGAATTGCTCCTTTTGATGCTAATCAAACTAGAACGAAGTCATAGGACTCATAATCACCTCTTTCTTCGACAATTTGAGAGAACCAATGAAACAATAAGATGGTCTCCCTAAATCAAGACTTGTGTGAGATGTACGCATAGTTTTTAACGTGATAATTATTGATTTGGTCCTTTTGATGCTAATCAAATTAGAACGAATTAATAGGACTACTAATCACCTCTTTCTTTGACAATTTTAGAGAACCAATGAAACAATAAGAAGGTCTACCTAAATGAAAACTTGTGTGAGATGTACGCATAGTTTTGGACGCGATAGTCATTAGTTTCTCCTTTTGACGCTAATCAAACTAAAACGAAGTAATACAACTCTTAATCACCTCTTTCTTTGTAAATTTGAAACAACCAATAAAACAATATGAATGTCTCCCTAAATGAAGACTTGTGTGAGATCTACGCATCGTTTTGAACGCGATAGTGATGTGATTGCTCCTTTTGATGCTAATTTCAACCAGAATGAAGTAATATAACTCATAATCACCTATATTTTGACAATTTGAGAGAACAACTGAAACAATAAGAAGGTCTCCCTAAATGAAGACTTGTGTGAGATGTACACATGGTTTTGGACGCGATAGTTATGGGTTTCTCCTTTTGACGCTAATCAAACTAGAACAAAGTAATACAAATATCTTAATCACCTCTTTCTTTGTAAATTCAAAACAACCAATGAAATAATATGAAGGTCTCCCTAAATGAAGACTTGTGTGAGATCTACGCATCGTTTTGGACGCGATATTGATGTGATTGCTCCTTTTGATGCTAATTTCAACTAGAACGAAGTAAGAGGACTCATAATCACCTATATTTTGACAATTTTAGAGAACCAATGAAATAATAAGAAGGTCTCCCTAAATGAAGACTTGTGCGAGATGTACGCATGGTTTTGGATGCGATAATCATGGGTTTCTCTTTTTGACGCTAATCAAACAAGAACAAATTAATACAACTCTTAATCACCTCTTTCTTTGTAAATTTAATGCAACCAATGAAACAATATGAAGGTCTCCCTAAATGAAGACTTGTGTGAGTTCAACGCATCGTTTTGGATGCGATAGTGATGGGATTGCTCCTTTTGATGCTAATTTCAACTAGAATGAAGTAATAGGACTCGTAATCACCTATATTTTGACAATTTGAGAGAACTAATCAAACAATAAGAAGGTCTCCCTAAATGAAAACTTGTGTGAGATGTACAGATTGCTTTGAATGCACTAGTGATAAGATTGCTCCTTTTGATGCTAATCAAACTAGAACGAAGTCATAGGACTCGTAATCACCTCTTTCTTCGACAATTTGAGAGAACCAATGAAACAATAAGAAGGTCTCCCTAAATCAAGACTTGTGTGAGATGTACACATAGTTTTTAACGTGATAATTATTGATTTGGTCCTTTTGATGCTAATCAAATTAGAACGAATTAATAGGACTATTAATCACCTCTTTCTTTGACAATTTTAGAGAACCAATGAAACAATAAGAAGGTCTACCTAAATGAAAACTTGTGTGAGATGTACGCATAGTTTTGGACGCGATAGTCATGAGTTTCTCCTTTTGACGCTAATTAAACTAAAACGAAGTAGTACAACTTTTAATCACCTCTTTCTTTGTAAATTTGAAACAACCAATAAAATAATATGAAGGTCTCCCTAAATGAAGACTTGTGTGAGATCTACGCATCGTTTTGAATGCGATAGTGATGTGATTGCTCCTTTTGATGCTACTTTCAACCAGAATGAAGTAATATGACTCATAATCACCTATATTTTGACAATTTGAGAGAACAACTGAAACAATAAGAAGGTCTCCCTAAATGAAGACTTGTGTGAGATGTACGCATGGTTTTGGACGCGATAGTCATGGATTTCTCCTTTTTAAAGCTAATCAAACTAGAAAGAAGTAACACAGTCTCTTAATCACCTCTTTCTTTGTAAATTAGAAACAACCAATGAAACAATATGAAGGTCTCCCTAAATGAAGACTTGTGTGAGATCTACGCATCGTTTTGGACGCGATAGTGATGGGATTGCTCCTTTTGATGCTAATATTAACTTGAATGAAGTAATAGGACTCATAATCACAAATATTTTAACAATTTGAGAGAACTAATCAAACAATAAGAAGGTTTCCCTAAATGAAGACTTGTGTGAGATGTACAGATCGTTTTGAATGCACTAGTGATAGGATTGCTCTTTTTCATGCTAATCAAACTAGAACGAAGTCAAAGGCCTCATAATCACCTCTTTCTTTGACAATTTGAGGGAACCAATGAAATAATAAGAAGGTCTCCCTAAATGGAGACATGTGTGAGATGTACGCATGGTTTTGGACGCGATAGTCATGGGTTTCTCCTTTTGGCGCTAATCAAAATAGAACGATGTAATACAACTCTTAATCACCTCTTTCTTTGAAAATTCGAAACAACCAATGAAACAATATGAAGGTCTCCCTAAATAAAGACTTGTGTGAGATCTACACATCGTTTTGAACGCGATAGTGATGTGATTGCTCCTTTTGATGCTAATTTCAACTAGAACGAAGTAATAGGACTCATAATCACCTATATTTTGACAATTTTAGATAACCAATGAAACAATAAGAAGGTCTCCCTAAATGAAGACTTGTGCGAGATGTACGCATGGTTTTGGATGCGATAGTCATGGGTTTCTCCTTTTGACGCTAATCAAAATAGAACAAAGTAATACAACTCTTAATCACCTCTTTCTTTGTAAATTCAAAACAACCAATGAAACATTATGAAGGTCTCCCTAAATGAAGACTTGTGTGAGATCAACGCACCGTTTTGGACGCGATAGTGATGGGATTGCACCTTTTGATGCTAATTTCAACTAGAATGAAGTAATAGGACTCGTAATCACCTATATTTTGACAATTTGAGAGAACTAATCAAACAATAAGAAGGTCTCCCTAAATGAAGACTTGTGTGAGATGTACGGATCGCTTTGAATGCACTAGTGATAAGATTGCTCCTTTTGATGCTAATCAAACTAGAACGAAGTCATAGAACTCATAATCACCTCTTTCTTTGACAATTTGAGAGAACCAATGAAACAATAAGAAGGTCTCCCTAAATCAAGACTTGTGTGAGATGTACGCAACGTTTTTAACGCGATAATCTTTGATTTGGTCCTTTTGATGCTAATCAAATTAGAACGAATTAATAGGACTCCTAATCACCTCTTTCTTTGACAATTTTAGAAAACCAATGAAACAATAAGAAGGTCTCCCTAAATGAATACTTGTGTGAGATGTACGCATGGTTTTGGACGCGATAGTCATCGGTTTCTACTTTTGATGCTAATCAAACTAGAACGAAGTAATACAACTCTTAATCACCTCTTTCTTTGTAAATTCGAAACAACTAATGAAACAATAAGAAGGTCACCCTAAATGAAGACTTGTGTGAGATGTACGCATGGTTTTGGACGCGATAGTCATGGGTTTCTCCTTGTTAAAGCTAATCAAAAAAGCACGAAGTAACACGGTCTCTTAATCACCTCTTTCTTTGTAAATTCGAAACAACCAATGAAACAATATGAATGTCTCCCTAAATGAACACTTGTGTGAGATCTATAAATCGTTTTGGACGCGATAGTGATGGGATTGCTCCTTTTGATGCTAATTTCAACTAGAATTAAGTAATAGGATTCAAAATCACTTATATTTTAACAATTTGAGAGAACTAATCAAACAATAAGAAGGTCTCCCAAAATGAAGACTTGTGTGAGATGTACGGATCGTTTTGAATGCACTAGTGATAGGATTGCTCCTTTTGATGCTATTTAAACTATAACGAAGTCATAGGACTCCTAATCACCTCTTTCTTTGACAATTTGAGAGAACGAATGAAACAATAAGAAGGTCTTCCTAAATGAAGACTTGTGTGAGATGTACACATGGTTTTGGACGCGATAGTCATGGGTTTCTCCTTTTGACGCTAATCAAACTAGAACGAAGTAATACAACTCTTAATCACCTCTTTCTTTGTAAATTCTAAACAACCAATGAAACAATATGAAGGTCTCCCTAAACGAAGACTTGTGTGAGATCTACGTATCGTTTTGGACGCGATAGTGATGTGATTGCTCCTTTTGATGCTAATTTCAACTAGAACGAAGTAATAGGACTCATAATCACCTATATTTTGACAATTTTAGAGAATTAATAAAACAGTAAGAACGTCTCCCTAAATGAAGACTTGTATGAGATGTACGCATGGTTTTGGACGCGATAGTTATGGGTTTCTCCTTTTGACGCTAATCAAACTAGAACAAAGTAATACAACTCTTAATCACCTCTTCCTTTGTAAATTCAAAACAACCAATGAAACAATATGAAGGTCTCCCTAAATGAAGACTTGTGTGAGATCTACGCATCGTTTTGGACGCGATAGTGATGGGATTGCTCCTTTTGATACTAATTTCAACTAGAATGAAGTAATAGGACTCATAATCACCTATATTTTGACAATTTGAGAGAACTAATCAAACAATAAGAAGGTCTCCCTCAATGAAGACTTGTGTGAGATGTACGGATCGTTTTTAATGCAATAGTAATAGAATTGCTCCTTTTGATGCTAATCAAACTAGAACGAAGTCATAGGACTCATAATCACCTCTTTCTTCGACAATTTGAGAGAACCAATGAAACAATAAGATGGTCTCCCTAAATCAAGACTTGTGTGAGATGTACGCATAGTTTTTAACGTGATAATTATTGATTTGGTCCTTTTGATGCTAATCAAATTAGAACGAATTAATAGGACTACTAATCACCTCTTTCTTTGACAATTTTAGAGAACCAATGAAACAATAAGAAGGTCTACCTAAATGAAAACTTGTGTGAGATGTACGCATAGTTTTGGACGCGATAGTCATTAGTTTCTCCTTTTGACGCTAATCAAACTAAAACGAAGTAATACAACTCTTAATCACCTCTTTCTTTGTAAATTTGAAACAACCAATAAAACAATATGAATGTCTCCCTAAATGAAGACTTGTGTGAGATCTACGCATCGTTTTGAACGCGATAGTGATGTGATTGCTCCTTTTGATGCTAATTTCAACCAGAATGAAGTAATATAACTCATAATCACCTATATTTTGACAATTTGAGAGAACAACTGAAACAATAAGAAGGTCTCCCTAAATGAAGACTTGTGTGAGATGTACACATGGTTTTGGACGCGATAGTTATGGGTTTCTCCTTTTGACGCTAATCAAACTAGAACAAAGTAATACAAATATCTTAATCACCTCTTTCTTTGTAAATTCAAAACAACCAATGAAATAATATGAAGGTCTCCCTAAATGAAGACTTGTGTGAGATCTACGCATCGTTTTGGACGCGATATTGATGTGATTGCTCCTTTTGATGCTAATTTCAACTAGAACGAAGTAAGAGGACTCATAATCACCTATATTTTGACAATTTTAGAGAACCAATGAAATAATAAGAAGGTCTCCCTAAATGAAGACTTGTGCGAGATGTACGCATGGTTTTGGATGCGATAATCATGGGTTTCTCTTTTTGACGCTAATCAAACAAGAACAAATTAATACAACTCTTAATCACCTCTTTCTTTGTAAATTTAATGCAACCAATGAAACAATATGAAGGTCTCCCTAAATGAAGACTTGTGTGAGTTCAACGCATCGTTTTGGATGCGATAGTGATGGGATTGCTCCTTTTGATGCTAATTTCAACTAGAATGAAGTAATAGGACTCGTAATCACCTATATTTTGACAATTTGAGAGAACTAATCAAACAATAAGAAGGTCTCCCTAAATGAAAACTTGTGTGAGATGTACAGATTGCTTTGAATGCACTAGTGATAAGATTGCTCCTTTTGATGCTAATCAAACTAGAACGAAGTCATAGGACTCATAATCACCTCTTTCTTCGACAATTTGAGAGAACCAATGAAACAATAAGAAGGTCTCCCTAAATCAAGACTTGTGTGAGATGTACACATAGTTTTTAACGTGATAATTATTGATTTGGTCCTTTTGATGCTAATCAAATTAGAACGAATTAATAGGACTACTAATCACCTCTTTCTTTGACAATTTTAGAGAACCAATGAAACAATAAGAAGGTCTACCTAAATGAAAACTTGTGTGAGATGTACGCATAGTTTTGGACGCGATAGTCATGAGTTTCTCCTTTTGACGCTAATTAAACTAAAACGAAGTAGTACAACTTTTAATCACCTCTTTCTTTGTAAATTTGAAACAACCAATAAAATAATATGAAGGTCTCCCTAAATGAAGACTTGTGTGAGATCTACGCATCGTTTTGAATGCGATAGTGATGTGATTGCTCCTTTTGATGCTACTTTCAACCAGAATGAAGTAATATGACTCATAATCACCTATATTTTGACAATTTGAGAGAACAACTGAAACAATAAGAAGGTCTCCCTAAATGAAGACTTGTGTGAGATGTACGCATGGTTTTGGACGCGATAGTCATGGATTTCTCCTTTTTAAAGCTAATCAAACTAGAAAGAAGTAACACAGTCTCTTAATCACCTCTTTCTTTGTAAATTAGAAACAACCAATGAAACAATATGAAGGTCTCCCTAAATGAAGACTTGTGTGAGATCTACGCATCGTTTTGGACGCGATAGTGATGGGATTGCTCCTTTTGATGCTAATATTAACTTGAATGAAGTAATAGGACTCATAATCACAAATATTTTAACAATTTGAGAGAACTAATCAAACAATAAGAAGGTTTCCCTAAATGAAGACTTGTGTGAGATGTACAGATCGTTTTGAATGCACTAGTGATAGGATTGCTCTTTTTCATGCTAATCAAACTAGAACGAAGTCAAAGGCCTCATAATCACCTCTTTCTTTGACAATTTGAGGGAACCAATGAAATGATAAGAAGGTCTCCCTAAATGGAGACATGTGTGAGATGTACGCATGGTTTTGGACGCGATAGTCATGGGTTTCTCCTTTTGGCGCTAATCAAAATAGAACGATGTAATACAACTCTTAATCACCTCTTTCTTTGAAAATTCGAAACAACTAATGAAACAATATGAAGGTCTCCCTAAATAAAGACTTGTGTGAGATCTACACATCGTTTTGAACGCGATAGTGATGTGATTGCTCCTTTTGATGCTAATTTCAACTAGAACGAAGTAATAGGACTCATAATCACCTATATTTTGACAATTTTAGATAACCAATGAAACAATAAGAAGGTCTCCCTAAATGAAGACTTGTGCGAGATGTACGCATGGTTTTGGATGCGATAGTCATGGGTTTCTCCTTTTGACGCTAATCAAAATAGAACAAAGTAATACAACTCTTAATCACCTCTTTCTTTGTAAATTCAAAACAACCAATGAAACATTATGAAGGTCTCCCTAAATGAAGACTTGTGTGAGATCAACGCACCGTTTTGGACGCGATAGTGATGGGATTGCACCTTTTGATGCTAATTTCAACTAGAATGAAGTAATAGGACTCGTAATCACCTATATTTTGACAATTTGAGAGAACTAATCAAACAATAAGAAGGTCTCCCTAAATGAAGACTTGTGTGAGATGTACGGATCGCTTTGAATGCACTAGTGATAAGATTGCTCCTTTTGATGCTAATCAAACTAGAACGAAGTCATAGAACTCATAATCACCTCTTTCTTTGACAATTTGAGAGAACCAATGAAACAATAAGAAGGTCTCCCTAAATCAAGACTTGTGTGAGATGTACGCAACGTTTTTAACGCGATAATCTTTGATTTGGTCCTTTTGATGCTAATCAAATTAGAACGAATTAATAGGACTCCTAATCACCTCTTTCTTTGACAATTTTAGAAAACCAATGAAACAATAAGAAGGTCTCCCTAAATGAATACTTGTGTGAGATGTACGCATGGTTTTGGACGCGATAGTCATCGGTTTCTACTTTTGATGCTAATCAAACTAGAACGAAGTAATACAACTCTTAATCACCTCTTTCTTTGTAAATTCGAAACAACTAATGAAACAATAAGAAGGTCACCCTAAATGAAGACTTGTGTGAGATGTACGCATGGTTTTGGACGCGATAGTCATGGGTTTCTCCTTGTTAAAGCTAATCAAAAAAGCACGAAGTAACACGGTCTCTTAATCACCTCTTTCTTTGTAAATTCGAAACAACCAATGAAACAATATGAATGTCTCCCTAAATGAACACTTGTGTGAGATCTATAAATCGTTTTGGACGCGATAGTGATGGGATTGCTCCTTTTGATGCTAATTTCAACTAGAATTAAGTAATAGGATTCAAAATCACTTATATTTTAACAATTTGAGAGAACTAATCAAACAATAAGAAGGTCTCCCAAAATGAAGACTTGTGTGAGATGTACGGATCGTTTTGAATGCACTAGTGATTGGATTGCTCCTTTTGATGCTATTTAAACTATAACGAAGTCATAGGACTCCTAATCACCTCTTTCTTTGACAATTTGAGAGAACGAATGAAACAATAAGAAGGTCTTCCTAAATGAAGACTTGTGTGAGATGTACACATGGTTTTGGACGCGATAGTCATGGGTTTCTCCTTTTGACGCTAATCAAACTAGAACGAAGTAATACAACTCTTAATCACCTCTTTCTTTGTAAATTCTAAACAACCAATGAAACAATATGAAGGTCTCCCTAAACGAAGACTTGTGTGAGATCTACGTATCGTTTTGGACGCGATAGTGATGTGATTGCTCCTTTTGATGCTAATTTCAACTAGAACGATGTAATAGGACTCATAATCACCTATATTTTGACAATTTTAGAGAATTAATAAAACAGTAAGAACGTCTCCCTAAATGAAGACTTGTATGAGATGTACGCATGGTTTTGGACGCGATAGTTATGGGTTTCTCCTTTTGACGCTAATCAAACTAGAACAAAGTAATACAACTCTTAATCACCTCTTCCTTTGTAAATTCAAAACAACCAATGAAACAATATGAAGGTCTCCCTAAATGAAGACTTGTGTGAGATCTACGCATCGTTTTGGACGCGATAGTGATGGGATTGCTCCTTTTGATACTAATTTCAACTAGAATGAAGTAATAGGACTCATAATCACCTATATTTTGACAATTTGAGAGAACTAATCAAACAATAAGAAGGTCTCCCTCAATGAAGACTTGTGTGAGATGTACGGATCGTTTTTAATGCAATAGTAATAGAATTGCTCCTTTTGATGCTAATCAAACTAGAACGAAGTCATAGGACTCATAATCACCTCTTTCTTCGACAATTTGAGAGAACCAATGAAACAATAAGAAGGTCTCCCTAAATCAAGACTTGTGTGAGATGTACGCATAGTTTTTAACGTGATAATTATTGATTTGGTCCTTTTGATGCTAATCAAATTAGAACGAATTAATAGGACTACTAATCACCTCTTTCTTTGACAATTTTAGAGAACCAATGAAACAATAAGAAGGTCTATCTAAATGAAAACTTGTGTGAGATGTACGCATAGTTTTGGACGCGATAGTCATGAGTTTCTCCTTTTGACGCTAATCAAACTAAAACGAAGTAATACAACTCTTAATCACCTTTTTCTTTGTAAATTTGAAACAACCAATAAAACAATATGAATGTCTCCCTAAATGAAGACTTGTGTGAGATCTACGCATCGTTTTGAACGCGATAGTGATGTGATTGCTCCTTTTGATGCTAATTTCAACCAGAATGAAGTAATATAACTCATAATCACCTATATTTTGACAATTTGAGAGAACAACTGAAACAATAAGAAGGTCTCCCTAAATGAAGACTTGTGTGAGATGTACGCATGGTTTTGGACGCGATAGTTATGGGTTTCTCCTTTTGACGCTAATCAAACTAGAACAAAGTAATACAAATATCTTAATCACCTCTTTCTTTGTAAATTCAAAACAACCAATGAAATAATATGAAGGTCTCCCTAAATGAAGACTTGTGTGAGATCTACGCATCGTTTTGGACGCGATATTGATGTGATTGCTACTTTTGATGCTAATTTCAACTAGAACGAAGTAAGAGGACTCATAATCACCTATATTTTGACAATTTTAGAGAACCAATAAAATAATAAGAAGGTCTCCCTAAATGAAGACTTGTGCGAGATGTACGCATGGTTTTGGATGCGATAATCATGGGTTTCTCTTTTTGACGCTAATCAAACAAGAACAAATTAATACAACTCTTAATCACCTCTTTCTTTGTAAATTTAATACAACCAATGAAACAATATGAAGGTCTCCCTAAATGAAGACTTGTGTGAGATCAACGCATCGTCTTGGATGCGATAGTGATGGGATTGCTCCTTTTGATGCTAATTTCAACTAGAATGAAGTAATAGGACTCGTAATCACCTATATTTTGACAATTTGAGAGAACTAATCAAACAATAAGAAGGTCTCCCTAAATGAAAACTTGTGTGAGATGTACAAATTGCTTTGAATGCACTAGTGATAAGATTGCTCCTTTTGATGCTAATCAAACTAGAACGAAGTCATAGGACTCATAATCACCTCTTTCTTAGACAATTTGAGAGAACCAATGAAACAATAAGAAGGTCTCCCTAAATCAAGACTTGTGTGAGATGTACACATAGTTTTTAACGTGATAATTATTGATTTGGTCCTTTTGATGCTAATCAAATTAGAACGAATTAATAGGACTACTAATCACCTCTTTCTTTGACAATTTTAGAGAACCAATGAAACAATAAGAAGGTCTACCTAAATGAAAACTTGTGTGAGATGTACGCATAGTTTTGGACGCGTTAGTCATGAGTTTCTCCTTTTGACGCTAATCAAACTAAAACGAAGTAGTACAACTCTTAATCACCTCTTTCTTTGTAAATTTGAAACAACCAATAAAATAATATGAAGGTCTCCCTAAATGAAGACTTGTGTGAGATCTACGCATCGTTTTGAATGCGATAGTGATGTAATTGCTCCTTTTGATGCTACTTTCAACCAGAATGAAGTAATATGACTCATAATCACCTATATTTTGACAATTTGAGAGAACAACTGAAACAATAAGAAGGTCTCCCTAAATGAAGACTTGTGTGAGATGTACGCATGGTTTTGGACGCGATAGTCATGGGTTTCTCCTTTTTAAAGCTAATAAAACTAGAAAGAAGTAACACAGTCTCTTAATCACCTCTTTCTTTGTAAATTAGAAACAACCAATGAAACAATATGAAGGTCTCCTTAAATGAAGACTTGTGTGAGATCTACGCATCGTTTTGGATGCGATAGTGATGGGATTGCTCCTTTTGATGCTAATATTAACTTGAATGAAGTAATAGGACTCATAATCACAAATATATTAACAATTTGAGAGAACTAATCAAACAATAAGAAGGTTTCCCTAAATGAAGACTTGTGTGAGATGTACAGATCGTTTTGAATGCACTAGTGATAGGATTGCTCTTTTTCATGCTAATCAAACTAGAACGAAGTCAACGGCCTCATAATCACCTCTTTCTTTGACAATTTGAGGGAACCAATGAAATAATAAGAAGGTCTCCCTAAATGGAGACATGTGTGAGATGTACGCATGGTTTTGGACGCGATAGTCATGGGTTTCTCCTTTTGGCGCTAATCAAAATAGAACGATGTAATACAACTCTTAATCACCTCTTTCTTTGAAAATTCGAAACAACCAATGAAACAATATGAAGGTCTCCCTAAATGAAGACTTGTGTGAGATCTACACATCGTTTTGAACGCGATAGTGATGTGATTGCTCCTTTTGATGCTAATTTCAACTAGAACGAAGTAGTAGGACTCATAAGCACCTATATTTTGATAATTTTAGATAACCAATGAAATAATAAGAAGGTCTCCCTAAATGAAGACTTGTGCGAGATGTACGCATGGTTTTGGATGCGATAGTCATGGGTTTCTCCTTTTGACGCTAATCAAAATAAAACAAAGTAATACAACTCTTAATCACCTCTTTCTTTGTAAATTCAAAACAACCAATGAAACATTATGAAGGTCTCCCTAAATGAAGACTTGTGTGAGATCAACGCACCGTTTTGGACGCGATAGTGATGGGATTGCACCTTTTGATGCTAATTTCAACTAGAATGAAGTAATAGGACTCGTAATCACCTATATTTTGACAATTTGAGAGAACTAATCAAACAATAAGAAGGTCTCCCTAAATGAAGACTTGTGTGAGATGTACGGATCGCTTTGAATGCACTAGTGATAAGATTGCTCCTTTTGATGCTAATCAAACTAGAACGAAGTCATAGAACTCATAATCACCTCTTTCTTTGACAATTTGAGAGAACCAATGAAACAATAAGAAGGTCTCCCTAAATCAAGACTTGTGTGAGATGTACGCAACGTTTTTAACGCGATAATCTTTGATTTGGTCCTTTTGATGCTAATCAAATTAGAACGAATTAATAGGACTCCTAATCACCTCTTTCTTTGACAATTTTAGAAAACCAATGAAACAATAAGAAGGTCTCCCTAAATGAATACTTGTGTGAGATGTACGCATGGTTTTGGACGCGATAGTCATCGGTTTCTACTTTTGATGCTAATCAAACTAGAACGAAGTAATACAACTCTTAATCACCTCTTTCTTTGTAAATTCGAAACAACTAATGAAACAATAAGAAGGTCACCCTAAATGAAGACTTGTGTGAGATGTACGCATGGTTTTGGACGCGATAGTCATGGGTTTCTCCTTGTTAAAGCTAATCAAAAAAGCACGACGTAACACGGTCTCTTAATCACCTCTTTCTTTGTAAATTCGAAACAACCAATGAAACAATATGAATGTCTCCCTAAATGAACACTTGTGTGAGATCTATAAATCGTTTTGGACGCGATAGTGATGGGATTGCTCCTTTTGATGCTAATTTCAACTAGAATTAAGTAATAGGATTCAAAATCACTTATATTTTAACAATTTTAGAGAACTAATCAAACAATAAGAAGGTCTCCCAAAATGAAGACTTGTGTTAGATGTACGGATCGTTTCGAATGCACTAGTGATAGGATTGCTCCTTTTGATGCTATTTAAACTAGAACGAAGTCATAGGACTCCTAATCACCTCTTTCTTTGACAATTTGAGAGAACGAATGAAACAATAAGAAGGTCTTCCTAAATGAAGACTTGTGTGAGATGTACACATGGTTTTGGACGCGATAGTCATGGGTTTCTCCTTTTGACGCTAATCAAACTAGAACGAAGTAATACAACTCTTAATCACCTCTTTCTTTGTAAATTCTAAACAACCAATGAAACAATATGAAGGTCTCCCTAAACGAAGACTTGTGTGAGATCTACGTATCGTTTTGGACGCGATAGTGATGTGATTGCTCCTTTTGATGCTAATTTCAACCAGAACGAAGTAATAGGACTCATAATCACCTATATTTTGACAATTTTAGAGAATTAATAAAACAGTAAGAACGTCTCCCTAAATGAAGACTTGTATGAGATGTACGCATGGTTTTGGACGCAATAGTTATGGGTTTCTCCTTTTGACGCTAATCAAACTAGAACAAAGTAATACAACTCTTAATCACCTCTTCCTTTGTAAATTCAAAACAACCAATGAAACAATATGAAGGTCTCCCTAAATGAAGACTTGTGTGAGATCTACGCATCGTTTTGGACGTGATAGTGATGGGATTGCTCCTTTTGATACTAATTTCAACTAGAATGAAGTAATAGGACTCATAATCACCTATATTTTGACAATTTGAGAGAACTAATCAAACAATAAGAAGGTCTCCCTCAATGAAGACTTGTGTGAGATGTACGGATCGTTTTTAATGCAATAGTAATAGAATTGCTCCTTTTGATGCTAATCAAACTAGAACGAAGTCATAGGACTCATAATCACCTCTTTCTTCGACAATTTGAGAGAACCAATGAAACAATAAGAAGGTCTCCCTAAATCAAGACTTGTGTGAGATGTACGCATAGTTTTTAACGTGATAATTATAGATTTGGTCCTTTTGATGCTAATCAAATTAGAACGAATTAATAGGACTACTAATCACCTCTTTCTTTGACAATTTTAGAGAACCAATGAAACAATAAGAAGGTCTACCTAAATGAAAACTTGTGTGAGATGTACGCATAGTTTTGGACGCGATAGTCATGAGTTTCTCCTTTTGACGCTAATCAAACTAAAACGAAGTAATACAACTCTTAATCACCTCTTTCTTTGTAAATTTGAAACAACCAATAAAACAATATGAATGTCTCCCTAAATGAAGACTTGTGTGAGATCTACGCATCGTTTTGAACGCGATAGTGATGTGATTGCTCCTTTTGATGCTAATTTCAACCAGAATGAAGTAATATGACTCATAATCACCTATATTTTGACAATTTGAGAGAACAACTGAAACAATAAGAAGGTCTCCCTAAATGAAGACTTGTGTGAGATGTACGCATGGTTTTGGACGCGATAGTTATGGGTTTCTCCTTTTGACGCTAATCAAACTAGAACAAAGTAATACAAATATCTTAATCACCTCTTTCTTTGTAAATTCAAAACAACCAATGAAATAATATGAAGGTCTCCCTAAATGAAGACTTGTGTGAGATCTACGCATCGTTTTGGACGCGATATTGATGTGATTGCTCCTTTTGATGCTAATTTCAACTAGAACGAAGTAAGAGGACTCATAATCACCTATATTTTGACAATTTTAGAGAACCAATGAAATAATAAGAAGGTCTCCCTAAATGAAGACTTGTGCGAGATGTACGCATGGTTTTGGATGCGATAATAATGGGTTTCTCTTTTTGACGCTAATCAAACAAGAACAAATTAATACAACTCTTAATCACCTCTTTCTTTGTAAATTTAAAACAACCAATGAAACAATATGAAGGTCTCCCTAAATGAAGACTTGTGTGAGATCAACGCATCGTTTTGGATGCGATAGTGATGGGATTGCTCCTTTTGATGCTAATTTCAACTAGAATGAAGTAATAGGACTCGTAATCACCTATATTTTGACAATTTGAGAGAACTAATCAAACAATAAGAAGGTCTCCCTAAATGAAGACTTGTGTGAGATGTACGGATCGCTTTGAATGCACTAGTGATAAGATTGCTCCTTTTGATGCTAATCAAACTAGAACGATGTCATAGAACTCATAATCACCTCTTTCTTTGACAATTTGAGAGAACCAATGAAACAATAAGAAGGTCTCCCTAAATCAAGACTTGTGTGAGTTGTACGCAACGTTTTTAACGCGATAATCTTTGATTTGGTCCTTTTGATGCTAATCAAATTAGGGCGAATTAATAGGACTCCTAATCACCTCTTTCTTTGACAATTTTAGAAAACCAATGAAACAATAAGAAGGTCTCCCTAAATGAATACTTGTGTGAGATGTACGCATGGTTTTGGACGCGATAGTCATCGGATTCTACTTTTGATGCTAATCAAACTAGAACGAAGTAATACAACTCTTAATCACCTCTTTCTTTGTAAATTCAAAACATCTAATGAAACAATAAGAAGGTCTCCCTAAATGAAGACTTGTGTGAGATGTACGCATGGTTTTGGACGCGATAGTCATGTGTTTCTCCTTTTTAAAGCTAATCAAACTAGCACGAAGTAACACGGTCTCTTAATCACCTCTTTCTTTGTAAATTCGAAACAACCAATGAAACAATATGAATGTCTCCTTAAATGAACACTTGTGTGAGATCTATGAATCGTTTTGGACGCGATAGTGATGGGATTGCTCCTTTTGATGCTAATTTCAACTAGAATTAAGTAATAGGATTCATAATCACCTATATTTTAACAATTTGAGATAACTAATCAAACAATAAGAAGGTCTCCCTAAATGAAGACTTGTGTGAGATGTACGCATCGTTTTGAAAGCAGTAGTGATAGGATTGCTCCTGTTGATGCTATTTAAACTAGAACGAAGTCATAGGACTCCTAATCACCTCTTTCTTTCACAATTTGAGTGAACGAATGAAACAATAAGAAGGTCTTCTTAAATAAAGACTTGTGTGAGATGTACGCATGGTTTTGGACGCGATAGTCATGGGTTTCTTCTTTTGACGCTAATCAAACTAGAACGAAGTAATACAACTCTTAATCACCTCTTTCTTTGTAAATTCTAAATAACCAATGAAATAATATGAAGGTCTCCCAAAACCAAGACTTGTGTGAGATCTACGCATCGTTTTCGACGCGATAGTGATGTGATTGCTCATTTTGATGCTAATTTCAACTAGAACGAAGTAATAGGACTCATAATCACCTATATTTTGACAATTTTAGAGAACTAATGAAACAATAAGAACGTCTCCCTAAATGAATACTTGTATGAGATGTACGCATGGTTTTGGACGCGATCGTTACGGGTTTCTCCTTTTGACGCTAATCAAACTAGAACAAAGTAATACAACTCTTAATCACCTCTTCCTTTGTAAATTCAAAGCAACCAATGAAACAATATGAAGGTCTCCCTAAATGAAGACTTGTGTGAGATCTACGCATCGTTTTGGACGCGATAGTGATGGGATTGCTCCTTTTGATACTAATTTCAACTAGAATGAAGTAATAGGACTCATAATCACCTATATTTTGACAATTTGAGAGAACTAATCAAACAATAAGAAGGTCTCCCTCAATGAAGACTTGTGTGAGATGTACGGATCGTTTTTAATGCAATAGTAATAGGATTGCCCCTTTTGATGCTAATCAAACTAGAACGAAGTCATAGGACTCATAATCACCTCTTTCTTCGACAATTTGAGAGAACCAATGAAACAATAAGAAGGTCTCCCTAAATCAAGACTTGTGTGAGATGTACGCATCGTTTTTAACGCGATAGTCATTGATTTGGTCCTTTTGATGCTAATCAAATTAGAACGAATTAATAGGACTCCTAATCACCTCTTTCTCTGACAATTTTAGAGAACCAATGAAACAATAAGAAGGTCTACCTAAATGAAGACTTGTGTGAGATGTACGCATGGTTTTGGACGCGATAGTCATGGGTTTCTCCTTTTGACGCTAATCAAACTAAAACGAAGTAGTACAACTCTTAAGCACCTCTTTCTTTGTAAATTTGAAACAACCAATAAAATAATATGAAGGTCTCCCTAAATGAAGACTTGTGTGAGATCGACGCATCGTTTTGAACGCGATAGTGATGTGATTGCTCCTTTTGATGCTAATTTCAACCAGAACGAAGTAATATGACTCATAATCATTGTATTTTGACAATTTGAGAGAACTACCGAAACAATAAGAAGGTCTCCCTAAATGAAGACTTGTGTGAGATGTACACGTGGTTTTGGATGCGATAGTCATGGGTTTCTCCTTTTTAAAGCTAATCAAACTAGAAAGAAGTAACACAGTTTCTTAATCACCTCTTTCTTTGTAAATTAGAAACAACCAATGAAACAATATGAAGGTCTCCCTAAATGAAGACTTGTGTGAGATCTACGCATCGTTTTGGACGCAATAGTGATTGGATTGCTCTTTTTAATGCTAATTTCAACTAGAACGAAGTAATAGGACTCATAATCACCTATATTTTAACAATTTGAGAGAACTAATCAAACAATAAGAAGGTCTCCCTAAATGAAGACTTGTGTGAGATGTACGCATGGTTTTGGACACGATAGTCATGGGTTTCTTCTTTTGACGCTAATCAAACTAGAACGAAGAAATACAACTCTTAATCCCCTCTTTCTTTGTAAATTCGAAACAACCAATGAAACAATATGAAGGTCCCCCTAAATGAAGACTTGTGTAAGATCTACGCATCGTTTTGGACGCGGTATTGATGTGATTGCTCCTTTTGATGCTAATTTCAACTAGAACGAAGTAAGAGGACTCATAATCACCTATATTTTGAAAATTTTAGAGAACCAATGAAACAATAAGAAGGTCTCCCTAAATGAAGACTTGTGCGAGATGTACGCATGGTTTTGGATGCGATAGTCATGGGTTTCTCTTTTTGACGCTAATCAAACAAGAACAAATTAATACAACTCTTAATCACCTCTTTCTTTGTAAATTCAAAACAACCAATGAAACAATATGAAGGTCTCCCTAAATGAAGACTTGTGTGAGATCAACGCATCGTTTTGGACGTGATAGTGATGGGATTGCTCCTTTTGATGCTAATTTCAACTAGAATGAAGTAATAGGACTCGTAATCACCTATATTTTGACAATTTGAGAGAACTAATCGAACAATAAGAAGGTCTCCCTAAATGAAGACTTGTGTGAGATGTACGGATCGTTTTTAATGCAATAGTGATAGGATTGCTCCTTTTGATGCTAATCAAACTAGAACGAAGTCATAGGACTCATAATCACCTCTTTCTTCGACAATTTGAGAGAACCAATGAAACAATTAGAAGGTCTCCCTAAATCATGACTTGTGTGAGATGTACGCATCGTTTTTAACGCGATAGTCATTGATTTGGTCCTTTTGATGCTAATCAAATTAGAACGAATTAATACGACTCCTAATCACCTCTTTCTCTGACAATTTAGAGAACCAGTGAAACAATACGAAGGTCTACCTAAATGAAGACTTGTGTGAGATGTACGCATGGTTTTGGACGCGATAGTCATGGGTTTCTCCTTTTGACGCTAATCAAACTAGAACGAAGTAATACAACTCCTAATCACCTCTTTCTTTGTAAATTTGAAACAACCAATAAAACAATATGAAGGTCTCCCTAAACGAAGACTTGTGTGAGATCTACGCATCGTTTTGGACGCGATAGTGATGTGATTGCTCCTTTTGATGCTAATTTCAACTAGAACGAAGTAATATGACTCATAATCACCTATATTTTGACAATTTTAGATAACTAATGAAACAATAAGAACGTCTCCCTAAATGAAGACTTGCATGAGATGTACGCATGGTTTTGGACGCGATCGTTATGGGTTTCTCCTTTTGACGCTAATCAAACTAGAACAAAGTAATACAACTCTTAATCACCTCTTCCTTTGTAAATTGAAAACAAACCAATGAAACAATATGAAGGTCTCCCTAAATGAAGATTTGTGTGAGATCTACGCATCGTTTTGGACGCGATAGTGATGGGATTGCTCCTTTAGATGCTAATATTAACTAGAATGAAGTAATAGGACTCATAATCACAAATATTTTAACAATTTGAGAGAACTAATCAAACAATAAGAAGGTTTCCCTAAATGAAGTCTTGTGTGAGATGTACAGATCGTTTTGAATGCACTAGTGATACGATTGCTCCTTTTCATGCTAATCAAACTAGAACGAAGTCAAAGGCCTCATAATCACCTCTTTCTTTGATAATTTGAGGGAACCAATGAAACAATAAGAAGGTCTCCCTAAATAGAGACATGTGTGAGATGTACGCATGGTTTTGGACGCGATAGTCATGGGTTTCTCCTTTTGGCGCTAATCAAAATAGAACGAAGTAATACAACTCTTAATCACCTCTTTCTTTGAAAATTCGAAAGAACCAATGAAACAATATGAAGGTCTCCCTAAATGAAGACTTGTGTGAGATCTACACATCGTTTTGAACGCGATAGTGATGTGATTGCTCCTTTTGATGCTAATTTCAACTAGAACGAAGTAATAGGACTCATAATCACCTATATTTTGACAATTTTAGATAACCAATGAAACAATAAGAAGGTCTCCCCAAATGAAGACTTGTCCGAGATGTACGCATGGTTTTTGATGCGATAGTTATGGGTTTCTCCTTTTGACGCTAATCAAAATAGAACAAAGTAATACAACTCTTAATCACCTTTTTCTTTGTAAATTCAAAACAACCAATGAAACATTATGAAGGTCTCCCTAAATGAAGACTTGTGTGAGATCAACGCATCGTTTTGGACGCGATAGTGATGGGATTGCTTCTTTTGATGCTAATTTCAACTAGAATGAAGTAATAGGACTCGTAATCACCTATATTTTGATAATTTGAGAGAACTAATCGAACAATAAGAAGGTCTCCCTAAATGAAGACTTGTGTGAGATGTACGGATCGCTTTGAATGCACTAGTGATAAGATTGCTCCTTTTGATGCTAATCAAACTAGAACGAAGTCATAGGACTCATAATCAACTCTTTCTTTGACAATTTGAGAGAACCAATGAAACAATAAGAAGATCTCCCTAAATCAAGACTTGTGTGAGATGTACGCAACGTTTTTAACGCGATAATCTTTGATTTGGTCCTTTTGATGCTAATCAAATTAGAACGAATTAATAGGACTCCTAATCACCTCTTTCTTTGACAATTTTAGAAAACCAATGAAACAATAAGAAGGTCTCCCTAAATGAATACTTGTGTGAGATGTACGCATGTTTTTGGACGCGATAGTCATGTGTTTCTCCTTTTTAAAGCTAATCAAACTAGCACGAAGTAACACGGTCTCTTAATCACCTCTTTCTTTGTAAATTCGAAACAAGCAATGAAACAATATGAAGGTCTCCTTAAATGAACACTTGTGTGAGATCTATGAATCGTTTTGGACGCGATAGTGATGGAATTGCTCCTTTAGATGCTAATTTCAACTAGAATTAAGTAATAGTATTCATAATCACCTATATTTTAACAATTTGAGAGAACTAATCAAATAATAAGAAGGTCTCCCTAAATGAAGACTTGTGTGAGATGTACGCATCGTTTTGAAAGCACTAGTGATAGGATTGCTCCTTTTGATGCTATTTAAACTAGAACGAAGTCATAGGATCCAAATCACCACTTTCTTTCACAATTTGAGAGAACGAATGAAACAATAAGAAGGTCTTCCTAAATAAAGACTTGTGTGAGATGTTTTCATGGTTTGGACGCGATAGTCATGGGTTTCTCCTTTTGACGCTAATCAAACTAGAACGAAGTAATACAACTCTTAATCACCTCTTTCTTTGTAAATTCTAAACAACCAATGAAACAATATGAAGATCTCCCTAAACGAAGACTTGTGTGAGATCTACGCATCATTTTGGACGCGATAGTGATGTGATTGCTCCTTTTGATGCTAATTTCAACTAGAACGAAGTAATAGGACTCATAATCACCTATATTTTGACAATTTTAGAGAACTAATGAAACAATAAGAACGTCTCCCTAAATGAAGACTTGTATGAGATGTACGCATGGTTTTGGACGCGATAGTTATGGGTTTCTCCTTTTGACGCTAATCAAACTAGAACAAAGTAATACAACTCTTAATCACCTCTTCCTTTGTAAATTCAAAACAACCAATGAAACAATATGAAGGTCTCCCTAAATGAAGACTTGTGTGAGATCTACGCATCGTTTTGGACGCGATAGTGATGGGATTGCTCCTTTTGATACTAATTTCAACTAGAATGAAGTAATAGGACTCATAATCACCTATATTTTGACAATTTGAGAGACCTAATCAAACAATAAGTAGGTCTCCCTCAATGAAGACTTGTGTGAGATGTACGGATCGTTTTTAATGCAATAGTAATAGGATTGCTCCTTTTAATGCTAATCAAACTAGAACGAAGTCATAGGACTCATAATCACCTCTTTCTTCGACAATTTGAGAGAACCAATGAAACAATAAGAAGGTCTCCCTAAATCAAGACTTGTGTGAGATGTATGCATCATTTTTAATGTGATAGTTATTGATTTGGTCCTTTTGATGCTAATCAAATTAGAACGAATTAATAGGACTACTAATCACCTCTTTCTTTGACAATTTTAGAGAACCAATGAAACAATAAGAAGGTCTACCTAAATGAAAACTTGTGTGAGATGTACGCATAGTTTTGGACGCGATAGTCATGAGTTTCTCCTTTTGACGCTAATCAAACTAAAATAAAGTAATACAACTCTTAATCACCTCTTTCTTTGTAAATTTGAAACAACCAATAAAACAATATGAAGGTCTCCCTAAATGAAGACTTGTGTGAGATCTACGCATCATTTTGGACGCGATAGTGATGTGATTGCTCCTTTTGATGCTAATTTCAACCAGAACGAAGTAATATGACTCATAATCACCTATAGTTTGACAATTTGAGAGAACTACTGAAACAATAAGAAGGCCTCCCTAAATGAAGACTTGTGCGAGATGTACGCATGGTTTTGGATGCAATAGTCATGGGTTTCTCCTTTTGACGCTAATCAAAATAGAACAAAGTAATACAACTCTTAATCACCTTTTTCTTTGTAAATTCAAAGCAACCAATGAAACATTATGAAGGTCTCCCTAAATGAAGACTTGTGTGAGATCAACGCACCGTTTTGGACGCGATAGTGATGGGATTGCACCTTTTAACGCTAATTTCAACTAGAATGAAGTAATAGGACTCATAATCACCTATACTTTGACAATTTAAGAGAACTAATCAAAAAATAAGAAGGTCTCCCTAAATGAAGACTTGTGTGAGATGTACGGATCGCTTTGAATGCACTAGTGATAAGATTGCTCCTTTTGATGCTAATCAAACTAGAACGAAGTCATAGGACTCATAATCACCTCTTTCTTTGACAATTTGAGAGAACCAATGAAACAATAAGAAGATCTCCCTAAATCAAGACTTGTGTGAGATGTACGCAACGTTTTTAACGTGATAATCTTTGATTTGGTCCTTTTGATGCTAATCAAATTAGAACGAATTAATAGGACTCCTAATCACCTCTTTCTTTGACAATTTTAGAAAACCAATGAAACAATAAGAAGGTCTCCCTAAATGAATACTTGTGTGAGATGTACGCATGGTTTTGGACGCGATAGTCATCGGTTTCTACTTTTGATGCTAATCAAACTAGAACGAAGTAATACAACTCTTAATCACCTCTTTCTTTGTAAATTCGAAACAACTAATGAAACAATAAGAAGGTCTCCCTAAATGAAGACTTGTGTGAGATGTACGCATGGTTTTGGACGCGATAGTCATGGGTTTCTCCTTTTTAAAGCTAATCAAACTAGCACGAAGTAACACGGTCTCTTTATCACCCATTTCTTTGCAAATTCGAAACAACCAATGAAACAATATGAATGTCTCCCTAAATGAACACTTGTGTGAGATCTGTAAATCGTTTTGGACGCGATAGTGATGGGATTGCTCCTTTTGATGCTAATTTCAACTAGAATTAAGTAATAGGATTCAAAATCACTTATATTTTAACAATTTGAGAGAACTAATCAAACAATAAGAAGGTCTCCCTAAATGAAGGCTTGTGTGAGATGTACGGATCGTTTTGAATGCACTAATGATAGGATTGCTCCTTTTGATGCTATTTAAACTTGAACGAAGTCATAGGACTCCTAATCACCTCTTTCTTTGACAATTTGAGAGAACGAATGAAACAATAGGAAGGTCTTCCTAAATGAAGACTTGTGTGAGATGTACGCATGGTTTTGGACGCGATAGTCATGGGTTTCTCCTTTTGACGCTAATCAAACTAGAACGAAGTAATACAACTCTTAATCACCTCTTTCTTTGTAAATTCTAAACAACCAATGAAACAATATGAAGGTCTCCCTAAACGAAGACTTGTGTGAGATCTACGCATCGTTTTGGACGCGATAGTGATGTGATTGCTCATTCGGATGCTAATTTCAACTAGAACGAAGTAATAGGACTCATAATCACCTATATTTTGACAATTTTAGAGAATTATTGAAATAATAAGAACGTCTCCCTAAATGAAGACTTGTATGAGATGTACGCATGGTTTTGGACGCGATAGTTATGGGTTTCTCCTTTTGACGCTAATCAAACTAGAACAAAGTAATACAACTCTTAATCACCTCTTCCTTTGTAAATTCAAAACAACCAATGAAACAATATGAAGGTCTCCCTAAATGAAGACTTGTGTGAGATCTACGCATAGTTTTGGACGCGATAGTGATGGGATTGCTCCTTTTGATACTAATTTCAACTAGAATGAAGTAATAGGACTCATAATCACCTATATTTTGACAATTTGAGAGAACTAATCAAACAATAAGAAGGTCTCCCTCAATAAAGACTTGTGTGAGATGTACGGATCATTTTTAATGCAATAGTAGTAGGATTGCTCCTTTTAATGCAAATCAAACTAGAACGAAGTCATAGGACTCATAATCACCTCTTTCTTCGACAATTTCAGAGAACCAATGAAACAATAAGAAGGTCTCCCTAAATCAAGACTTGTGTGAGATGTACGCATCGTTTTTAATGTGATAGTTATTGATTTGGTCCTTTTGATGCTAATCAAATTAGAACGAATTAATAGGACTACTAATCACCTCTTTCTTTGACAATTTTAGAGAACCAATGAAACAATAAGAAGGTCTACCTAAATGAAAACTTGTGTGAGATGTACGCATAGTTTTGGACGCGATAGTCATGAGTTTCTCCTTTTGACGCTAATCAAACTAAAATAAAGTAATACAACTCTTAATCACCTCTTTCTTTGTAAATTTGAAACAACCAATAAAACAATATGAAGGTCTCCCTAAATGAAGACTTGTGTGAGATCTACGCATCATTTTGGACGCGATAGTGATGTGATTGCTCCTTTTGATGCTAATTTCAACCAGAACGAAGTAATATGACTCATAATCACCTATAGTTTGACAATTTGAGAGAACTACTGAAACAATAAGAAGGCCTCCCTAAATGAAGACTTGTGCGAGATGTACGCGTGGTTTTGGATGCAATAGTCATGGGTTTCTCCTTTTGACGCTAATCAAAATAGAACAAAGTAATACAACTCTTAATCACCTTTTTCTTTGTAAATTCAAAGCAACCAATGAAACATTATGAAGGTCTCCCTAAATGAAGACTTGTGTGAGATCAACGCACCGTTTTGGACGCGATAGTGATGGGATTGCACCTTTTAACGCTAATTTCAACTAGAATGAAGTAATAGGACTCGTAATCACCTATACTTTGACAATTTGAGAGAACTAATCAAACAATAAGAAGGTCTCCCTAAATGAAGACTTGTGTGAGATGTACGGATCGCTTTGAATGCACTAGTGATAAGATTGCTCCTTTTGATGCTAATCAAACTAGAACGAAGTCATAGGACTCATAATCACCTCTTTCTTTGACAATTTGAGAGAACCAATGAAACAATAAGAAGATCTCCCTAAATCAAGACTTGTGTGAGATGTACGCAACGTTTTTAACGTGATAATCTTTGATTTGGTCCTTTTGATGCTAATCAAATTAGAACGAATTAATAGGACTCCTAATCACCTCTTTCTTTGACAATTTTAGAAAACCAATGAAACAATAAGAAGGTCTCCCTAAATGAATACTTGTGTGAGATGTACGCATGGTTTTGGACGCGATAGTCATCGGTTTCTACTTTTGATGCTAATCAAACTAGAACGAAGTAATACAACTCTTAATCACCTCTTTCTTTGTAAATTCGAAACAACTAATGAAACAATAAGAAGGTCTCCCTAAATGAAGACTTGTGTGAGATGTACGCATGGTTTTGGACGCGATAGTCATGGGTTTCTCCTTTTTAAAGCTAATCAAACTAGCACGAAGTAACACGGTCTCTTTATCACCCATTTCTTTGCAAATTCGAAACAACCAATGAAACAATATGAATGTCTCCCTAAATGAACACTTGTGTGAGATCTGTAAATCGTTTTGGACGCGATAGTGATGGGATTGCTCCTTTTGATGCTAATTTCAACTAGAATTAAGTAATAGGATTCAAAATCACTTATATTTTAACAATTTGAGAGAACTAATCAAACAATAAGAAGGTCTCCCTAAATGAAGGCTTGTGTGAGATGTACGGATCGTTTTGAATGCACTAATGATAGGATTGCTCCTTTTGATGCTATTTAAACTTGAACGAAGTCATAGGACTCCTAATCACCTCTTTCTTTGACAATTTGAGAGAACGAATGAAACAATAGGAAGGTCTTCCTAAATGAAGACTTGTGTGAGATGTACGCATGGTTTTGGACGCGATAGTCATGGGTTTCTCCTTTTGACGCTAATCAAACTAGAACGAAGTAATACAACTCTTAATCACCTCTTTCTTTGTAAATTCTAAACAACCAATGAAACAATATGAAGGTCTCCCTAAACGAAGACTTGTGTGAGATCTACGCATCGTTTTGGACGCGATAGTGATGTGATTGCTCATTCGGATGCTAATTTCAACTAGAACGAAGTAATAGGACTCATAATCACCTATATTTTGACAATTTTAGAGAATTATTGAAATAATAAGAACGTCTCCCTAAATGAAGACTTGTATGAGATGTACGCATGGTTTTGGACGCGATAGTTATGGGTTTCTCCTTTTGACGCTAATCAAACTAGAACAAAGTAATACAACTCTTAATCACCTCTTCCTTTGTAAATTCAAAACAACCAATGAAACAATATGAAGGTCTCCCTAAATGAAGACTTGTGTGAGATCTACGCATAGTTTTGGACGCGATAGTGATGGGATTGCTCCTTTTGATACTAATTTCAACTAGAATGAAGTAATAGGACTCATAATCACCTATATTTTGACAATTTGAGAGAACTAATCAAACAATAAGAAGGTCTCCCTCAATAAAGACTTGTGTGAGATGTACGGATCATTTTTAATGCAATAGTAGTAGGATTGCTCCTTTTAATGCAAATCAAACTAGAACGAAGTCATAGGACTCATAATCACCTCTTTCTTCGACAATTTCAGAGAACCAATGAAACAATAAGAAGGTCTCCCTAAATCAAGACTTGTGTGAGATGTACGCATCGTTTTTAATGTGATAGTTATTGATTTGGTCCTTTTGATGCTAATCAAATTAGAACGAATTAATAGGACTACTAATCACCTCTTTCTTTGACAATTTTAGAGAACCAATGAAACAATAAGAAGGTCTACCTAAATGAAAACTTGTGTGAGATGTACGCATAGTTTTGGACGCGATAGTCATGAGTTTCTCCTTTTGACGCTAATCAAACTAAAATAAAGTAATACAACTCTTAATCACCTCTTTCTTTGTAAATTTGAAACAACCAATAAAACAATATGAAGGTCTCCCTAAATGAAGACTTGTGTGAGATCTACGCATCATTTTGGACGCGATAGTGATGTGATTGCTCCTTTTGATGCTAATTTCAACCAGAACGAAGTAATATGACTCATAATCACCTATAGTTTGACAATTTGAGAGAACTACTGAAACAATAAGAAGGCCTCCCTAAATGAAGACTTGTGCGAGATGTACGCGTGGTTTTGGATGCAATAGTCATGGGTTTCTCCTTTTGACGCTAATCAAAATAGAACAAAGTAATACAACTCTTAATCACCTTTTTCTTTGTAAATTCAAAGCAACCAATGAAACATTATGAAGGTCTCCCTAAATGAAGACTTGTGTGAGATCAACGCACCGTTTTGGACGCGATAGTGATGGGATTGCACCTTTTAACGCTAATTTCAACTAGAATGAAGTAATAGGACTCGTAATCACCTATACTTTGACAATTTGAGAGAACTAATCAAACAATAAGAAGGTCTCCCTAAATGAAGACTTGTGTGAGATGTACGGATCGCTTTGAATGCACTAGTGATAAGATTGCTCCTTTTGATGCTAATCAAACTAGAACGAAGTCATAGGACTCATAATCACCTCTTTCTTTGACAATTTGAGAGAACCAATGAAACAATAAGAAGATCTCCCTAAATCAAGACTTGTGTGAGATGTACGCAACGTTTTTAACGTGATAATCTTTGATTTGGTCCTTTTGATGCTAATCAAATTAGAACGAATTAATAGGACTCCTAATCACCTCTTTCTTTGACAATTTTAGAAAACCAATGAAACAATAAGAAGGTCTCCCTAAATGAATACTTGTGTGAGATGTACGCATGGTTTTGGACGCGATAGTCATCGGTTTCTACTTTTGATGCTAATCAAACTAGAACGAAGTAATACAACTCTTAATCACCTCTTTCTTTGTAAATTCGAAACAACTAATGAAACAATAAGAAGGTCTCCCTAAATGAAGACTTGTGTGAGATGTACGCATGGTTTTGGACGCGATAGTCATGGGTTTCTCCTTTTTAAAGCTAATCAAACTAGCACGAAGTAACACGGTCTCTTTATCACCCATTTCTTTGCAAATTCGAAACAACCAATGAAACAATATGAATGTCTCCCTAAATGAACACTTGTGTGAGATCTGTAAATCGTTTTGGACGCGATAGTGATGGGATTGCTCCTTTTGATGCTAATTTCAACTAGAATTAAGTAATAGGATTCAAAATCACTTATATTTTAACAATTTGAGAGAACTAATCAAACAATAAGAAGGTCTCCCTAAATGAAGGCTTGTGTGAGATGTACGGATCGTTTTGAATGCACTAATGATAGGATTGCTCCTTTTGATGCTATTTAAACTTGAACGA
Source organism: Panax stipuleanatus (assembly GCA_020205555.1). NCBI lineage: Eukaryota > Viridiplantae > Streptophyta > Magnoliopsida > Apiales > Araliaceae > Panax > Panax stipuleanatus. The sequence continues at coordinate 159,454 of JAINUT010001952.1, read as the reverse complement.
AGTCATAGGACTCCTAATCACCTCTTTCTTTGACAATTTGAGAGAACGAATGAAACAATAGGAAGGTCTTCCTAAATGAAGACTTGTGTGAGATGTACGCATGGTTTTGGACGCGATAGTCATGGGTTTCTCCTTTTGACGCTAATCAAACTAGAACGAAGTAATACAACTCTTAATCACCTCTTTCTTTGTAAATTCTAAACAACCAATGAAACAATATGAAGGTCTCCCTAAACGAAGACTTGTGTGAGATCTACGCATCGTTTTGGACGCGATAGTGATGTGATTGCTCATTCGGATGCTAATTTCAACTAGAACGAAGTAATAGGACTCATAATCACCTATATTTTGACAATTTTAGAGAATTATTGAAATAATAAGAACGTCTCCCTAAATGAAGACTTGTATGAGATGTACGCATGGTTTTGGACGCGATAGTTATGGGTTTCTCCTTTTGACGCTAATCAAACTAGAACAAAGTAATACAACTCTTAATCACCTCTTCCTTTGTAAATTCAAAACAACCAATGAAACAATATGAAGGTCTCCCTAAATGAAGACTTGTGTGAGATCTACGCATAGTTTTGGACGCGATAGTGATGGGATTGCTCCTTTTGATACTAATTTCAACTAGAATGAAGTAATAGGACTCATAATCACCTATATTTTGACAATTTGAGAGAACTAATCAAACAATAAGAAGGTCTCCCTCAATAAAGACTTGTGTGAGATGTACGGATCATTTTTAATGCAATAGTAGTAGGATTGCTCCTTTTAATGCAAATCAAACTAGAACGAAGTCATAGGACTCATAATCACCTCTTTCTTCGACAATTTCAGAGAACCAATGAAACAATAAGAAGGTCTCCCTAAATCAAGACTTGTGTGAGATGTACGCATCGTTTTTAATGTGATAGTTATTGATTTGGTCCTTTTGATGCTAATCAAATTAGAACGAATTAATAGGACTACTAATCACCTCTTTCTTTGACAATTTTAGAGAACCAATGAAACAATAAGAAGGTCTACCTAAATGAAAACTTGTGTGAGATGTACGCATAGTTTTGGACGCGATAGTCATGAGTTTCTCCTTTTGACGCTAATCAAACTAAAATAAAGTAATACAACTCTTAATCACCTCTTTCTTTGTAAATTTGAAACAACCAATAAAACAATATGAAGGTCTCCCTAAATGAAGACTTGTGTGAGATCTACGCATCATTTTGGACGCGATAGTGATGTGATTGCTCCTTTTGATGCTAATTTCAACCAGAACGAAGTAATATGACTCATAATCACCTATAGTTTGACAATTTGAGAGAACTACTGAAACAATAAGAAGGCCTCCCTAAATGAAGACTTGTGCGAGATGTACGCGTGGTTTTGGATGCAATAGTCATGGGTTTCTCCTTTTGACGCTAATCAAAATAGAACAAAGTAATACAACTCTTAATCACCTTTTTCTTTGTAAATTCAAAGCAACCAATGAAACATTATGAAGGTCTCCCTAAATGAAGACTTGTGTGAGATCAACGCACCGTTTTGGACGCGATAGTGATGGGATTGCACCTTTTAACGCTAATTTCAACTAGAATGAAGTAATAGGACTCGTAATCACCTATACTTTGACAATTTGAGAGAACTAATCAAACAATAAGAAGGTCTCCCTAAATGAAGACTTGTGTGAGATGTACGGATCGCTTTGAATGCACTAGTGATAAGATTGCTCCTTTTGATGCTAATCAAACTAGAACGAAGTCATAGGACTCATAATCACCTCTTTCTTTGACAATTTGAGAGAACCAATGAAACAATAAGAAGATCTCCCTAAATCAAGACTTGTGTGAGATGTACGCAACGTTTTTAACGTGATAATCTTTGATTTGGTCCTTTTGATGCTAATCAAATTAGAACGAATTAATAGGACTCCTAATCACCTCTTTCTTTGACAATTTTAGAAAACCAATGAAACAATAAGAAGGTCTCCCTAAATGAATACTTGTGTGAGATGTACGCATGGTTTTGGACGCGATAGTCATCGGTTTCTACTTTTGATGCTAATCAAACTAGAACGAAGTAATACAACTCTTAATCACCTCTTTCTTTGTAAATTCGAAACAACTAATGAAACAATAAGAAGGTCTCCCTAAATGAAGACTTGTGTGAGATGTACGCATGGTTTTGGACGCGATAGTCATGGGTTTCTCCTTTTTAAAGCTAATCAAACTAGCACGAAGTAACACGGTCTCTTTATCACCCATTTCTTTGCAAATTCGAAACAACCAATGAAACAATATGAATGTCTCCCTAAATGAACACTTGTGTGAGATCTGTAAATCGTTTTGGACGCGATAGTGATGGGATTGCTCCTTTTGATGCTAATTTCAACTAGAATTAAGTAATAGGATTCAAAATCACTTATATTTTAACAATTTGAGAGAACTAATCAAACAATAAGAAGGTCTCCCTAAATGAAGGCTTGTGTGAGATGTACGGATCGTTTTGAATGCACTAATGATAGGATTGCTCCTTTTGATGCTATTTAAACTTGAACGAAGTCATAGGACTCCTAATCACCTCTTTCTTTGACAATTTGAGAGAACGAATGAAACAATAGGAAGGTCTTCCTAAATGAAGACTTGTGTGAGATGTACGCATGGTTTTGGACGCGATAGTCATGGGTTTCTCCTTTTGACGCTAATCAAACTAGAACGAAGTAATACAACTCTTAATCACCTCTTTCTTTGTAAATTCTAAACAACCAATGAAACAATATGAAGGTCTCCCTAAACGAAGACTTGTGTGAGATCTACGCATCGTTTTGGACGCGATAGTGATGTGATTGCTCATTCGGATGCTAATTTCAACTAGAACGAAGTAATAGGACTCATAATCACCTATATTTTGACAATTTTAGAGAATTATTGAAATAATAAGAACGTCTCCCTAAATGAAGACTTGTATGAGATGTACGCATGGTTTTGGACGCGATAGTTATGGGTTTCTCCTTTTGACGCTAATCAAACTAGAACAAAGTAATACAACTCTTAATCACCTCTTCCTTTGTAAATTCAAAACAACCAATGAAACAATATGAAGGTCTCCCTAAATGAAGACTTGTGTGAGATCTACGCATAGTTTTGGACGCGATAGTGATGGGATTGCTCCTTTTGATACTAATTTCAACTAGAATGAAGTAATAGGACTCATAATCACCTATATTTTGACAATTTGAGAGAACTAATCAAACAATAAGAAGGTCTCCCTCAATAAAGACTTGTGTGAGATGTACGGATCATTTTTAATGCAATAGTAGTAGGATTGCTCCTTTTAATGCAAATCAAACTAGAACGAAGTCATAGGACTCATAATCACCTCTTTCTTCGACAATTTCAGAGAACCAATGAAACAATAAGAAGGTCTCCCTAAATCAAGACTTGTGTGAGATGTACGCATCGTTTTTAATGTGATAGTTATTGATTTGGTCCTTTTGATGCTAATCAAATTAGAACGAATTAATAGGACTACTAATCACCTCTTTCTTTGACAATTTTAGAGAACCAATGAAACAATAAGAAGGTCTACCTAAATGAAAACTTGTGTGAGATGTACGCATAGTTTTGGACGCGATAGTCATGAGTTTCTCCTTTTGACGCTAATCAAACTAAAATAAAGTAATACAACTCTTAATCACCTCTTTCTTTGTAAATTTGAAACAACCAATAAAACAATATGAAGGTCTCCCTAAATGAAGACTTGTGTGAGATCTACGCATCATTTTGGACGCGATAGTGATGTGATTGCTCCTTTTGATGCTAATTTCAACCAGAACGAAGTAATATGACTCATAATCACCTATAGTTTGACAATTTGAGAGAACTACTGAAACAATAAGAAGGCCTCCCTAAATGAAGACTTGTGCGAGATGTACGCGTGGTTTTGGATGCAATAGTCATGGGTTTCTCCTTTTGACGCTAATCAAAATAGAACAAAGTAATACAACTCTTAATCACCTTTTTCTTTGTAAATTCAAAGCAACCAATGAAACATTATGAAGGTCTCCCTAAATGAAGACTTGTGTGAGATCAACGCACCGTTTTGGACGCGATAGTGATGGGATTGCACCTTTTAACGCTAATTTCAACTAGAATGAAGTAATAGGACTCGTAATCACCTATACTTTGACAATTTGAGAGAACTAATCAAACAATAAGAAGGTCTCCCTAAATGAAGACTTGTGTGAGATGTACGGATCGCTTTGAATGCACTAGTGATAAGATTGCTCCTTTTGATGCTAATCAAACTAGAACGAAGTCATAGGACTCATAATCACCTCTTTCTTTGACAATTTGAGAGAACCAATGAAACAATAAGAAGATCTCCCTAAATCAAGACTTGTGTGAGATGTACGCAACGTTTTTAACGTGATAATCTTTGATTTGGTCCTTTTGATGCTAATCAAATTAGAACGAATTAATAGGACTCCTAATCACCTCTTTCTTTGACAATTTTAGAAAACCAATGAAACAATAAGAAGGTCTCCCTAAATGAATACTTGTGTGAGATGTACGCATGGTTTTGGACGCGATAGTCATCGGTTTCTACTTTTGATGCTAATCAAACTAGAACGAAGTAATACAACTCTTAATCACCTCTTTCTTTGTAAATTCGAAACAACTAATGAAACAATAAGAAGGTCTCCCTAAATGAAGACTTGTGTGAGATGTACGCATGGTTTTGGACGCGATAGTCATGGGTTTCTCCTTTTTAAAGCTAATCAAACTAGCACGAAGTAACACGGTCTCTTTATCACCCATTTCTTTGCAAATTCGAAACAACCAATGAAACAATATGAATGTCTCCCTAAATGAACACTTGTGTGAGATCTGTAAATCGTTTTGGACGCGATAGTGATGGGATTGCTCCTTTTGATGCTAATTTCAACTAGAATTAAGTAATAGGATTCAAAATCACTTATATTTTAACAATTTGAGAGAACTAATCAAACAATAAGAAGGTCTCCCTAAATGAAGGCTTGTGTGAGATGTACGGATCGTTTTGAATGCACTAATGATAGGATTGCTCCTTTTGATGCTATTTAAACTTGAACGAAGTCATAGGACTCCTAATCACCTCTTTCTTTGACAATTTGAGAGAACGAATGAAACAATAGGAAGGTCTTCCTAAATGAAGACTTGTGTGAGATGTACGCATGGTTTTGGACGCGATAGTCATGGGTTTCTCCTCTTGACGCTAATCAAACTAGAACGAAGTAATACAACTCTTAATCACCTCTTTCTTTGTAAATTCTAAACAACCAATGAAACAATATGAAGGTCTCCCTAAACGAAGATTTGTGTGAGATCTACGCATCGTTTTGGACGCGATAGTGATGTGATTGCTCATTCGGATGCTAATTTCAACTAGAACGAAGTAATAGGACTCATAATCACCTATATTTTGACAATTTTAGAGAATTATTGAAATAATAAGAACGTCTCCCTAAATGAAGACTTGTATGAGATGTACGCATGGTTTTGGACGCGATAGTTATGGGTTTCTCCTTTTGACGCTAATCAAACTAGAACAAAGTAATACAACTCTTAATCACCTCTTCCTTTGTAAATTCAAAACAACCAATGAAACAATATGAAGGTCTCCCTAAATGAAGACTTGTGTGAGATCTACGCATAGTTTTGGACGCGATAGTGATGGGATTGCTCCTTTTGATACTAATTTCAACTAGAATGAAGTAATAGGACTCATAATCACCTATATTTTGACAATTTGAGAGAACTAATCAAACAATAAGAAGGTCTCCCTCAATAAAGACTTGTGTGAGATGTACGGATCATTTTTAATGCAATAGTAGTAGGATTGCTCCTTTTATTGCTAATCAAACTAGAACGAAGTCATAGGACTCATAATCACCTCTTTCTTCGACAATTTCAGAGAACCAATGAAACAATAAGAAGGTCTCCCTAAATCAAGACTTGTGTGAGATGTACGCATCGTTTTTAACGTGATAGTTATTGATTTGGTCCTTTTGATGCTAATCAAATTAGCACGAATTAATAGGACTACTAATCATCTCTTTCTTTGACAATATTAGAGAACCAATGAAACAATAAGAAGGTCTACCTAAATGAAAACTTGTGTGAGATGTACGCATATTTTTGGACGCGATAGTCATGAGTTTCTCCTTTTGACGCTAATCAAACTAAAACGAAGTAATACAACTCTTAATCACCTATTTCTTTGTAAATTTGAAACAACCAATAAAACAATATGAAGGTGTCCCTAAATGAAGACTTGTGTGAGATCTACGCATCGTTTAGAACGCCATAGTGATGTGATTGCTCCTTTTGATGCTAATTTCAACCAGAACGAAGTAATATGACTCATAATCACCTATATTTTGACAATTTGAGAGAACTACGGAAACAATAAGAAGGTCTCCCTAAATTAAGACTTGTGTGAGATGTACGCGTGGTTTTGGACGCGATAGTCATTGGTTTCTCCTTTTTAAAGCTAATCAAACTAGAAAGAAGTAACACAGTTTCTTAATCACCTCTTTCTTTGTAAATTAGAAACAACCAATGAAACAATAAGAAGGTCTCCCTAAATGAAGACTTGTGTGAGATCTACGCACCGTTTTGGACGGGATAGTGATGGGATTGCCCCTTTTGACGCTAATTTCAACTAGAATGAAGTAATAGGACTCGTAATCACCTATATTTTGACAATTTGAGAGAACTAATCAAACAATAAGAAGGTCTCCCTAAATGAAGACTTGTGTGAGATGTACGGATCGCTTTGAATGCACTAGTGATAAGATTGCTTCTTTTGATGCTAATCAAACTAGAACGAAGTCATAGGACTCATAATCACCTCTTTCTTTGACAATTTGAGAGAACCAATGAAACAATAAGAAGATCTCCCTAAATCAAGACTTGTGTGAGATGTACGCAACGTTTTTAACGTGATAATCTTTGATTTGGTCCTTTTGATGCTAATCAAATTAGAACGAATTAATAGGACTCCTAATCACCTCTTTCTTTGACAATTTTAGAAAACCAATGAAACAATAAGAAGGTCTCCCTAAATGAATACTTGTGTGAGATGTACGCATGGTTTTGGACGCGATAGTCATCGGTTTCTACTTTTGATGCTAATCAAACTAGAACGAAGTAATACAACTCTTAATCACCTCTTTCTTTGTAAATTCGAAACAACTAATGAAACAATAAGAAGGTCTCCCTAAATGAAGACTTGTGTGAGATGTACGCATGGTTTTGGACGCGATAGTCATGGGTTTCTCCTTTTTAAAGCTAATCAAACTAGCACAAAGTAACACGGTCTCTTAATCACCCATTTCTTTGCAAATTCGAAACAACCAATGAAACAATATGAATGTCTCCCTAAATGAACACTTGTGTGAGATCTGTAAATCGTTTTGGACGCGATAGTGATGGGATTGCTCCTTTTGATGCTAATTTCACTAGAATTAAGTAATAGGACTCATAATCACCTATATTTTGACAATTTGAGATAAATAATCAAACAATAAGAAGGTCTCCCTCAATGAAGACTTGTGTGAGATGTACGGATCATTTTTAATGCAATAGTAGTAGGATTGCTCCTTTTAATGCTAATCAAACTAGAACGAAGTCATAGGACTCATAATCACCTCTTTCTTCGACAATTTGAGAGAACCAATGAAACAATAAGAAGGTCTCCCTAAATCAAGACTTGTGTGAGATGTACGCATCGTTTTTAACGTGATAGTTATTGATTTGGTCCTTTTGATGCTAATCAAATTAGGACGAATTAATAGGACTACTAATCACCTCTTTCTTTGACAATTTTAGAGAACCAATGAAACAATAAGAAGGTCTACCTAAATGAAAACTTGTGTGAGATGTACGCATAGTTTTGGACGCGATAGTCATGAGTTTCTCCTTTTGACGCTAATCAAACTAAAATAACAACTCTTAATCACCTCTTTCTTTGTAAATTTGAAACAACCAATAAAACAATATGAAGGTCTCCCCAAAATGAAGACTTGTGTGAGATCTACGCATCGTTTTGAACGCGATAGTGATGTGATTGCTCCTTTTGATGCTAATTTCAACTACAACGAAGTAATATGACTCATAATCACCTATATTTTGACAATTTGAGATAACTACTGAAACAATAAGAAGGTCTCCCTAAATGAAGACTTGTGTGAGATGTACGCGTGGTTTTGGACGCGATAGTCATTGGTTTCTCCTTTTTAAAGCTAATCAAACTAGAAAAAAGTAACACAGTTTCTTAATCACCTCTTTCTTTGTAAATTAGAAACAACCAATGAAACAATAAGAAGGTCTCCCTAAATGAAGACATGTGTGAGATCTACGCATCGTTTTGGACGCGATAGTGATGGGATTGCTCCTTTTGATGCTAATTTCAACTAGAACGAAGTAATAGGACTCATAATCACCTATATTTTAACAATTTGAGAGAACTAATCAAACAATAAGAAGGTCTCCCTAAATGAAGACTTGTGTGAGATGTACGCATGGTTTTGGACACGATAGTCATGGTTTTCTTCTTTTGACACTAATCAAACTAGAACAAAGAAATACAACTCTTAATCACCTCTTTATTTGTAAATTCGAAACAACCAATGAAACAATATGAAGGTCTCCCTAAATGAAGACTTGTGTGAGATCTACGCATCGTTTTGGACGCGATATTGATGCGATTGCTCCTTTTAATGCTAATTTCAACTAGAACGAAGGAATAGGACTCATAATCTCCTATATTTTGACAATTTAAGAGAACCAATGAAACAATAAGAAGGTCTCCCTAAATGAAGACTTGTGCGAGATGTACGCATGGTTTTGGATGCGATAGTCATGGTTTTCTCCTTTTGACGCTAATCAAACTAGAACAAAGTAATACAACTCTTAATCACCTCTTTCTTTGTAAATTCAAAACAACCAATGAAACAATATGAAGGTCTCCCTAAATGAAGACTTGTGTGAGATCAACGCATCGTTTTGGACGCGATAGTTATAGGATTGCTCTTTTTGATGCTAATTTCAACTAGAATGAAGTAATAGGACTCGTAATCACCTATATTTTGATAATTTGAGAGAACTAATCAAACAATAAGAAGGTCTCCCTAAATGAAGACTTGTGTGAGATGTACGGATCGCTTTGAATGCACTAGTGATAAGATTGCTCCTTTTGATGCTAATCAAACTAGGGCTGCTGTTTTTACTACTGCTGCTGCTGCTGCTGGTTCTGGTTCAGGGGATGGCTTGTTGTACTACTTGGTTGGTCTGTGGCATGCTGTGTCCGGCTGGTCTGTGGCCTGCTGTGTCCGGGTATGTCCGGCTTGTCTGTTGTGGGCAGTTTGTTACAGTCCTGGGGCTGTTGTGTGTTCTGGTTTTGGTTTTGGTTTGCTCTTTGGTTTTGGTTTGTTTGGTTGTATTCTGCTATTGTAGCTGCTGGCTCAATTGGTTGCTGTTGGTTTTCGTGTGCGGCACTTTGCTTGGCCTGGGTTTGCTTGTCCAGTTGCTGCTGTTCTGGGTTGTTCTTTGTGTTCAGATTCTTGCTGGACAATGTTGCTTATTACTATTGTTGCGTTTATCTCTTTTGGTTCAACTCTTTTTGGTTGCTGTTATTCCGTTTGGTGCTGCTGCTGTCTGGGTTATTGCAGGTTTTTTCTGCAGATTTCTGCTTGCTGGTTTTTGCAGACTTTCTACAGGGTCCGGATTTGCTGCAACTTCTGCTGGTTTCTTGGTTGCATTCTGCAGTTTCTGTAGCTTTTCTGGTTTGCCTCTGCCATTGCTGCTGCTCTCGAACTTGATTGTCTTCGCCAGTTGGTGTCACAGCTCTGTGCAGCTGGGTTCGCTTAATGGGAAATGCTGGGTTTCAATCTTTGGGTTAGACCCAGGTTCTCATGGTTTGGCCCTTTTTGGTGGCTGTTATGAGTTCTTCATCCTTGTCTGGGCGGAATGGGCTCGGCTTAAGCATCTGGGTTGTTGTCATGGCTGGTGGTTGTCCTTTGCTTTGGGAGGCTCTTTGGGCTGTTTGCTGGCTTTCCTTTGTGATCTTTCCATTTTTGTCTGATGGTTTTTGGTTGTTTTGGATGGTGGGCTGGTTCTTAGCATTTGGATTGGTCTGCTCTGTGTGTGTTGTTGCTGGAGGCTGAGGCTGTTTGTTGCGGATTGTTGCTGGAGGCTGAGGCTCGTTTGGTTTGTTGTTGGGTTTGGGCTGCTTCATCTGGGCCGGTTCTTTGGGCATCTGGGATCCGTTTCTCTGTTACCGATTAGCTGGTTTCCTGTCTGGTTTGCTGCTGGTTCTTATGCGGCAGATTCTTGGTTGATTTGGATGGCCAGGCTGCTGCTTATGATATTCGAATTTGGTCCACCTCCTTGGTTGGATTCGGTTGGCTGGTTGTTTTGCCAACATGATTAGGCTGTCTCGGCTGTTGGCTTTTTATTATTTGATGTCTTAGCATTTGCCATGTTTCTCTGGCGTAGGCCTTGTAATCTTTTTATATAGTCTTAACATCATAGGGCATGTCCTATAATGTTTTCGCTATATTCTGTTTGGGTCTATCCCTTGAGGTCTTGTATTTCCCCTTTCATTTATATAATTCAGTCTAAATTTAGCAAAAAAAAAATAAAAATAAGAAGGTCTCCCTAAATCAAGACTTGTGTGAGATGTACGCAACGTTTTTAACGCGATAATCATTGATTTGGTCCTTTTGATGCTAACCAAATTAGAGCGAATTAATAGGACTCCTAATCACCTCTTTCTTTGACAATTTTAGAAAACCAATGAAACAATAAGAAGGTCTCCCTAAATGAATACTTGTGTGAGATGTACGCATGGTTTTGGACGCGATAGTCATCGGTTTCTACTTTTGATGCTAATCAAACTAGAACGAAGTAATACAACTCTTAATCACCTCTTTCTTTGTAAATTCTAAACAACTAATGAAACAATAAGAAGGTCTCCCTAAATGAAGACTTGTGTGAGATGTACGCATGGTTTTGGACGCGATAGTCATGTGTTTCTCCTTTTTAAAGCTAATCAAACTAGCACAAAGTAACACGGTCTCTTAATCATCTCTTTCTTTGTAAATTCGAAACAACCAATGAAACAATATAAATGTCTCCTTAAATGAACACTTGTGTGAGATCTATGAATCGTTTTGGACGCGATAGTGATGGGATTGCTACTTTTGATGCTAATTTCAACTAGAATTAAGTAATAGGATTCATAATCACCAATATTTTAACAATTTGAGAGAACTAATCAAACAATAAGAAGGTCTCCCTAAATGAAGACTTGTGTGAGATGTACGCATCGTTTTAAAAGCACTAGTGATAGGATTGCTCCTTTTGATGCTATTTAAACTAGAACGAAGTCATAGGACTCCTAATCACCTCTTTCTTTCATAATTTGAGAGAACGAATGAAACAATAAAAAGTTCTTCCTAAATAAAGACTTGTGTGAGATGTACGCATGGTTTTGGACGCGATAGTCATGGGTTTCTCCTTTTGACGCTAATCAAACTAGAACGAAGTAATACAACTCTTAATCACCTCTTTCTTTGTAAATTCGAAACAACTAATGAAACAATAAGAAGGTCTCCCTAAATGAAGACTTGTGTGAGATGTACGCATGGTTTTGGACGCGATAGTCATGGGTTTCTCCTTTTTAAAGCTAATCAAACTAGCACGAAGTAACACGGTCTCTTTATCACCCATTTCTTTGCAAATTCGAAACAACCAATGAAACAATATGAATGTCTCCCTAAATGAACACTTGTGTGAGATCTGTAAATCGTTTTGGACGCGATAGTGATGGGATTGCTCCTTTTGATGCTAATTTCAACTAGAATTAAGTAATAGGATTCAAAATCACTTATATTTTAACAATTTGAGAGAACTAATCAAACAATAAGAAGGTCTCCCTAAATGAAGGCTTGTGTGAGATGTACGGATCGTTTTGAATGCACTAATGATAGGATTGCTCCTTTTGATGCTATTTAAACTTGAACGAAGTCATAGGACTCCTAATCACCTCTTTCTTTGACAATTTGAGAGAACGAATGAAACAATAGGAAGGTCTTCCTAAATGAAGACTTGTGTGAGATGTACGCATGGTTTTGGACGCGATAGTCATGGGTTTCTCCTTTTGACGCTAATCAAACTAGAACGAAGTAATACAACTCTTAATCACCTCTTTCTTTGTAAATTCTAAACAACCAATGAAACAATATGAAGGTCTCCCTAAACGAAGACTTGTGTGAGATCTACGCATCGTTTTGGACGCGATAGTGATGTGATTGCTCATTCGGATGCTAATTTCAACTAGAACGAAGTAATAGGACTCATAATCACCTATATTTTGACAATTTTAGAGAATTATTGAAATAATAAGAACGTCTCCCTAAATGAAGACTTGTATGAGATGTACGCATGGTTTTGGACGCGATAGTTATGGGTTTCTCCTTTTGACGCTAATCAAACTAGAACAAAGTAATACAACTCTTAATCACCTCTTCCTTTGTAAATTCAAAACAACCAATGAAACAATATGAAGGTCTCCCTAAATGAAGACTTGTGTGAGATCTACGCATAGTTTTGGACGCGATAGTGATGGGATTGCTCCTTTTGATACTAATTTCAACTAGAATGAAGTAATAGGACTCATAATCACCTATATTTTGACAATTTGAGAGAACTAATCAAACAATAAGAAGGTCTCCCTCAATGAAGACTTGTGTGAGATGTACGGATCATTTTTAATGCAATAGTAGTAGGATTGCTCCTTTTAATGCTAATCAAACTAGAACGAAGTCATAGGACTCATAATCACCTCTTTCTTCGACAATTTCAGAGAACCAATGAAACAATAAGAAGGTCTCCCTAAATCAAGACTTGTGTGAGATGTACGCATCGTTTTTAACGTGATAGTTATTGATTTGGTCCTTTTGATGCTAATCAAATTAGAACGAATTAATAGGACTACTAATCATCTCTTTCTTTGACAATATTAGAGAACCAATGAAACAATAAGAAGGTCTACCTAAATGAAAACTTGTGTGAGATGTACGCATAGTTTTGGACGCGATAGTCATGAGTTTCTCCTTTTGACGCTAATCAAACTAAAACGAAGTAATACAACTCTTAATCACCTATTTCTTTGTAAATTTGAAACAACCAATAAAACAATATGAAGGTGTCCCTAAATGAAGACTTGTGTGAGATCTACGCATCGTTTAGAACGCGATAGTGATGTGATTGCTCCTTTTGATGCTAATTTCAACCAGAACGAAGTAATATGACTCATAATCACCTATATTTTGACAATTTGAGAGAACTACGGAAACAATAAGAAGGTCTCCCTAAATTAAGACTTGTGTGAGATGTACGCGTGGTTTTGGACGCGATAGTCATTGGTTTCTCCTTTTTAAAGCTAATCAAACTAGAAAGAAGTAACACAGTTTCTTAATCACCTCTTTCTTTGTAAATTAGAAACAACCAATGAAACAATAAGAAGGTCTCCCTAAATGAAGACTTGTGTGAGATCTACGCACCGTTTTGGACGGGATAGTAATGGGATTGCCCCTTTTGACGCTAATTTCAACTAGAATGAAGTAATAGGACTCGTAATCACCTATATTTTGATAATTTGAGAGAACTAATCAAACAATAAGAAGGTCTCCCTAAATGAAGACTTGTGTGAGATGTACGGATCGCTTTGAATGCACTAGTGATAAGATTGCTTCTTTTGATGCTAATCAAACTAGAACGAAGTCATAGGACTCATAATCACCTCTTTCTTTGACAATTTGAGAGAACCAATGAAACAATAAGAAGATCTCCCTAAATCAAGACTTGTGTGAGATGTACGCAACGTTTTTAACGTGATAATCTTTGATTTGGTCCTTTTGATGCTAATCAAATTAGAACGAATTAATAGGACTCCTAATCACCTCTTTCTTTGACAATTTTAGAAAACCAATGAAACAATAAGAAGGTCTCCCTAAATGAATACTTGTGTGAGATGTACGCATGGTTTTGGACGCGATAGTCATCGGTTTCTACTTTTGATGCTAATCAAACTAGAACGAAGTAATACAACTCTTAATCACCTCTTTCTTTGTAAATTCGAAACAACTAATGAAACAATAAGAAGGTCTCCCTAAATGAAGACTTGTGTGAGATGTACGCATGGTTTTGGACGCGATAGTCATGGGTTTCTCCTTTTTAAAGCTAATCAAACTAGCACAAAGTAACACGGTCTCTTAATCACCCATTTCTTTGCAAATTCGAAACAACCAATGAAACAATATGAATGTCTCCCTAAATGAACACTTGTGTGAGATCTGTAAATCGTTTTGGACGCGATAGTGATGGGATTGCTCCTTTTGATGCTAATTTCACTAGAATGAAGTAATAGGACTCATAATCACCTATATTTTGACAATTTGAGAGAAATAATCAAACAATAAGAAGGTCTCCCTCAATGAAGACTTGTGTGAGATGTACGGATCATTTTTAATGCAATAGTAGTAGGATTGCTCCTTTTAATGCTAATCAAACTAGAACGAAGTCATAGGACTCATAATCACCTCTTTCTTCGACAATTTGAGAGAACCAATGAAACAATAAGAAGGTCTCCCTAAATCAAGACTTGTGTGAGATGTACGCATCGTTTTTAACGTGATAGTTATTGATTTGGTCCTTTTGATGCTAATCAAATTAGGAGGAATTAATAGGACTACTAATCACCTCTTTCTTTGACAATTTTAGAGAACCAATGAAACAATAAGAAGGTCTACCTAAATGAAAACTTGTGTGAGATGTACGCATAGTTTTGGACGCGATAGTCATGAGTTTCTCCTTTTGACGCTAATCAAACTAAAATAAAGTAATACAACTCTTAATCACCTCTTTCTTTGTAAATTTGAAACAACCAATAAAACAATATGAAGGTCTCCCCAAAATGAAGACTTGTGTGAGATCTACGCATCGTTTTGAACGCGATAGTGATGTGATTGCTCCTTTTGATGCTAATTTCAACTACAACGAAGTAATATGACTCATAATCACCTATATTTTGACAATTTGAGATAACTACTGAAACAATAATAAGGTCTCCCTAAATGAAGACTTGTGTGAGATGTACGCGTGGTTTTGGACGCGATAGTCATTGGTTTCTCCTTTTTAAAGCTAATCAAACTAGAAAAAAGTAACACAGTTTCTTAATCACCTCTTTCTTTGTAAATTAGAAACAACCAATGAAACAATAAGAAGGTCTCCCTAAATGAAGACATGTGTGAGATGTACGCATGGTTTTGGACACGATAGTCATGGTTTTCTTCTTTTGACACTAATCAAACTAGAACAAAGAAATACAACTCTTAATCACCTCTTTATTTGTAAATTCGAAACAACCAATGAAACAATATGAAGGTCTCCCTAAATGAAGACTTGTGTGAGATCTACGCATCGTTTTGGACGCGATATTGATGCAATTGCTCCTTTTAATGCTAATTTCAACTAGAACGAAGTAATAGGACTCATAATCACCTATATTTTGACAATTTAAGAGAACCAATGAAACAATAAGAAGGTCTCCCTAAATGAAGACTTGTGCGAGATGTACGCATGGTTTTGGATGCGATAGTCATGGTTTTCTCCTTTTGACGCTAATCAAACTAGAACAAAGTAATACAACTCTTAATCACCTCTTTCTTTGTAAATTCAAAACAACCAATGAAACAATATGAAGGTCTCCCTAAATGAAGACTTGTGTGAGATCAACGCATCGTTTTGGACGCGATAGTTATGGGATTGCTCTTTTTGATGCTAATTTCAACTAGAATGAAGTAATAGGACTCGTAATCACCTATATTTTGATAATTTGAGAGAACTAATCAAACAATAAGAAGGTCTCCCTAAATGAAGACTTGTGTGAGATGTACGGATCGCTTTGAATGCACTAGTGATAAGATTGCTCCTTTTGATGCTAATCAAACTAGGGCTGCTGTGTTTACTACTGCTGCTGCTGCTGCTGGTTCTGGTTCAGGGGATGGCTTGTTGTACTACTTGGTTGGTCTGTGGCATGCTGTGTCCGGCTGGTCTGTGGCCTGCTGTGTCCGGCTATGTCCGGCTTGTCTGTTGTGGGCAGTTTGTTACAGTCCTGGGGCTGTTGTGTGTTCTGGTTTTGGTTTTGGTTTGCTCTTTGGTTTTGGTTTGTTTGGTTGTATTCTGCTATTGTAGCTGCTGGCTCAATTGGTTGCTGTTGGTTTTCGTGTGCGGCACTTTGCTTGGCCTGGGTTTGCTTGTCCAGTTGCTGCTGTTCTGGGTTGTTCTTTGTGTTCAGATTCTTGCTGGACAATGTTGCTTATTACTATTGTTGCGTTTATCTCTTTTGGTTCAACTCTTTTTGGTTGCTGTTATTCCGTTTGGTGCTGCTGCTGTCTGGGTTATTGCAGGTTTTTTCTGCAGATTTCTGCTTGCTGGTTTTTGCAGACTTTCTACAGGGTCCGGATTTGCTGCAACTTCTGCTGGTTTCTTGGTTGCATTCTGCAGTTTCTGTAGCTTTTCTGGTTTGCCTCTGCCATTGCTGCTGCTCTCGAACTTGATTGTCTTCGCCAGTTGGTGTCACAGCTCTGTGCAACTGGGTTCGCTTAATGGGAAATGCTGGGTTTCAATCTTTGGGTTAGACCCAGGTTCTCATGGTTTGGCCCTTTTTGGTGGCTGTTATGAGTTCTTCATCCTTGTCTGGGCGGAATGGGCTCGGCTTAAGCATCTGGGTTGTTGTCATGGCTGGTGGTTGTCCTTTGCTTTGGGAGGCTCTTTGGGCTGTTTGCTGGCTTTCCTTTGTGATCTTTCCATTTTTGTCTGATGGTTTTTGGTTGTTTTGGATGGTGGGCTGGTTCTTAGCATTTGGATTGGTCTGCTCTGTGTGTGTTGTTGCTGGAGGCTGAGGCTGTTTGTTGCGGATTGTTGCTGGAGGCTGAGGCTCGTTTGGTTTGTTGTTGGGTTTGGGCTGCTTCATCTGGGCCGGTTCTTTGGGCATCTGGGATCCGTTTCTCTGTTACCGATTAGCTGGTTTCCTGTCTGGTTTGCTGCTGGTTCTTATGCGGCAGATTCTTGGTTGATTTGGATGGCCAGGCTGCTGCTTATGATATTCGAATTTGGTCCACCTCCTTGGTTGGATTCGGTTGGCTGGTTGTTTTGCCAACATGATTAGGCTGTCTCGGCTGTTGGCTTTTTATTATTTGATGTCTTAGCATTTGCCATGTTTCTCTGGCGTAGGCCTTGTAATCTTTTTATATAGTCTTAACATCATAGGGCATGTCCTATAATGTTTTCGCTATATTCTGTTTGGGTCTATCCCTTGAGGTCTTGTATTTCCCCTTTCATTTATATAATTCAGTCTAAATTTAGCAAAAAAAAAATAAAAATAAGAAGGTCTCCCTAAATCAAGACTTGTGTGAGATGTACGCAACGTTTTTAACGCGATAATCATTGATTTGGTCCTTTTGATGCTAACCAAATTAGAGCGAATTAATAGGACTCCTAATCACCTCTTTCTTTGACAATTTTAGAAAACCAATGAAACAATAAGAAGGTCTCCCTAAATGAATACTTGTGTGAGATGTACGCATGGTTTTGGACGCGATAGTCATCGGTTTCTACTTTTGATGCTAATCAAACTAGAACGAAGTAATACAACTCTTAATCACCTCTTTCTTTGTAAATTCTAAACAACTAATGAAACAATAAGAAGGTCTCCCTAAATGAAGACTTGTGTGAGATGTACGCATGGTTTTGGACGCGATAGTCATGTGTTTCTCCTTTTTAAAGCTAATCAAACTAGCACAAAGTAACACGGTCTCTTAATCATCTCTTTCTTTGTAAATTCGAAACAACCAATGAAACAATATAAATGTCTCCTTAAATGAACACTTGTGTGAGATCTATGAATCGTTTTGGACGCGATAGTGATGGGATTGCTACTTTTGATGCTAATTTCAACTAGAATTAAGTAATAGGATTCATAATCACCAATATTTTAACAATTTGAGAGAACTAATCAAACAATAAGAAGGTCTCCCTAAATGAAGACTTGTGTGAGATGTACGCATCGTTTTAAAAGCACTAGTGATAGGATTGCTCCTTTTGATGCTATTTAAACTAGAACGAAGTCATAGGACTCCTAATCACCTCTTTCTTTCATAATTTGAGAGAACGAATGAAACAATAAAAAGTTCTTCCTAAATAAAGACTTGTGTGAGATGTACGCATGGTTTTGGACGCGATAGTCATGGGTTTCTCCTTTTGACGCTAATCAAACTAGAACGAAGTAATACAACTCTTAATCACCTCTTTCTTTGTAAATTCGAAACAACTAATGAAACAATAAGAAGGTCTCCCTAAATGAAGACTTGTGTGAGATGTACGCATGGTTTTGGACGCGATAGTCATGGGTTTCTCCTTTTTAAAGCTAATCAAACTAGCACGAAGTAACACGGTCTCTTTATCACCCATTTCTTTGCAAATTCGAAACAACCAATGAAACAATATGAATGTCTCCCTAAATGAACACTTGTGTGAGATCTGTAAATCGTTTTGGACGCGATAGTGATGGGATTGCTCCTTTTGATGCTAATTTCAACTAGAATTAAGTAATAGGATTCAAAATCACTTATATTTTAACAATTTGAGAGAACTAATCAAACAATAAGAAGGTCTCCCTAAATGAAGGCTTGTGTGAGATGTACGGATCGTTTTGAATGCACTAATGATAGGATTGCTCCTTTTGATGCTATTTAAACTTGAACGAAGTCATAGGACTCCTAATCACCTCTTTCTTTGACAATTTGAGAGAACGAATGAAACAATAGGAAGGTCTTCCTAAATGAAGACTTGTGTGAGATGTACGCATGGTTTTGGACGCGATAGTCATGGGTTTCTCCTTTTGACGCTAATCAAACTAGAACGAAGTAATACAACTCTTAATCACCTCTTTCTTTGTAAATTCTAAACAACCAATGAAACAATATGAAGGTCTCCCTAAACGAAGACTTGTGTGAGATCTACGCATCGTTTTGGACGCGATAGTGATGTGATTGCTCATTCGGATGCTAATTTCAACTAGAACGAAGTAATAGGACTCATAATCACCTATATTTTGACAATTTTAGAGAATTATTGAAATAATAAGAACGTCTCCCTAAATGAAGACTTGTATGAGATGTATGCATGGTTTTGGACGCGATAGTTATGGGTTTCTCCTTTTGACGCTAATCAAACTAGAACAAAGTAATACAACTCTTAATCACCTCTTCCTTTGTAAATTCAAAACAACCAATGAAACAATATGAAGGTCTCCCTAAATGAAGACTTGTGTGAGATCTACGCATAGTTTTGGACGCGATAGTGATGGGATTGCTCCTTTTGATACTAATTTCAACTAGAATGAAGTAATAGGACTCATAATCACCTATATTTTGACAATTTGAGAGAACTAATCAAACAATAAGAAGGTCTCCCTCAATGAAGACTTGTGTGAGATGTACGGATCATTTTTAATGCAATAGTAGTAGGATTGCTCCTTTTAATGCTAATCAAACTAGAACGAAGTCATAGGACTCATAATCACCTCTTTCTTCGACAATTTCAGAGAACCAATGAAACAATAAGAAGGTCTCCCTAAATCAAGACTTGTGTGAGATGTACGCATCGTTTTTAACGTGATAGTTATTGATTTGGTCCTTTTGATGCTAATCAAATTAGAACGAATTAATAGGACTACTAATCATCTCTTTCTTTGACAATATTAGAGAACCAATGAAACAATAAGAAGGTCTACCTAAATGAAAACTTGTGTGAGATGTACGCATAGTTTTGGACGCGATAGTCATGAGTTTCTCCTTTTGACGCTAATCAAACTAAAACGAAGTAATACAACTCTTAATCACCTATTTCTTTGTAAATTTGAAACAACCAATAAAACAATATGAAGGTGTCCCTAAATGAAGACTTGTGTGAGATCTACGCATCGTTTAGAACGCGATAGTGATGTGATTGCTCCTTTTGATGCTAATTTCAACCAGAACGAAGTAATATGACTCATAATCACCTATATTTTGACAATTTGAGAGAACTACGGAAACAATAAGAAGGTCTCCCTAAATTAAGACTTGTGTGAGATGTACGCGTGGTTTTGGACGCGATAGTCATTGGTTTCTCCTTTTTAAAGCTAATCAAACTAGAAAGAAGTAACACAGTTTCTTAATCACCTCTTTCTTTGTAAATTAGAAACAACCAATGAAACAATAAGAAGGTCTCCCTAAATGAAGACTTGTGTGAGATCTACGCACCGTTTTGGACGGGATAGTAATGGGATTGCCCCTTTTGACGCTAATTTCAACTAGAATGAAGTAATAGGACTCGTAATCACCTATATTTTGATAATTTGAGAGAACTAATCAAACAATAAGAAGGTCTCCCTAAATGAAGACTTGTGTGAGATGTACGGATCGCTTTGAATGCACTAGTGATAAGATTGCTTCTTTTGATGCTAATCAAACTAGAACGAAGTCATAGGACTCATAATCACCTCTTTCTTTGACAATTTGAGAGAACCAATGAAACAATAAGAAGATCTCCCTAAATCAAGACTTGTGTGAGATGTACGCAACGTTTTTAACGTGATAATCTTTGATTTGGTCCTTTTGATGCTAATCAAATTAGAACGAATTAATAGGACTCCTAATCACCTCTTTCTTTGACAATTTTAGAAAACCAATGAAACAATAAGAAGGTCTCCCTAAATGAATACTTGTGTGAGATGTACGCATGGTTTTGGACGCGATAGTCATCGGTTTCTACTTTTGATGCTAATCAAACTAGAACGAAGTAATACAACTCTTAATCACCTCTTTCTTTGTAAATTCGAAACAACTAATGAAACAATAAGAAGGTCTCCCTAAATGAAGACTTGTGTGAGATGTACGCATGGTTTTGGACGCGATAGTCATGGGTTTCTCCTTTTTAAAGCTAATCAAACTAGCACAAAGTAACACGGTCTCTTAATCACCCATTTCTTTGCAAATTCGAAACAACCAATGAAACAATATGAATGTCTCCCTAAATGAACACTTGTGTGAGATCTGTAAATCGTTTTGGACGCGATAGTGATGGGATTGCTCCTTTTGATGCTAATTTCACTAGAATTAAGTAATAGGACTCATAATCACCTATATTTTGACAATTTGAGAGAAATAATCAAACAATAAGAAGGTCTCCCTCAATGAAGACTTGTGTGAGATGTACGGATCATTTTTAATGCAATAGTAGTAGGATTGCTCCTTTTAATGCTAATCAAACTAGAACGAAGTCATAGGACTCATAATCACCTCTTTCTTCGACAATTTGAGAGAACCAATGAAACAATAAGAAGGTCTCCCTAAATCAAGACTTGTGTGAGATGTACGCATCGTTTTTAACGTGATAGTTATTGATTTGGTCCTTTTGATGCTAATCAAATTAGGGCGAATTAATAGGACTACTAATCACCTCTTTCTTTGACAATTTTAGAGAACCAATGAAACAATAAGAAGGTCTACCTAAATGAAAACTTGTGTGAGATGTACGCATAGTTTTGGACGCGATAGTCATGAGTTTCTCCTTTTGACGCTAATCAAACTAAAATAAAGTAATACAACTCTTAATCACCTCTTTCTTTGTAAATTTGAAACAACCAATAAAACAATATGAAGGTCTCCCCAAAATGAAGACTTGTGTGAGATCTACGCATCGTTTTGAACGCGATAGTGATGTGATTGCTCCTTTTGATGCTAATTTCAACTACAACGAAGTAATATGACTCATAATCACCTATATTTTGACAATTTGAGATAACTACTGAAACAATAAGAAGGTCTCCCTAAATGAAGACTTGTGTGAGATGTACGCGTGGTTTTGGACGCGATAGTCATTGGTTTCTCCTTTTTAAAGCTAATCAAACTAGAAAAAAGTAACACAGTTTCTTAATCACCTCTTTCTTTGTAAATTAGAAACAACCAATGAAACAATAAGAAGGTCTCCCTAAATGAAGACATGTGTGAGATCTACGCATCGTTTTGGACGCGATAGTGATGGGATTGCTCCTTTTGATGCTAATTTCAACTAGAACGAAGTAATAGGACTCATAATC
Source organism: Panax stipuleanatus (assembly GCA_020205555.1). Classification (NCBI taxonomy): domain Eukaryota; kingdom Viridiplantae; phylum Streptophyta; class Magnoliopsida; order Apiales; family Araliaceae; genus Panax; species Panax stipuleanatus. The sequence goes on along the minus strand of JAINUT010001952.1, from coordinate 137,203 downwards.
ACCTATATTTTAACAATTTGAGAGAACTAATCAAACAATAAGAAGGTCTCCCTAAATGAAGACTTGTGTGAGATGTACGCATGGTTTTGGACACGATAGTCATGGTTTTCTTCTTTTGACACTAATCAAACTAGAACAAAGAAATACAACTCTTAATCACCTCTTTATTTGTAAATTCGAAACAACCAATAAAACAATATGAAGGTGTCCCTAAATGAAGACTTGTGTGAGATCTACGCATCGTTTAGAACGCGATAGTGATGTGATTGCTCCTTTTGATGCTAATTTCAACCAGAACGAAGTAATATGACTCATAATCACCTATATTTTGACAATTTGAGAGAACTACGGAAACAATAAGAAGGTCTCCCTAAATTAAGACTTGTGTGAGATGTACGCGTGGTTTTGGACGCGATAGTCATTGGTTTCTCCTTTTTAAAGCTAATCAAACTAGAAAGAAGTAACACAGTTTCTTAATCACCTCTTTCTTTGTAAATTAGAAACAACCAATGAAACAATAAGAAGGTCTCCCTAAATGAAGACTTGTGTGAGATCTACGCACCGTTTTGGACGAGATAGTAATGGGATTGCCCCTTTTGACGCTAATTTCAACTAGAATGAAGTAATAGGACTCGTAATCACCTATATTTTGATAATTTGAGAGAACTAATCAAACAATAAGAAGGTCTCCCTAAATGAAGACTTGTGTGAGATGTACGGATCGCTTTGAATGCACTAGTGATAAGATTGCTTCTTTTGATGCTAATCAAACTAGAACGAAGTCATAGGACTCATAATCACCTCTTTCTTTGACAATTTGAGAGAACCAATGAAACAATAAGAAGATCTCCCTAAATCAAGACTTGTGTGAGATGTACGCAACGTTTTTAACGTGATAATCTTTGATTTGGTCCTTTTGATGCTAATCAAATTAGAACGAATTAATAGGACTCCTAATCACCTCTTTCTTTGACAATTTTAGAAAACCAATGAAACAATAAGAAGGTCTCCCTAAATGAATACTTGTGTGAGATGTACGCATGGTTTTGGACGCGATAGTCATCGGTTTCTACTTTTGATGCTAATCAAACTAGAACGAAGTAATACAACTCTTAATCACCTCTTTCTTTGTAAATTCGAAACAACTAATGAAACAATAAGAAGGTCTCCCTAAATGAAGACTTGTGTGAGATGTACGCATGGTTTTGGACGCGATAGTCATGGGTTTCTCCTTTTTAAAGCTAATCAAACTAGCACAAAGTAACACGGTCTCTTAATCACCCATTTCTTTGCAAATTCGAAACAACCAATGAAACAATATGAATGTCTCCCTAAATGAACACTTGTGTGAGATCTGTAAATCGTTTTGGACGCGATAGTGATGGGATTGCTCCTTTTGATGCTAATTTCACTAGAATTAAGTAATAGGACTCATAATCACCTATATTTTGACAATTTGAGAGAAATAATCAAACAATAAGAAGGTCTCCCTCAATGAAGACTTGTGTGAGATGTACGGATCATTTTTAATGCAATAGTAGTAGGATTGCTCCTTTTAATGCTAATCAAACTAGAACGAAGTCATAGGACTCATAATCACCTCTTTCTTCGACAATTTGAGAGAACCAATGAAACAATAAGAAGGTCTCCCTAAATCAAGACTTGTGTGAGATGTACGCATCGTTTTTAACGTGATAGTTATTGATTTGGTCCTTTTGATGCTAATCAAATTAGGAGGAATTAATAGGACTACTAATCACCTCTTTCTTTGACAATTTTAGAGAACCAATGAAACAATAAGAAGGTCTACCTAAATGAAAACTTGTGTGAGATGTACGCATAGTTTTGGACGCGATAGTCATGAGTTTCTCCTTTTGACGCTAATCAAACTAAAATAAAGTAATACAACTCTTAATCACCTCTTTCTTTGTAAATTTGAAACAACCAATAAAACAATATGAAGGTCTCCCCAAAATGAAGACTTGTGTGAGATCTACGCATCGTTTTGAACGCGATAGTGATGTGATTGCTCCTTTTGATGCTAATTTCAACTACAACGAAGTAATATGACTCATAATCACCTATATTTTGACAATTTGAGATAACTACTGAAACAATAATAAGGTCTCCCTAAATGAAGACTTGTGTGAGATGTACGCGTGGTTTTGGACGCGATAGTCATTGGTTTCTCCTTTTTAAAGCTAATCAAACTAGAAAAAAGTAACACAGTTTCTTAATCACCTCTTTCTTTGTAAATTAGAAACAACCAATGAAACAATAAGAAGGTCTCCCTAAATGAAGACATGTGTGAGATGTACGCATGGTTTTGGACACGATAGTCATGGTTTTCTTCTTTTGACACTAATCAAACTAGAACAAAGAAATACAACTCTTAATCACCTCTTTATTTGTAAATTCGAAACAACCAATGAAACAATATGAAGGTCTCCCTAAATGAAGACTTGTGTGAGATCTACGCATCGTTTTGGACGCGATATTGATGCGATTGCTCCTTTTAATGCTAATTTCAACTAGAACGAAGTAATAGGACTCATAATCACCTATATTTTGACAATTTAAGAGAACCAATGAAACAATAAGAAGGTCTCCCTAAATGAAGACTTGTGCGAGATGTACGCATGGTTTTGGATGCGATAGTCATGGTTTTCTCCTTTTGACGCTAATCAAACTAGAACAAAGTAATACAACTCTTAATCACCTCTTTCTTTGTAAATTCAAAACAACCAATGAAACAATATGAAGGTCTCCCTAAATGAAGACTTGTGTGAGATCAACGCATCGTTTTGGACGCGATAGTTATGGGATTGCTCTTTTTGATGCTAATTTCAACTAGAATGAAGTAATAGGACTCGTAATCACCTATATTTTGATAATTTGAGAGAACTAATCAAACAATAAGAAGGTCTCCCTAAATGAAGACTTGTGTGAGATGTACGGATCGCTTTGAATGCACTAGTGATAAGATTGCTCCTTTTGATGCTAATCAAACTAGGGCTGCTGTGTTTACTACTGCTGCTGCTGCTGCTGGTTCTGGTTCAGGGGATGGCTTGTTGTACTACTTGGTTGGTCTGTGGCATGCTGTGTCCGGCTGGTCTGTGGCCTGCTGTGTCCGGCTATGTCCGGCTTGTCTGTTGTGGGCAGTTTGTTACAGTCCTGGGGCTGTTGTGTGTTCTGGTTTTGGTTTTGGTTTGCTCTTTGGTTTTGGTTTGTTTGGTTGTATTCTGCTATTGTAGCTGCTGGCTCAATTGGTTGCTGTTGGTTTTCGTGTGCGGCACTTTGCTTGGCCTGGGTTTGCTTGTCCAGTTGCTGCTGTTCTGGGTTGTTCTTTGTGTTCAGATTCTTGCTGGACAATGTTGCTTATTACTATTGTTGCGTTTATCTCTTTTGGTTCAACTCTTTTTGGTTGCTGTTATTCCGTTTGGTGCTGCTGCTGTCTGGGTTATTGCAGGTTTTTTCTGCAGATTTCTGCTTGCTGGTTTTTGCAGACTTTCTACAGGGTCCGGATTTGCTGCAACTTCTGCTGGTTTCTTGGTTGCATTCTGCAGTTTCTGTAGCTTTTCTGGTTTGCCTCTGCCATTGCTGCTGCTCTCGAACTTGATTGTCTTCGCCAGTTGGTGTCACAGCTCTGTGCAGCTGGGTTCGCTTAATGGGAAATGCTGGGTTTCAATCTTTGGGTTAGACCCAGGTTCTCATGGTTTGGCCCTTTTTGGTGGCTGTTATGAGTTCTTCATCCTTGTCTGGGCGGAATGGGCTCGGCTTAAGCATCTGGGTTGTTGTCATGGCTGGTGGTTGTCCTTTGCTTTGGGAGGCTCTTTGGGCTGTTTGCTGGCTTTCCTTTGTGATCTTTCCATTTTTGTCTGATGGTTTTTGGTTGTTTTGGATGGTGGGCTGGTTCTTAGCATTTGGATTGGTCTGCTCTGTGTGTGTTGTTGCTGGAGGCTGAGGCTGTTTGTTGCGGATTGTTGCTGGAGGCTGAGGCTCGTTTGGTTTGTTGTTGGGTTTGGGCTGCTTCATCTGGGCCGGTTCTTTGGGCATCTGGGATCCGTTTCTCTGTTACCGATTAGCTGGTTTCCTGTCTGGTTTGCTGCTGGTTCTTATGCGGCAGATTCTTGGTTGATTTGGATGGCCAGGCTGCTGCTTATGATATTCGAATTTGGTCCACCTCCTTGGTTGGATTCGGTTGGCTGGTTGTTTTGCCAACATGATTAGGCTGTCTCGGCTGTTGGCTTTTTATTATTTGATGTCTTAGCATTTGCCATGTTTCTCTGGCGTAGGCCTTGTAATCTTTTTATATAGTCTTAACATCATAGGGCATGTCCTATAATGTTTTCGCTATATTCTGTTTGGGTCTATCCCTTGAGGTCTTGTATTTCCCCTTTCATTTATATAATTCAGTCTAAATTTAGCAAAAAAAAAATAAAAATAAGAAGGTCTCCCTAAATCAAGACTTGTGTGAGATGTACGCAACGTTTTTAACGCGATAATCATTGATTTGGTCCTTTTGATGCTAACCAAATTAGAGCGAATTAATAGGACTCCTAATCACCTCTTTCTTTGACAATTTTAGAAAACCAATGAAACAATAAGAAGGTCTCCCTAAATGAATACTTGTGTGAGATGTACGCATGGTTTTGGACGCGATAGTCATCGGTTTCTACTTTTGATGCTAATCAAACTAGAACGAAGTAATACAACTCTTAATCACCTCTTTCTTTGTAAATTCTAAACAACTAATGAAACAATAAGAAGGTCTCCCTAAATGAAGACTTGTGTGAGATGTACGCATGGTTTTGGACGCGATAGTCATGTGTTTCTCCTTTTTAAAGCTAATCAAACTAGCACAAAGTAACACGGTCTCTTAATCATCTCTTTCTTTGTAAATTCGAAACAACCAATGAAACAATATAAATGTCTCCTTAAATGAACACTTGTGTGAGATCTATGAATCGTTTTGGACGCGATAATGATGGGATTGCTACTTTTGATGCTAATTTCAACTAGAATTAAGTAATAGGATTCATAATCACCAATATTTTAACAATTTGAGAGAACTAATCAAACAATAAGAAGGTCTCCCTAAATGAAGACTTGTGTGAGATGTACGCATCGTTTTAAAAGCACTAGTGATAGGATTGCTCCTTTTGATGCTATTTAAACTAGAACGAAGTCATAGGACTCCTAATCACCTCTTTCTTTCATAATTTGAGAGAACGAATGAAACAATAAAAAGTTCTTCCTAAATAAAGACTTGTGTGAGATGTACGCATGGTTTTGGACGCGATAGTCATGGGTTTCTCCTTTTGACGCTAATCAAACTAGAACGAAGTAATACAACTCTTAATCACCTCTTTCTTTGTAAATTCGAAACAACTAATGAAACAATAAGAAGGTCTCCCTAAATGAAGACTTGTGTGAGATGTACGCATGGTTTTGGACGCGATAGTCATGGGTTTCTCCTTTTTAAAGCTAATCAAACTAGCACGAAGTAACACGGTCTCTTTATCACCCATTTCTTTGCAAATTCGAAACAACCAATGAAACAATATGAATGTCTCCCTAAATGAACACTTGTGTGAGATCTGTAAATCGTTTTGGACGCGATAGTGATGGGATTGCTCCTTTTGATGCTAATTTCAACTAGAATTAAGTAATAGGATTCAAAATCACTTATATTTTAACAATTTGAGAGAACTAATCAAACAATAAGAAGGTCTCCCTAAATGAAGGCTTGTGTGAGATGTACGGATCGTTTTGAATGCACTAATGATAGGATTGCTCCTTTTGATGCTATTTAAACTTGAACGAAGTCATAGGACTCCTAATCACCTCTTTCTTTGACAATTTGAGAGAACGAATGAAACAATAGGAAGGTCTTCCTAAATGAAGACTTGTGTGAGATGTACGCATGGTTTTGGACGCGATAGTCATGGGTTTCTCCTTTTGACGCTAATCAAACTAGAACGAAGTAATACAACTCTTAATCACCTCTTTCTTTGTAAATTCTAAACAACCAATGAAACAATATGAAGGTCTCCCTAAATGAAGACTTGTGTGAGATCTACGCATCGTTTTGAACGCGATAGTGATGTGATTGCTCCTTTTGATGCTAATTTCAACTAGAACGAAGTAATAGGACTCATAATCACCTATATTTTGACAATTTTAGAGAACTAATGAAACAATAAGAAGGTCTCCCTAATTGAAGACTTGTGTGAGATGTACGCATTGTTTTGGACGCGATAGTTATGGGTTTCTCCTTTTGACGCTAATCAAACTAGAACAAAGTAATACAACTCTTAATCACCTCTTCCTTTGTAAATTCAAAACAACCAATGAAACAATATGAAGGTCTCCCTAAATGAAGACTTGTGTGAGATCTACGCATCGTTTTGGACGCGATAGTGATGGGATTGCTCCTTTTGATACTAATTTCAACTAGAATGAAGTAATAGGACTCATAATCACCTATATTTTGACAATTTGAGAGAACTAATCAAACAATAAAAAGGTCTCCCTCAATGAAGACTTGTGTGAGATGTACGGATCGTTTTTAATGCAATAGTAATAGGATTTCCCCTTTTGATGCTAATCAAACTAGAACGAAGTCATAGGACTCATAATCACCTCTTTCTTCGATAATTTCAGAGAACCAATGAAACAGTAAAAAGGTCTCCCTAAATCAAGACTTGTGTGAGATGTACGCATCATTTTTAACGTGATAGTCATTGATTTGGTCCTTTTGATGCTAATCAAATTAGAACGAATTAATAGGACTCCTAATCACCTCTTTCTTTGACAATTTTAGAGAACCAATGAAACAATAAGAACGTCTACCTAAATGAAAACTTGTGTGAGATGTACGCATGGTTTTGGACGCGATAGTCATGAGTTTCTCCTTTTGACGCTAATCAAATTAAAACGAAGTAATACAACTCTTAATCACCTATTTCTTTGTAAATTTGAAACAACCAATAAAATAATATGAAGGTCTCCCTAAATGAAGACTTGTGTGAGATTTACGCATCGTTTTGAACGCGATAGTGATGTGATTGCTCCTTTTGATGCTAATTTCAACCACAACGAAGTAATATGACTCATAATCACCTATATTTTGACAATTTGAGAGAACTACTGAAACAATAAGAAGTCTCCCTAAATGATGACTTGTGTGAGATGTACGCGTGGTTTTGGATGCGATAGTCATGGATTTCAACTTTTTAAAGCTAATCAAACTAGAAAGAAGTAAAACAGTTTCTTAATCACCTCTTTCTTTGTAAATTAGAAACAACCAATGAAACAATATGAAGGTCTCCCTAAATGAAGACTTGTGTGAGATCTATGCATCGTTTTGGACGCAATAGTGATGGGATTGCTCCTTTTGATGCTAATTTCAACTAGAACGAAGTAATAGGACTCATAATCACCTATATTTTAACAATTTGAGAGAACTAATCAAACAATAAGAAGGTCTCCCTAAATGAAAACTTGTGTGAGATGTACGCATGGTTTTGGACACGATAGTCATGGGTTTCTTCTTTTGACGCTAATCAAACTAGAACGAAGAAATACTACTCTTAATCACCTCTTTCTTTATAAATTCGAAACAACCAATGAAACAATATGAAGGTCTCCCTAATTGAAGACTTGTGTGAGATCTACGCATCGTTTTGGACGCGATATTGATGTGATTGCTCCTTTTGATGCTAATTTCAACTAGAAGGAAGTAAGAGGACTCGTAATCACCTATATTTTTATAATTTTAGAGAACCAATGATACAATAAGAAGGTCTCCCTAAATGAAGACTTGTGCGAGATGTACGCATGGTTTTGGATGCGATAGTCATGGGTTTCTCTTTTTGACGCTAATCAAACAAGAACAAAGTAATACAACTCTTAATCACCTCTTTCTTTGTAAATTTAAAACAACCAATGAAACAACATGAAGGTCTCCCTAAATGAAGACTTGTGTGAGATCAACGCATCGTTTTGGACGCGATAGTGATGGGATTGCTCCTTTTGATGCTAATTTCAACTAGAATGAAGTAATAGGACTCGTAATCACCTATATTTTGACAATTTGAGAGAACTAATCAAACAATAAGAAGGTCTCCCTAAATGAAGACTTGTGTGAGATGTACGGATTGCTTTGAATGCACTAGTGATAAGATTGCTCCTTTTGATGCTAATCAAACTAGAACGAAGTCATAGGACTCATAATCACCTCCTTCTTTGACAATTTGAGTGAACCAATGAAACAATAAGAGGGTCTCCCTAAATCAAGACTTGTGTGAGATGTACGCAACGTTTTTAACGCGATAATCATTGATTTGGTCCTTTTGATGCTAATCAAATTAGAGCGAATTAATAGGACTCCTAATCACCTATTTCTTTGATAATTTTAGAAAACCAATGAAACAATAAGAAGGTCTCCCTAAATGAATACTTGTGTGAGATGTACGCATGGTTTTGGTCGCGATAGTCATGGGTTTCTCTTTTTGACGCTAATCAAACTAGAACGAAGTAATACAACTCTTAATCACCTCTTTCTTTGTAAATTCGAAACAACCAATGAAACAATATGAAGGTCTCCCTGAATGAAGACTTGTGTGAGATCTAAGCATCGTTTTGGACGCGATAGTGATGTGATTGCTACTTTTGATGCTAATTTCAACTAGAATGAAGTAATAGGACTCATAATCACCTATATTTTGACAATTTTAGAGAACTAATGAAACAATAAGAAGGTCTCCCTAAATGAAGACTTGTGTGAGATGTACGCATGGTTTTGGACGCGATAGTTATGGGTTTCTCCTTTTGACGCTAATCAAACTAGAACAAAGTAATACAAATCTTAATCACCTCTTTCTTTGTAAATTCAAAACAACCAATGAAACAATATGAAGGTCTCCCTAAATGAAGACTTGTGTGAGATCTACGCATCGTTTTGGACGTGATAGTGATGGGATTGCTCCTTTTGATACTAATTTCAACTAGAATGAAGTAATAGGACTCATAATCACCTATATTTTGACAATTTGAGAGAACTAATCAAACAATAAGAAGGTCTCCCTCAATGAAGACTTGTGTGAGATGTACGGATCGTTTTTAATGCAATAGTGATAGGATTGCTCCTTTTGATGCTAATCAAACTAGAACGAATTCATAGGACTCATAATCACCTCTTTCTTCGACAATTTGAGAGAACCAATGAAACAATAAGAAGGTCTCCCTAAATCAAGACTTGTGTGAGATGTACGCATCGTTTTTAACGCGATAGTCATTGATTTGGTCCTTTTGATGCTAATCAAATTAGAACGAATTAATAGGACTACTAATCACCTCTTTCTTTGACAATTTTAGAGAACCAATGACACAATAAGAAGGTCTACCTAAATGAAGACTTGTGTGAGATGTACGCATCGTTTTGGACGCGATAGTCATGGGTTTCTCCTTTTGACGCTAATCAAACTAAAACGAAGTAATACAACTATTAATCACCTCTTTCTTTGTAAATTTGAAACAACCAATAAAATAATATGAATGTCTCCCTAAATGAAGACTTGTGTGAGATCTACGCATCGTTTTGGACGCGATAGTGATGTGATTGCTCCTTTTGATGCTACTTTCAACCAGAACGAAGTAATATGACTTATAATCACCTATATTTTGACAATTTGAGAGAACAACTGAAACAATAAGAATGTCTCCCTAAATGAAGACTTGTGTGAGATGTACGCATAGTTTTGGACGCGATAGTCATGGGTTTCTCCATTTTAAAGCTAATCAAACTAGAAAGAAGTAACACAGTCTCTTAATCACCTCTTTCTTTGTAAATTAGAAACAACCAATGAAACAATATGAAGGTCTCCCTAAATGAAGACTTGTGTGAGATCTACGCATCGTTTTGGACGCGGTAGTGATGGGACTGCTCCTTTTGATGCTAATATTAACTAGAATGAAGTAATAGGACTCATAATCATAAATATTTTAACAATTTGAGAGAACTAATCAAACAATAAGAAGGTTTCCCTAAATGAAGACTTGTGTGAGATGTACAGATCGTTTTGAATGCACTAGTGATAGGATTGTTCCTTTTCATGCTAATCAAACTAGAACGAAGTCAAAGGCCTCATAATCACATCTTTCTTTGACAATTTGAGAGAACCAATGAAACAATAAGAAGGTATCCCTAAATCAAAACTTATGTGAGATATACGCATCGTTTTTAAAGCGATGGTATTTGATTTGGTCCTTTTGATGCTAATCAAATTAGAACAAATTAATAGGACTACTAATCATATCTTTCTTTGACAATTTTAGAGAACCAGTGAAACAATAAGAAGGTCTCCCTAAATGAAGACATGTGTGAGATGTACGCATGGTTTTGGACGCGATAGTCATGGGTTTCTCCTTTTGGCGCTAATCAAAATAGAACGAAGTAATACAACTCTTAATCACCTCTTTCTTTGAAAATTAGAAACAACCAATGAAACAATATGAAGGTCTCCCTAAATGAAGACTTTTGTGAGATCTACACATCGTTTTGAACGCGATAGTGATGTGATTGCTCCTTTTGATACTAATTTCAACTAGAAAGAAGTAATAGGACTCATAATCACCTATATTTTGACAATATTAAATAACCAATGAAACAATAAGAAGGTCTCCCTAAATGAAGACTTGTGTGAGATGTACGCATTGTTTTGGATGCGATAGTCATGGGTTTCTCCTTTTGACGCTAATCAAAATAGAACAAAGTAATACAACTCTTAATCACCTCTTTCTTTGTAAATTCGAAACAACCAATGAAACAATATGAAGGTCTCCCTAAATGAAGACTTGTGTGAGATCTACGCATCGTTTTGGACGCGATATTGATGCGATTGCTCCTTTTGATGCTAATTTCAACTAGAACGAAGTAATAGGACTCATAATCACCTATATTTTGACAATTTAAGAGAACCAATGAAACAATAAGAATGTCTCCCTAAATGAAGACTTGTGCGAGATGTACGCATGGTTTTGGATGCGATAGTCATGGTTTTCTCCTTTTGACGCTAATCAAACTAGAACAAAGTAATACAACTCTTAATCACCTATTTCTTTGTAAATTCAAAACAACCAATGAAACAATATTAAGGTCTCCCTAAATGAAGACTTGTGTGAGATCAACGCATCGTTTTGGACGCGATAGTTATGGGATTGCTCTTTTTGATGCTAATTTCAACTAGAATGAAGTAATAGGACTCGTAATCACCTATATTTTGATAATTTGAGAGAACTAATCAAACAATAAGAAGGACTCCCTAAATGAAGACTTGTGTGAGATGTACGGATCGCTTTGAATGCACTAGTGATAAGATTGCTCCTTTTGATGCTAATCAAACTAGAACGAAGTCATAGGACTCATAATCACCTCTTTCTTTGACAATTTGAGAGAACCAATGAAACAATAAGAAGGTCTCCCTAAATCAAGACTTGTGTGAGATGTACGCAACGTTTTTAACGCGATAATCATTGATTTGGTCCTTTTAATGCTAACCAAATTAGAGCGATTTAATAGGACTCCTAATCACCTCTTTCTTTGACAATTTTAGAAAACCAATGAAACAATAAGAAGGTCTCCCTAAATGAATACTTGTGTGAGATGTACGCATGGTTTTGGACGCGATAGTCATCGGTTTATACTTTTGATGCTAATCAAACTAGGACGAAGTAATACAACTCTTAATCACCTCTTTCTTTGTAAATTCTAAACAACTACTGAAACAATAAGAAGGTCTCCCTAAATGAAGACTTGTGTGAGATGTACGCATGGTTTTGGACGCGATAGTCATGTGTTTCTCCTTTTTAAAGCTAATCAAACTAGCACAAAGTAACACGGTCTCTTAATCATCTCTTTCTTTGTAAATTCGAAACAACCAATGAAACAATATAAATGTCTCCTTAAATGAACACTTGTGTGAGATCTATGAATCGTTTTGGACGCGATAGTGATGGGATTGCTCCTTTTGATGCTAATTTCAACTAGAATTAAGTAATAGAATTCATAATCACCAATATTTTAACAATTTGAGAGAACTAATCAAACAATAAGAAGGTCTCCCTAAATGAAGACTTGTGTGAGATGTACGCATCGTTTTAAAAGCACTAGTGATAGGATTGCTCCTTTTGATGCTATTTAAACTAGAACGAAGTCATAGGACTCCTAATCACCTCTTTCTTTCATAATTTGAGAGAACGAATGAAACAATAAAAAGTTCTTCCTAAATAAAGACTTGTGTGAGATGTACGCATGGTTTTGGACGCGATAGTCATGGGTTTCTCCTTTTGACGCTAATCAAACTAGAACGAAGTAATACATCTCTTAATCACCTCTTTCTTTGTAAATTCTAAACAACCAATGAAACAATATGAAGGTCTCCCTAAATGAAGACTTGTGTGAGATCTACGCATCGTTTTGAACGCGATAGTGATGTGATTGCACCTTTTGATGCTAATTTCAACTAGAACGAAGTAATAGGACTCATAATCACCTATATTTTGACAATTTAAGAGAACCAATGAAACAATAAGAATGTCTCCCTAAATGAAGACTTGTGCGAGATGTACGCATGGTTTTGGATGCGATAGTCATGGTTTTCTCCTTTTGACGCTAAGCAAACTAGAACAAAGTAATACAACTCTTAATCACCTCTTTCTTTGTAAATTCAAAACAACCAATGAAACAATATTAAGGTCTCCCTAAATGAAGACTTGTGTGAGATCAACGCATCGTTTTAGACGCGATAGTTATGGGATTGCTCTTTTTGATGCTAATTTCAACTAGAATGAAGTAATAGGACTCGTAATCACCTATATTTTGATAATTTGAGAGAACTAATCAAACAATAAGAAGGTCTCCCTAAATGAAGACTTGTGTGAGATGTACGGATCGCTTTGAATGCACTAGTGATAAGATTGCTCCTTTTGATGCTAATCAAACTAGAACGAAGTCATAGGACTCATAATCACCTCTTTCTTTGACAATTTGAGAGAACCAATGAAACAATAAGAAGGTCTCCCTAAATCAAGACTTGTGTGAGATGTACGCAACGTTTTTAACGCGATAATCATTGATTTGGTCCTTTTAATGCTAACCAAATTAGAGCGAATTAATAGGACTCCTAATCACCCCTTTCTTTGACAATTTTAGAAAACCAATGAAACAATAAGAAGGTCTCCCTAAATGAATACTTGTGTGAGATGTACGCATGGTTTTGGACGCGATAGTCATCGGTTTCTACTTTTGATGCTAATCAAACTAGGACGAAGTAATACAACTCTTAATCACCTCTTTCTTCGTAAATTCTAAACAACTACTGAAACAATAAGAAGGTCTCCCTAAATGAAGACTTGTGTGAGATGTACGCATGGTTTTGGACGCGATAGTCATGTGTTTCTCCTTTTTAAAGCTAATCAAACTAGCACAAAGTAACACGGTCTCTTAATCATCTCTTTCTTTGTAAATTCGAAACAACCAATGAAACAATATAAATGTCTCCTTAAATGAACACTTGTGTGAGATCTATGAATCGTTTTGGACGCGATAGTGATGGGATTGCTCCTTTTGATGCTAATTTCAACTAGAATTAAGTAATAGAATTCATAATCACCAATATTTTAACAATTTGAGAGAACTAATCAAACAATAAGAAGGTCTCCCTAAATGAAGACTTGTGTGAGATGTACGCATCGTTTTAAAAGCACTAGTGATAGGATTGCTCCTTTTGATGCTATTTAAACTAGAACGAAGTCATAGGACTCCTAATCACCTCTTTCTTTCATAATTTGAGAGAACGAATGAAACAATAAAAAGTTCTTCCTAAATAAAGACTTGTGTGAGATGTACGCATGGTTTTGGACGCGATAGTCATGGGTTTCTCCTTTTGACGCTAATCAAACTAGAACGAAGTAATACATCTCTTAATCACCTCTTTCTTTGTAAATTCTAAACAACCAATGAAACAATATGAAGGTCTCCCTAAACGAAGACTTGTGTGAGATCTACGCATCGTTTTGAACGCGATAGTGATGTGATTGCTCCTTTTGATGCTAATTTCAACTAGAACGAAGTAATAGGACTCATAATCACCTATATTTTGACAATTTTAGAGAACTAATGAAACAATAAGAAGGTCTCCCTAAATGAAGACTTGTGTGAGATGTACGCATAGTTTTGGACGCGATAGTTATGGGTTTCTCCTTTTGACGCTAATCAAACTAGAACAAATTAATACAACTCTTAATCACCTCTTCCTTTGTAAATTCAAAACAACCAATGAAACAATATGAAGGTCTCCCTAAATGAAGACTTGTGTGAGATCTACGCATCGTTTTGGACGCGATAGTGATGGGATTGCTCCTTTTGATACTAATTTCAACTAGAATGAAGTAATAGGACTCATAATCACCTATATTTTGACAATTTGAGAGAACTAATCAAACAATAAAAAGGTCTCCCTCAATGAAGACTTGTGTGAGATGTACGGATCGTTTTTAATGCAATAGTAATAGGATTTCCCCTTTTGATGCTAATCAAACTAGAACGAAGTCATAGGACTCATAATCACCTCTTTCTTCGATAATTTTAGAGAACCAATGAAACAGTAAAAAGGTCTCCCTAAATCAAGACTTGTGTGAGATGTACGCATCATTTTTAACGTGATAGTCATTGATTTGGTCCTTTTGATGCTAATCAAATTAGAACGAATTAATAGGACTCCTAATCACCTCTTTCTTTGACAATTTTAGAGAACCAATGAAACAATAAGAAGGTCTACCTAAATGAAAACTTGTGTGAGATGTACGCATGGTTTTGGACGCGATAGTCATGAGTTTCTCCTTTTGACGCTAATCAAATTAAAACGAAGTAATACAACTCTTAATCACCTATTTCTTTGTAAATTTGAAACAACCAATAAAATAATATGAAAGTCTCCCTAAATGAAGACTTGTGTGAGATTTACGCATCGTTTTGAACGCGATAGTGATGTGATTGCTCCTTTTGATGCTAATTTCAACCACAACGAAGTAATATGACTCATAATCACCTATATTTTGACAATTTGAGAGAACTACTGAAACAATAAGAAGTCTCCCTAAATGATGACTTGTGTGAGATGTACGCGTGGTTTTGGATGCGATAGTCATGGATTTCAACTTTTTAAAGCTAATCAAACTAGAAAGAAGTAACACAGTTTCTTAATCACCTCTTTCTTTGTAAATTAGAAACAACCAATGAAACAATATGAAGGTCTCCCTAAATGAAGACTTGTGTGAGATCTACGCATCGTTTTGGACGCAATAGTGATGGGATTGCTCCTTTTGATGCTAATTTCAACTAGAACGAAGTAATAGGACTCATAATCACCTATATTTTAACAATTTAAGAGAACTAATCAAACAATAAGAAGGTCTCCCTAAATGAAAACTTGTGTGAGATGTACGCATGGTTTTGGACACGATAGTCATGGGTTTCTTCTTTTGACGCTAATCAAACTAGAAGGAAGAAATACTACTCTTAATCACCTCTTTCTTTATAAATTCGAAACAACCAATGAAACAATATGAAGGTCTCCCTAATTGAAGACTTGTGTGAGATCTACACATCGTTTTGGACGCGATATTGATGTGATTGCTCCTTTTGATGCTAATTTCAACTAGAAGGAAGTAAGAGGACTCATAATCACCTATATTTTTATAATTTTAGAGAACCAATGATACAATAAGAAGGTCTCCCTAAATGAAGACTTGTGCGAGATGTACGCATGGTTTTGGATGCGATAGTCATGGGTTTCTCTTTTTGACGCTAATCAAACAAGAACAAATTAATACAACTCTTAATCACCTCTTTCTTTGTAAATTTAAAACAACCAATGAAACAACATGAAGGTCTCCCTAAATGAAGACTTGTGTGAGATCAACGCATCGTTTTGGACGCGATAGTGATGGGATTGCTCCTTTTGATGCTAATTTCAACTAGAATGAAGTAATAGGACTCGTAATCACCTATATTTTGACAATTTGAGAGAACTAATCAAACAATAAGAAGGTCTCCCTAAATGAAGACTTGTGTGAGATGTACGGATTGCTTTGAATGCACTAGTGATAAGATTGCTCCTTTTGATGCTAATCAAACTAGAACGAAGTCATAGGACTCATAATCACCTCCTTCTTTGACAATTTGAGTGAACCAATGAAACAATAAGAGGGTCTCCCTAAATCAAGACTTGTGTGAGATGTACGCAACGTTTTTAACGCGATAATCATTGATTTGGTCCTTTTGATGCTAATCAAATTAGAGCGAATTAATAGGACTCCTAATCACCTCTTTCTTTGATAATTTTAGAAAACCAATGAAACAATAAGAAGGTCTCCCTAAATGAATACTTGTGTGAGATGTACGCATGGTTTTGGTCGCGATAGTCATGGGTTTCTCTTTTTGACGCTAATCAAACTAGAACGAAGTAATACAACTCTTAATCACCTCTTTCTTTGTAAATTCGAAACAACCAATGAAACAATATGAAGGTCTCCCTAAATGAAGACTTGTGTGAGATCTAAGCATCGTTTTGGACGCGATAGTGATGTGATTGCTACTTTTGATGCTAATTTCAACTAGAATGAAGTAATAGGACTCATAATCACCTATATTTTGACAATTTTAGAGAACTAATGAAACAATAAGAAGGTCTCCCTAAATGAAGACTTGTGTGAGATGTACGCATGGTTTTGGACGCGATAGTTATGGGTTTCTCCTTTTGACGCTAATCAAACTAGAACAAAGTAATACAAATCTTAATCACCTCTTTCTTTGTAAATTCAAAACAACCAATGAAACAATATGAAGGTCTCCCTAAATGAAGACTTGTGTGAGATCTACGCATCGTTTTGGACGTGATAGTGATGGGATTGCTCCTTTTGATACTAATTTCAACTAGAATGAAGTAATAGGACTCATAATCACCTATATTTTGACAATTTGAGAGAACTAATCAAACAATAAGAAGGTCTCCCTCAATGAAGACTTGTGTGAGATGTACGGATCGTTTTTAATGCAATAGTGATAGGATTGCTCCTTTTGATGCTAATCAAACTAGAACGAATTCATAGGACTCATAATCACCTCTTTCTTCGACAATTTGAGAGAACCAATGAAATAATAAGAAGGTCTCCCTAAATCAAGACTTGTGTGAGATGTACGCATCGTTTTTAACGCGATAGTCATTGATTTGGTCCTTTTGATGCTAATCAAATTAGAACGAATTAATAGGACTACTAATCACCTCTTTCTTTGACAATTTTAGAGAACCAATGACACAATAAGAAGGTCTACCTAAATGAAGACTTGTGTGAGATGTACGCATCGTTTTGGACGCGATAGTCATGGGTTTCTCCTTTTGACGCTAATCAAACTAAAACGAAGTAATACAACTATTAATCACCTCTTTCTTTGTAAATTTGAAACAACCAATAAAATAATATGAATGTCTCCCTAAATGAAGACTTGTGTGAGATCTACGCATCGTTTTGGACGCGATAGTGATGTGATTGCTCCTTTTGATGCTACTTTCAACCAGAACGAAGTAATATGACTTATAATCACCTATATTTTGACAATTTGAGAGAACAACTGAAACAATAAGAATGTCTCCCTAAATGAAGACTTGTGTGAGATGTACGCATAGTTTTGGACGCGATAGTCATGGGTTTCTCCATTTTAAAGCTAATCAAACTAGAAAGAAGTAACACAGTCTCTTAATCACCTCTTTCTTTGTAAATTAGAAACAACCAATGAAACAATATGAAGGTCTCCCTAAATGAAGACTTGTGTGAGATCTACGCATCGTTTTGGACGCGGTAGTGATGGGACTGCTCCTTTTGATGCTAATATTAACTAGAATGAAGTAATAGGACTCATAATCATAAATATTTTAACAATTTGAGAGAACTAATCAAACAATAAGAAGGTTTCCCTAAATGAAGACTTGTGTGAGATGTACAGATCGTTTTGAATGCACTAGTGATAGGATTGTTCCTTTTCATGCTAATCAAACTAGAACGAAGTCAAAGGCCTCATAATCACATCTTTCTTTGACAATTTGAGAGAACCAATGAAACAATAAGAAGGTATCCCTAAATCAAAACTTATGTGAGATATACGCATCGTTTTTAAAGCGATGGTATTTGATTTGGTCCTTTTGATGCTAATCAAATTAGAACAAATTAATAGGACTACTAATCATATCTTTCTTTGACAATTTTAGAGAACCAGTGAAACAATAAGAAGGTCTCCCTAAATGAAGACATGTGTGAGATGTACGCATGGTTTTGGACGCGATAGTCATGGGTTTCTCCTTTTGACGCTAATCAAACTAAAACGAAGTAATACAACTATTAATCACCTCTTTCTTTGTAAATTTGAAACAACCAATAAAATAATATGAATGTCTCCCTAAATGAAGACTTGTGTGAGATCTACGCATCGTTTTGGACGCGATAGTGATGTGATTGCTCCTTTTGATGCTACTTTCAACCAGAACGAAGTAATATGACTTATAATCACCTATATTTTGACAATTTGAGAGAACAACTGAAACAATAAGAATGTCACCCTAAATGAAGACTTGTGTGAGATGTACGCATAGTTTTGGACGCGATAGTCATGGGTTTCTCCATTTTAAAACTAATCAAACTAGAAAGAAGTAACACAGTCTCTTAATCACCTCTTTCTTTGTAAATTAGAAACAACCAATGAAACAATATGAAGGTCTCCCTAAATGAAGACTTGTGTGAGATCTACGCATCGTTTTGGACGCGGTAGTGATGGGACTGCTCCTTTTGATGCTAATATTAACTAGAATGAAGTAATAGGACTCATAATCATAAATATTTTAACAATTTGAGAGAACTAATCAAACAATAAGAAGGTTTCCCTAAATGAAGACTTGTGTGAGATGTACAGATCGTTTTGAATGCACTAGTGATAGGATTGCTCCTTTTCATGCTAATCAAACTAGAACGAAGTCAAAGGCCTCATAATCACATATTTCTTTGACAATTTGAGAGAACCAATGAATCAATAAGAAGGTATCCCTAAATCAAAACTTATGTGAGATATACGCATCGTTTTTAAAGCGATGGTATTTGATTTGGTCCTTTTGATGCTAATCAAATTAGAACAAATTAATAGGACTACTAATCATATCTTTCTTTGACAATTTTAGAGAACCAGTGAAACAATAAGGTCTCCCTAAATGAATACTTGTGTGAGATGTACGCATGGTTTTGGTCGCGATAGTCATGGGTTTCTCTTTTTGACGCTAATCAAACTAGAATGAAGTAATACAACTCTTAATCACCTCTTTCTTTGAAAATTCGAAACAACCAATGAAACAATATGAAGGTCTCCCCAAATAAAGACTTTTGTGAGATCTAAGCATCGTTTTGGACGCGATAGTGATGTGATTGGTCCTTTTGATGCTAATTTCAACTAGAAAGAAGTAATAGGACTCATAATCACCTATATTTTGACAATTTTAGAGAACTAATGAAACAATAAGAAGGTCTCCCTAAATGAAGACTTGTGTGAGATGTACGCATGGTTTTGGACGCGATAGTCATGGGTTTCTCCTTTTGACGCTAATCAAAATAGAACAAAGTAATACAAATCTTAATCACCACTTTCTTTGAAAATTCAAAACAACCAATGAAACATTATGAAGGTCTCCCTAAATGAAGACTTCTGTGAGATCAACGCACCGTTTTGGACGCGATAGTGATGGGATTGCACCTTTTGATGCTAATTTCAACTAGAATGAAGTAATAGGACTCGTAATCACCTATATTTTGACAATTTGAGAGAACTAATCAAACAATAAGAAGGTCTCCCTAAATGAAGACTTGTGTGAGATGTACGGATCGCTTTGAATGCACTAGTGATAAAATTGCTCCTTTTGATGCTAATCAAACTAGAACGAAGTCATAGGACTCATAATCACCTCTTTCTTTGACAATTTGAGAGAACCAATGAAACAATAAGAAGGTATCCCTAAATCAAGACTTGTGTGAGATATACGCATCGTTTTTAAAGCGATGGTATTTTATTTGGTCCTTTTGATGCTAATCAAATTAGAACAAATTAATAGGACTACTAATCATATCTTTCTTTGACAATTTTAGAGAACCAATGAAACAATAAGAAGGTCTCCCTAAATGAAGACATGTGTGAGATGTACGCATGGTTTTGGACGTGATAGTCATGGGTTTCTCCTTTTGGCGCTAATCAAAATAGAACGAAGTAATACAACTCTTAATCACCTCTTTCTTTGAAAATTCGAAACAACCAATGAAACAATATGAAGGTCTCCCTAAATAAAGACTTTTGTGAGATCTACACATCGTTTTGAACGCGATAGTGATGTGATTGCTCCTTTTGATGCTAATTTCAACTAGAAAGAAGTAATAGGACTCATAATCACCTATATTTTGACAATATTAAATAACCAATGAAACAATAAGAAGGTCTCCCTAAATGAAGACTTGTGTGAGATGTACGCATGATTTTGGATGCGATAGTCATGGGTTTCTCCTTTTGACGCTAATCAAAATAGAACAAAGTAATACAACTCTTAATCACCTCTTTCTTTGTAAATTCGAAACAACCAATGAAACAATATGAAGGTCTCCCTAAATGAAGACTTGTGTGAGATCTACGCATCGTTTTGGACGCGATATTGATGTGATTGCTCCTTTTGATGCTAATTTCAACTAGAATGAAGTAATAGGACTTGTAATCACCTATATTTTGACAATTTGAGAGAACTAATCAAACAATAAGAAGGTCTCCCTAAATGAAGACTTGTGTGAGATGTACGGATTGCTTTGAATGCACTAGTGATAAGATTGCTCCTTTTGATGCTAATCAAACTAGAACGAAGTCATAGGACTCATAATCACCTCCTTCTTTGACAATTTGAGTGAACCAATGAAACAATAAGAGGGTCTCCCTAAATCAAGACTTGTGTGAGATGTACGCAACGTTTTTAACGCGATAATCATTGATTTGGTCCTTTTGATGCTAATCAAATTAGAGCGAATTAATAGGACTCCTAATCACCTCTTTCTTTGACAATTTTAGAAAACCAATGAAACATTATGAAGGTCTCCCTAAATGAAGACTTGTGTGAGATCAACGCACCGTTTTGGACGCGATAGTGATGGGATTTCACCTTTTGATGCTAATTTCAACCAGAATGAAGTAATAGGACTCGTAATCACCTTTATTTTGACAATTTGCGAGAACTAATCAAACAATAAGAACCCCTAAATGAAGACTTGTGTGAGATGTACGGATCGCTTTGAATGCACTAGTGATAAGATTGCTCCTTTTGATGCTAATCAAACTAGAACGAAGTCATAGGACTCATAATCACCTCCTTCTTTGACAATTTGAGTGAACCAATGAAACAATAAGAGGGTCTCCCTAAATCAAGACTTGTGTGAGATGTACGCAACGTTTTTAACGCGATAATCATTGATTTGGTCCTTTTGATGCTAATCAAATTAGAGCGAATTAATAGGACTCCTAATCACCTCTTTCTTTGACAATTTTAGAGAACCAATGAAACAATAAGGTCTCCCTAAATGAATACTTGTGTGAGATGTACGCATGGTTTTGGTCGCGATAGTCATGGGTTTCTCTTTTTGACGCTAATCAAACTAGAATGAAGTAATACAACTCTTAATCACCCCTTTCTTTGAAAATTCGAAACAACCAATGAAACAATATGAAGGTCTCCCCAAATAAAGACTTTTGTGAGATCTAAGCATCGTTTTGGTCGCGATAGTGATGTGATTGGTCCTTTTGATGCTAATTTCAACTAGAAAGAAGTAATAGGACTCATAATCACCTATATTTTGACAATTTTAGAGAACTAATGAAACAATAAGAAGGTCTCCCTAAATGAAGACTTGTGTGAGATGTACGCATGGTTTTGGACGCGATAGTCATGGGTTTCTCCTTTTGACGCTAATCAAAATAGAACAAAGTAATACAAATCTTAATCACCTCTTTATTTGAAAATTCAAAACAACCAATGAAACATTATGAAGGTCTCCCTAAATGAAGACTTCTGTGAGATCAACGCACCGTTTTGGACGCGATAGTGATGGGATTGCACCTTTTGATGCTAATTTCAACTAGAATGAAGTAATAGGACTCGTAATCACCTATATTTTGACAATTTGAGAGAACTAATCAAACAATAAGAAGGTCTCCCTAAATGAAGACTTGTGTGAGATGTACGGATCGCTTTGAATGCACTAGTGATAAAATTGCTCCTTTTGATGCTAATCAAACTTGAACGAAGTCATAGGACTCATAATCACCTCTTTCTTTGACAATTTGAGAGAACCAATGAAACAATAAGAAGGTATCCCTAAATCAAGACTTGTGTGAGATATACGCATCGTTTTTAAAGCGATGGTATTTTATTTGGTCCTTTTGATGCTAATCAAATTAGAACAAATTAATAGGACTACTAATCATATCTTTCTTTGACAATTTTAGAGAACCAATGAAACAATAAGAAGGTCTCCCTAAATGAAGACATGTGTGAGATGTACGTATGGTTTTGGACGCGATAGTCATGGGTTTCTCCTTTTGGCGCTAATCAAAATAGAACGAAGTAATACAACTCTTAATCACCTCTTTCTTTGAAAATTCGAAACAACCAATGAAACAATATGAAGGTCTCCCTAAATAAAGACTTTTGTGAGATCTACACATCGTTTTGAACGCGATAGTGATGTGATTGCTCCTTTTGATGCTAATTTCAACTAGAAAGAAGTAATAGGACTCATAATCACCTATATTTTGACAATATTAAATAACCAATGAAACAATAAGAAGGTCTCCCTAAATGAAGACTTGTGTGAGATGTACGCATGGTTTTGGATGCGATAGTCATGGGTTTCTCCTTTTGACGCTAATCAAAATAGAATAAAGTAATACAACTCTTAATCACCTCTTTCTTTGTAAATTCGAAACAACCAATGAAACAATATGAAGGTCTCCCTAAATGAAGACTTGTGTGAGATCTACGCATCGATTTGGACGCGATATTGATGTGATTGCTCCTTTTGATGCTAATTTCAACTAGAATGAAGTAATAGGACTTGTAATCACCTATATTTTGACAATTTGAGAGAACTAATCAAACAATAAGAAGGTCTCCCTAAATGAAGACTTGTGTGAGATGTACGGATTGCTTTGAATTCACTAGTGATAAGATTGCTCCTTTTGATGCTAATCAAACTAGAACAAAGTCATAGGACTCATAATCACCTCCTTCTTTGACAATTTGAGTGAACCAATGAAACAATAAGAGGGTCTCCCTAAATCAAGACTTGTGTGAGATGTACGCAACGTTTTTAACGCGATAATCATTGATTTGGTCCTTTTGATGCTAATCAAATTAGAGCGAATTAATAGGACTCCTAATCACCTCTTTCTTTGACAATTTTAGAAAACCAATGAAACATTATGAAGGTCTCCCTAAATGAAGACTTGTGTGAGATCAACGCACCGTTTTGGACGCGATAGTGATGGGATTGCACCTTTTGATGCTAATTTCAACTAGAATGAAGTAATAGGACTCGTAATCACCTATATTTTGACAATTTGAGAGAACTAATCAAACAATAAGAACCCCTAAATGAAGACTTGTGTGAGATGTACGGATCGCTTTGAATGCACTAGTGATAAGATTGCTCCTTTTGATGCTAATCAAACTAGAACGAAGTCATAGGACTCATAATCACCTCCTTCTTTGACAATTTGAGTGAACCAATGAAACAATAAGAGGGTCTCCCTAAATCAAGACTTGTGTGAGATGTACGCAACGTTTTTAACACGATAATCATTGATTTGGTCCTTTTGATGCTAATCAAATTAGAACGAATTAATAGGACTCCTAATCACCTCTTTCTTTGACAATTTTAGAAAACCAATGAAACAATAAGGTCTCCCCAAATGAATACTTGTGTGAGATGTACGCATGGTTTTGGTCGCGATAGTCATGGGTTTCTCTTTTTGACGCTAATCAAACTAGAATGAAGTAATACAACTCTTAATCACCTCTTTCTTTGAAAATTCGAAACAACCAATGAAACAATATGAAGGTCTCCCCAAATGAAGACTTTTGTGAGATCTAAGCATCGTTTTGGACGCGACAGTGATGTGATTGCTCCTTTTGATGCTAATTTCAACTAGAAAGAAGTAATAGGACTCATAATCACCTATATTTTGACAATTTTAGAGAACTAATGAAACAATAAGAAGGTCTCCCTAAATGAAGACTTGTGTGAGATGTACGCATGGTTTTGGACGCGATAGTCATGGGTTTCTCTTTTTGACGCTAATCAAAATAGAACAAAGTAATACAAATCTTAATCACCTCTTTCTTTGAAAATTCAAAACAACCAATGAAACATTATGAAGGTCTCCCTAAATGAAGACTTCTGTGAGATCAACGCACCGTTTTGGACGCGATAGTGATGGGATTGCACATTTTGATGCTAATTTCAACTAGAATGAAGTAATAGGACTCGTAATCACCTATATTTTGACAATTTGAGAGAACTAATCAAACAATAAGAAGGTCTCCCTAAATGAAGACTTGTGTGAGATGTACGGATCGCTTTGAATGCACTAGTGATAAGATTGCTCCTTTTGATGCTAATCAAACTAGAACGAAGTCATAGGACTCATAATCACCTCTTTCTTTGACAATTTGAGAGAACCAATGAAACAATAAGAAGGTCTCCCTAAATCAAGACTTGTGTGAGATGTACGCAACGTTTTTAACGCGATAATCTTTGATTTGGTCCTTTTGATGCTAATCAAATTAGAACGAATTAATAGGACTCCTAATCACCTCTTTCTTTGACAATTTTAGAAAACCAATGAAACAATAAGATGGTCTCCCTAAATGAATACTTGTGTGAGATGTACGCATGGTTTTGGACGCGATAGTCATCGGTTTCTACTTTTGATGCTAATCAAACTAGAACGAAGTAATACAACTCTTAATCACCTCTTTCTTTGTAAATTCGAAACAACTAATGAAACAATAAGAAGGTCTCCCTAAATGAAGACTTGTGTGAGATGTACGCATGGTTTTGGACGAGATAGTCATGGGTTTCTCCTTTTTAAAGCTAATCAAACTAGCACGAAGTAACACGGTCTCTTAATCACCACTTTCTTTGTAAATTCGAAACAACCAATGAAACAATATGAATGTCTCCCTAAATGAACACTTGTGTGAGATCTATGAATCGTTTTGGACGCGATAGTGATGGGATTGCTCCTTTTGATGCTAATTTCAACAAGAATTAAGTAATAGGATTCATAATCACATATATTTTAATAATTTGAGAGAACTAATCAAACAATAAGAAGGTCTCCCTAAATGAAGACTTGTGTGAGATGTACGGATCGTTTTGAATGCACTAGTGATAGGATTGCTCCTTTTGATGCTATTTAAACTAGAACGAAGTCGTAGGACTCCTAATCACCTCTTTCTTTGACAATTTGAGAGAACGAATGAAACAATAAGAAGGTCTTCCTAAATGAAGACTTGTGTGAGATGTACGCATGATTTTGGACGCGATAGTCATGGGTTTCTCCTTTTGACGCTAATCAAACTAGAACGAAGTAATACAACTCTTAATCACCTCTTTCTTTGTAAATTCTAAACAACCAATGAAATAATATGAAGGTCTCCCTAAACGAAGACTTGTGTGAGATCTACGCATCGTTTTGGACGCGATAGTGATGTGATTGCTCCTTTTGATGCTAATTTCAACTAGAACGAAGTAATAGGACTCATAATCACCTATATTTTGACAATTTTAGAGAATTAATGAAACAGTAAGAACGTCTCCTTAAATGAAGACTTGTATGAGATGTACGCATGGTTTTGGATGCGATAGTTATGGGTTTCTCCTTTTGACGCTAATCAAACTAGAACAAAGTAATACAACTCTTAGTCACCTCTTCCTTTGTCAATTCAAAACAACCAATGAAACAAGATGAAGGTCTCCCTAAATGAAGACTTGTGTGAGATCTACGCATCGTTTTGGACGCGATAGTGATGGGATTGCTCCTATTGATACTAATTTCAACTACAATGAAGTAATAAGACTCATAATCACCTATATTTTGACAATTTAAGAGAACTAATCAAACAATAAGAAGGTTTCCCTCAATGAAGACTTGTGGGAGATGTACGGATCGTTTTTAATGCAATAGTAATAGGATTGCTCCTTTTGATGCTAATCAAACTAGAACGAAGTCATAGGACTCATAATCACCTCTTTCTTCGACAATTTGAGAGAACCAATGAAACAATAAGAAGGTCTCCCTAAATCAAGACTTGTGTGAGATGTACACATCGTTTTTAACGTGATAGTTATTGATTTGGTCCTTTTGATGCTAATCAAATTAGAACGAATTAATAGGACACCTAATCACCTCTTTCTTTGACAATTTTAGAGAACCAATGAAACAATATGAAGGTCTACCTAAATGAAAACTTATGTGAGATGTACGCATGGTTTTGGACGCGATAGTCATGAGTTTCTCCTTTTGACGCTAATCAAACTAAAACGAAGTAATACAACTCTTAATCGCCTCTTTCTTTGTAAATTTGAAACAACCAATAAAACAATATGAAGGTCTCCCTAAATGAAGACTTGTGTGAGATCTACGCATCGTTTTGAACGCGATAGTGATGTGATTGCTACTTTAGATGCTAATTTCAACTAGAACGAAGTAATATGACTCATAATCACCTATATTTTGACAATTTGAGAGAACTACTGAAACAATAAGAAGGTCTCCCTAAATGAAGACTTGTGTGATATGTACGCATGGTTTTGGACGCGATAGTCATTGGTTTCTCCTTTTTAAAGCTAATCAAACTAGAAAGAAGTAACAAAGTTTCTTAATCACCTCTTTCTTTGTAAATTAGAAACAACCAATGAAACAATAAGAAGGTCTCCCTAAATGAAGACTTGTGTGAGATCTACGCATCCTTTTGGACGCGATAGTGATGGGATTGCTCTTTTTGATGCTAATTTCAACTAGAACGAAGTAATAGGACTCATAATCACCTATATTTTAACAATTTGAGAGAACTAATCAAACAATAAGAAGGTCTCCCTAAATGAAGACTTGTGTGAGATGTACGCATAGTTTTGGACACGATAGTCATGGGTTTCTTCTTTTGACGCTAATCAAGCTAGAACAAAGAAATACAACTCTTAATCACCTCTTTCTTTGTAAATTCGAAACAACCAATGAAACAATACGAAGGTCTCCCTAAATGAAGACTTGTGTGAGATCTACGCATCGTTTTGGACGCGATATTGATGTGATTGCTCCTTTTGATGCTAATTTCAACTAGAACGAAGTAATAGGACTCATAATCACCTATATTTTGACAATTTCACAGAACCAATGAAACAATAAGAAGGTCTCCCTAAATGAAGACTTGTGCGAGATGTACGCATGGTTTTGGATGCGATAGTCATGGGTTTCTCCTTTTGACGCTAATCAAACTAGAACAAAGTAATACAACTCTTAATCACCTCTTTCTTTGTAAATTCATAACAACCAATGAAACAATATGAAGGTCTCCC
This sequence comes from Panax stipuleanatus, assembly GCA_020205555.1. Taxonomy (NCBI): domain Eukaryota; kingdom Viridiplantae; phylum Streptophyta; class Magnoliopsida; order Apiales; family Araliaceae; genus Panax; species Panax stipuleanatus. The sequence continues at coordinate 109,435 of JAINUT010001952.1, read as the reverse complement.
TAAATGAAGACTTGTGTGAGATCAACGCATCGTTTTGGACGCGATAGTGATGGGATTGCTCCTTTAGATGCTAATTTCAACTAGAATGAAGTAATAGGACTCGTAATCACCTATATTTTGATAATTTGAGAGAACTAATCAAACAATAAGAAGGTCATCCTAAATGAAGACTTGTGTGAGACGTACGCGTGGTTTTGGACGCGATAGTCATGGGTTTCTCCTTTTTAAAGCTAATCAAACTAGAAAGAAGTAACACAGTTTCTTAATCACCTTTTTCTTTGTAAATTAGAAACAACCAATGAAACAATATGAAGGTCTTCCTAAATGAAGACTTATGTGAGATCTACGCATCGTTTTGGACGCAATAGTGATGGGATTGCTCCTTTTGATGCTAATATTAACTTGAATGAAGTAATAGGACTCATAATCACAAATATTTTAACAATTTGAGAGAACTAATCAAACAATAAGAAGGTTTTCCTAAATGAAGACTTGTGTGAGATGTACAGATCGTTTTGAATGCACTAGTGATAGGATTGCTCCTTTTCATGCTAATCAAACTAGAACGAAGTCAAAGGCCTCTTAATCACCTCTTTCTTTGACAATTTGAGAGACCCAATGAAACAATAAGAAGGTATTCCTAAATCAAGACTTGTGTGAGATATACGCATCGTTTTTAACGCGATGGTATTTGATTTGGTCCTTTTGATGCTAATCAAATTAGAACGAATTAATAGGACTACTAATCATCTCTTTCTTTGACAATTTTAGAGAACCAATGAAACAATAAGAAGGTCTCCCTAAATGAAGACATGTGTGAGATGTACGCATGGTTTTGGACGCGATAGTCATGGGTTTCTCCTTTTGGCGCTAATCAAAATAGAACAAAGTAATACAACTCTTAATCATATCTTTCTTTGAAAATTCGAAACAACCAATGAAATAGTATGAAGGTCTCCCTAAATGAAGACTTGTGTGAGATCTATGCATCGTTTTGAACGCGATAGTGATGTGATTGCTCCTTTTGATGCTAATTTCAACTAGAACGAAGTAAGAGGACTCATAATCACCTATATTTTGACAATTTTAGATAACCGATGAAACAATAAGAAGGTCTCCCTAAATGCAGACTTGTGCGAGATGTACGCATGGTTTTGGATGCGATAGTCATGGGTTTCCCCTTTTGACGCTAATCAAAATAGAACAAAGTAATACAACTCTTAATCACCTCTTTCTTTATAAATTCAAAACAACCAATGAAACATTATGAAGGTCTCCCTAAATGAAGACTTGTGTGAGATCAACGCACCGTTTTGGACGCGATAGTGATGGGATTGCTCCTTTTGATGCTAATTTCAACTAGAATGAAGTAATAGGACTCGTAATCACCTATATTTTGACAATTTGAGAGAACTAATCAAATAATAAGAAGGTCTCCCTAAATGAAGACTTGTGTGAGATATACGGATCGCTTTGAATGCACTAGTGATAAGATTGCTCCTTTTGATGCTAATCAAACTAGAACGAAGTCATAGGACTCATAATCACCTCTTTCTTTGACAATTTGAGAGAACCAATGAAACAATAAGAAGGTCTCCCCAAATGAATACTTGTGTGAGATGTACGCATGGTTTTGGACGCGATAGTCATCGGTTTCTACTTTTGATGCTAATCAAACTAGAACGAAGTAATAGAACTCTTAATCACCTCTTTCTTTGTAAATTTGAAACAACTAATGAAACAATACGAAGGTCTCCCTAAATGAGGACTTGTGTGAGATGTACGCATGGTTTTGGGCGCGATGGTGATGGTTTTCTCCTTTTTAAAGCTAATCAAACTAGCACGAAGTAACACGGTCTCTTAATCACCTCTTTCTTTGTAAATTCGAAACAACCAATGAAACAATATGAATGTCTCCCTAAATGAACACTTGTGTGAGATCTATGAATCGTTTGGACGCGATAGTGATGGGATTGCTTCTTTTGATGCTAATTTCAACTAGAATTAAGTAATAGGATTCATAATCACCTATATTTTAACAATTTGAAAGAACTAATCAAACAATAAGAAGGTCTCCCTAAATGAAGACTTGTGTGAGATGTACGGATCGTTTTGAATGCACTAGTGATAGGATTGCTCCTTTTGATGATATTTAAACTAGAACGAAGTCATAGAACTCTTAATCACCTCTTTCTTTGACAATTTGAGAGAACGAATGAAACAATAAGAAGGTCTTCCTAAATGAAGACTTGTGTGAGATGTACGCATGGTTTTGGACGCGATAGTCATGGGTTTCTCCTTTTGACGCTAATCAAACTAGAACGAAGTAATACAACTCTTAATCACCTCTTTCTTTGTAAATTCTAAACAACCAATGAAACAATATGAAGGTCTCCCTAAACAAAGACTTGTGTGAGATCTACGCATCGTTTTGGACGCGATAGTGATGTGATTGCTCCTTTTGATGCTAATTTCAACTAGAACGAAGTAATAGGACTCATAATCACCTATATTTTAACAATTTTAGAGAATTAATGAAACAATAAGAACGTCTCCCTAAATGAAGACTTGTATGAGATGTACGCATGGTTTTGGACGCGATAGTTATGGGTTTCTACTTTTGACGCTAATCAAACTAGAACAAAGTAATACAACTCTTAATCACCTCTTCCTTTGTAAATTCAAAACAACCAACGAAACAATATGAAGGTCTCCCTAAATGAAGACTTGTGTGAGATCTACGCATCGTTTTGGATGCGATAGTGATGGGATTGCTCCTGTTGATACTTATTTCAACTAGAATGAAGTAATAGGACTCATAATCACCTATATTTTGACAATTTGAGAGAACTAATCAAACAATAAGAAGGTCTCCCTCAATGAAGACTTGTGAGAGATGTACGGATCGTTTTTAATGTAATAGTAATAGGATTGCTCATTTTGATGCTAATCAAACTAGAACGAAGTCATAGGACTCATAATCACCTCTTTCTTCGACAATTTGAGAGAACCAATGAAACAATAAGAAGGTCTCCCTAAATCAAGACTTGTGTGAGATGTACGTATCGTTTTTAACGTGATAGTCATTGATTTGGTCCTTTTGACGCTAATCAAAATAGAACGAATTAATAGGACTACTAATCACCTCTTTCTTTGACAATTTTTGAGAACCAATGAAATAATAAGAAGGTCTACAAATATGAAAACTTGTGTGAGATGTACGCATGGTTTTGGACGCGAATGTCATGAGTTTCTCCTTTTAACGCTAATCAAACTAAAACGAAGTAATACTACTCTTAATCACCTCTTTCTTTGTAAATTTGAAACAACTAATTAAACAATATGAAGGTCTCCCTAAATGAAGACTTGTGTGAAATCTACGCATCGTTTTGAACGCGATAGTGATGTGATTGCTCCTTTTGGTGCTAATTTCAACCTGAACGAAGTAATATGACTCATAATCACCTATATTTTGACAATTTGAGAGAACTACTGAAATAATAAGAAGGTTTCCCTAAATGAAGAATTGTGTGAGATGTACGCGTAGTTTTGGACGCGATAGTCATGGGTTTCTCCTTTTTAAAGCTAATAACACTAGAAAGAAGTAACACAGTTTCTTAATCACCTCTTTCTTTGTAAATTAGAAACAACCAATGAAACAATATGAAGGTCTCCCTAAATGAAGACTTGTGTGAGATCTACGAATCGTTTTGGACGCGATAGTGATGGGATTGCTCCTTTTGATACTAATTTTAACAAGAATGAAGTAATAGGACTCATAATCACCTATATTTTGGCAATTTGAGAGAACTAATCAAACAATAAGAAGGTCTCCCTAAAAGAAGACTTGTGTGAGATGTACGCATGGTTTTGGACGCGATAGTCATGGGTTTCTCCTTTTGACGCTAATCAAACTAGAATGAACAAATACAACTCTTAATCACCTCTTTCTTTGTAAATTTGAAACAACCAATGAAACAATATGAAGGTCTCCCTAAATGAAGACTTGTGTGAGATCTACGCATCGTTTTGGACGCGATATTGATGTGATTGCTCCTTTTGATGCTAATTTCAACTAGAACGAAGTAATAGGACTCATAATCACCTATATTTTGACAATTTTAGAGAACCAATGAAACAATAAGAAGGTCTACCTAAATGAAGACTTGTGCGAGATGTACGCATGGTTTTGGATGCGATAGTCATGGGTTTCTCCTTTTGATGCTAATCAAACTAGAACAAAGTAATACAACTCTTAATCACCTCTTTCTTTGAAAATTCGAAACAACCAATGAAACAATATGAAGGTCTCCCTAAATGAAGACTTGTGTGAGATCTACGCATCGTTTTGGACGCGATAGTCATGGGTTTCTCCTCTTGACGCTAATCAAACTAAAACGAAGTAATACAACTCTTAATCACCTCTTTCTTTGTAAATTTGAAACAACCAATAAAAAAATATGAAGGTCTCCCTAAATGAAGACTTGTGTGAGATCTACGCATCGTTTTGAACGCGATAGTGATGTGATTGCTACTTTAGATGCTAATTTCAACTAGAACGAAGTAATATGACTCATAATCACCTATATTTTGACAATTTGAGAGAACTACTGAAACAATAAGAAGGTCTCCCTAAATGAAGACTTGTGTGATATGTACGCATGGTTTTGGACGCGATAGTCATTGGTTTCTCCTTTTTAAAGCTAATCAAACTAGAAAGAAGTAACAAAGTTTCTTAATCACCTCTTTCTTTGTAAATTAGAAACAACCAATGAAACAATAAGAAGGTCTCCCTAAATGAAGACTTGTGTGAGATCTACGCATCCTTTTGGACGCGATAGTGATGGGATTGCTCTTTTTGATGCTAATTTCAACTAGAACGAAGTAATAGGACTCATAATCACCTATATTTTAACAATTTGAGAGAACTAATCAAACAATAAGAAGGTCTCCCTAAATGAAGACTTGTGTGAGATGTACGCATAGTTTTGGACACGATAGTCATGGGTTTCTTCTTTTGACGCTAATCAAACTAGAACAAAGAAATACAACTCTTAATCACCTCTTTCTTTGTAAATTCGAAACAACCAATGAAACAATACGAAGGTCTCCCTAAATGAAGACTTGTGTGAGATCTACGCATCGTTTTGGACGCGATATTGATGTGATTGCTCCTTTTGATGCTAATTTCAACTAGAACGAAGTAATAGGACTCATAATCACCTATATTTTGACAATTTCACAGAACCAATGAAACAATAAGAAGGTCTCCCTAAATGAAGACTTGTGCGAGATGTACGCATGGTTTTGGATGCGATAGTCATGGGTTTCTCCTTTTGACGCTAATCAAACTAGAACAAAGTAATACAACTCTTAATCACCTCTTTCTTTGTAAATTCATAACAACCAATGAAACAATATGAAGGTCTCCCTAAATGAAGACTTGTGTGAGATCAACGCATCGTTTTGGACGCGATAGTGATGGGATTGCTCCTTTAGATGCTAATTTCAACTAGAATGAAGTAATAGGACTCGTAATCACCTATATTTTGATAATTTGAGAGAACTAATCAAACAATAAGAAGGTCATCCTAAATGAAGACTTGTGTGAGACGTACGCGTGGTTTTGGACGCGATAGTCATGGGTTTCTCCTTTTTAAAGCTAATCAAACTAGAAAGAAGTAACACAGTTTCTTAATCACCTTTTTCTTTGTAAATTAGAAACAACCAATGAAACAATATGAAGGTCTTCCTAAATGAAGACTTATGTGAGATCTACGCATCGTTTTGGACGCAATAGTGATGGGATTGCTCCTTTTGATGCTAATATTAACTTGAATGAAGTAATAGGACTCATAATCACAAATATTTTAACAATTTGAGAGAACTAATCAAACAATAAGAAGGTTTTCCTAAATGAAGACTTGTGTGAGATGTACAGATCGTTTTGAATGCACTAGTGATAGGATTGCTCCTTTTCATGCTAATCAAACTAGAACGAAGTCAAAGGCCTCTTAATCACCTCTTTCTTTGACAATTTGAGAGACCCAATGAAACAATAAGAAGGTATTCCTAAATCAAGACTTGTGTGAGATATACGCATCGTTTTTAACGCGATGGTATTTGATTTGGTCCTTTTGATGCTAATCAAATTAGAACGAATTAATAGGACTACTAATCATCTCTTTCTTTGACAATTTTAGAGAACCAATGAAACAATAAGAAGGTCTCCCTAAATGAAGACATGTGTGAGATGTACGCATGGTTTTGGACGCGATAGTCATGGGTTTCTCCTTTTGGCGCTAATCAAAATAGAACAAAGTAATACAACTCTTAATCATATCTTTCTTTGAAAATTCGAAACAACCAATGAAATAGTATGAAGGTCTCCCTAAATGAAGACTTGTGTGAGATCTATGCATCGTTTTGAACGCGATAGTGATGTGATTGCTCCTTTTGATGCTAATTTCAACTAGAACGAAGTAAGAGGACTCATAATCACCTATATTTTGACAATTTTAGATAACCGATGAAACAATAAGAAGGTCTCCCTAAATGCAGACTTGTGCGAGATGTACGCATGGTTTTGGATGCGATAGTCATGGGTTTCCCCTTTTGACGCTAATCAAAATAGAACAAAGTAATACAACTCTTAATCACCTCTTTCTTTATAAATTCAAAACAACCAATGAAACATTATGAAGGTCTCCCTAAATGAAGACTTGTGTGAGATCAACGCACCGTTTTGGACGCGATAGTGATGGGATTGCTCCTTTTGATGCTAATTTCAACTAGAATGAAGTAATAGGACTCGTAATCACCTATATTTTGACAATTTGAGAGAACTAATCAAATAATAAGAAGGTCTCCCTAAATGAAGACTTGTGTGAGATATACGGATCGCTTTGAATGCACTAGTGATAAGATTGCTCCTTTTGATGCTAATCAAACTAGAACGAAGTCATAGGACTCATAATCACCTCTTTCTTTGACAATTTGAGAGAACCAATGAAACAATAAGAAGGTCTCCCCAAATGAATACTTGTGTGAGATGTACGCATGGTTTTGGACGCGATAGTCATCGGTTTCTACTTTTGATGCTAATCAAACTAGAACGAAGTAATAGAACTCTTAATCACCTCTTTCTTTGTAAATTTGAAACAACTAATGAAACAATACGAAGGTCTCCCTAAATGAGGACTTGTGTGAGATGTACGCATGGTTTTGGGCGCGATGGTGATGGTTTTCTCCTTTTTAAAGCTAATCAAACTAGCACGAAGTAACACGGTCTCTTAATCACCTCTTTCTTTGTAAATTCGAAACAACCAATGAAACAATATGAATGTCTCCCTAAATGAACACTTGTGTGAGATCTATGAATCGTTTGGACGCGATAGTGATGGGATTGCTTCTTTTGATGCTAATTTCAACTAGAATTAAGTAATAGGATTCATAATCACCTATATTTTAACAATTTGAAAGAACTAATCAAACAATAAGAAGGTCTCCCTAAATGAAGACTTGTGTGAGATGTACGGATCGTTTTGAATGCACTAGTGATAGGATTGCTCCTTTTGATGATATTTAAACTAGAACGAAGTCATAGAACTCTTAATCACCTCTTTCTTTGACAATTTGAGAGAACGAATGAAACAATAAGAAGGTCTTCCTAAATGAAGACTTGTGTGAGATGTACGCATGGTTTTGGACGCGATAGTCATGGGTTTCTCCTTTTGACGCTAATCAAACTAGAACGAAGTAATACAACTCTTAATCACCTCTTTCTTTGTAAATTCTAAACAACCAATGAAACAATATGAAGGTCTCCCTAAACAAAGACTTGTGTGAGATCTACGCATCGTTTTGGACGCGATAGTGATGTGATTGCTCCTTTTGATGCTAATTTCAACTAGAACGAAGTAATAGGACTCATAATCACCTATATTTTAACAATTTTAGAGAATTAATGAAACAATAAGAACGTCTCCCTAAATGAAGACTTGTATGAGATGTACGCATGGTTTTGGACGCGATAGTTATGGGTTTCTACTTTTGACGCTAATCAAACTAGAACAAAGTAATACAACTCTTAATCACCTCTTCCTTTGTAAATTCAAAACAACCAACGAAACAATATGAAGGTCTCCCTAAATGAAGACTTGTGTGAGATCTACGCATCGTTTTGGATGCGATAGTGATGGGATTGCTCCTGTTGATACTTATTTCAACTAGAATGAAGTAATAGGACTCATAATCACCTATATTTTGACAATTTGAGAGAACTAATCAAACAATAAGAAGGTCTCCCTCAATGAAGACTTGTGAGAGATGTACGGATCGTTTTTAATGTAATAGTAATAGGATTGCTCATTTTGATGCTAATCAAACTAGAACGAAGTCATAGGACTCATAATCACCTCTTTCTTCGACAATTTGAGAGAACCAATGAAACAATAAGAAGGTCTCCCTAAATCAAGACTTGTGTGAGATGTACGTATCGTTTTTAACGTGATAGTCATTGATTTGGTCCTTTTGACGCTAATCAAAATAGAACGAATTAATAGGACTACTAATCACCTCTTTCTTTGACAATTTTTGAGAACCAATGAAATAATAAGAAGGTCTACAAATATGAAAACTTGTGTGAGATGTACGCATGGTTTTGGACGCGAATGTCATGAGTTTCTCCTTTTAACGCTAATCAAACTAAAACGAAGTAATACTACTCTTAATCACCTCTTTCTTTGTAAATTTGAAACAACTAATTAAACAATATGAAGGTCTCCCTAAATGAAGACTTGTGTGAAATCTACGCATCGTTTTGAACGCGATAGTGATGTGATTGCTCCTTTTGGTGCTAATTTCAACCTGAACGAAGTAATATGACTCATAATCACCTATATTTTGACAATTTGAGAGAACTACTGAAATAATAAGAAGGTTTCCCTAAATGAAGAATTGTGTGAGATGTACGCGTAGTTTTGGACGCGATAGTCATGGGTTTCTCCTTTTTAAAGCTAATAACACTAGAAAGAAGTAACACAGTTTCTTAATCACCTCTTTCTTTGTAAATTAGAAACAACCAATGAAACAATATGAAGGTCTCCCTAAATGAAGACTTGTGTGAGATCTACGAATCGTTTTGGACGCGATAGTGATGGGATTGCTCCTTTTGATACTAATTTTAACAAGAATGAAGTAATAGGACTCATAATCACCTATATTTTGGCAATTTGAGAGAACTAATCAAACAATAAGAAGGTCTCCCTAAAAGAAGACTTGTGTGAGATGTACGCATGGTTTTGGACGCGATAGTCATGGGTTTCTCCTTTTGACGCTAATCAAACTAGAATGAACAAATACAACTCTTAATCACCTCTTTCTTTGTAAATTTGAAACAACCAATGAAACAATATGAAGGTCTCCCTAAATGAAGACTTGTGTGAGATCTACGCATCGTTTTGGACGCGATATTGATGTGATTGCTCCTTTTGATGCTAATTTCAACTAGAACGAAGTAATAGGACTCATAATCACCTATATTTTGACAATTTTAGAGAACCAATGAAACAATAAGAAGGTCTACCTAAATGAAGACTTGTGCGAGATGTACGCATGGTTTTGGATGCGATAGTCATGGGTTTCTCCTTTTGATGCTAATCAAACTAGAACAAAGTAATACAACTCTTAATCACCTCTTTCTTTGTAAATTCAAAACAACCAATGAAACAATATGAAGGTCTCCCTAAATGAAGACTTGTGTGAGATCAACGCATCGTTTTGGACGCGATAGTGATGGGATTGCTCCTTTTGATGCTAATTTCAACTAGAATAAAGTAATAGGACTCGTAATCACCTTTATTTTGACAATTTGAGAGAACTAATCAAACAATAAGAAGGTCTCCCTAAATGAAGACTTGTGTGAGATGTACGGATCGCTTTGAATGCACTAGTGATAAGATTGCTCCTTTTGATGCTAATCAAACTAGAACGAAGTCATAGGACTCATAATCACCTCTTTCTTTGACAATTTGAGGGAACCAATGAAACAATAAGAGGGTCTCCCTAAATCAAGACTTGGGTGAGATGTACGCAACGTTTTTAACGCGATAATCTTTGATTTGGTCCTTTTGATGCTAATCAAATTAGAACGAATTAATAGGACTCCTAATCACCTCTTTCTTTGATAATTTTAGAAAATCAATGAAACAATAAGAAGGTCTCCCTAAATGAATACTTGTGTGAGATGTACGCATGGTTTTGGACGCGATAGTCATGGGTTTCTCCTTTTGACGCTAATCAAACTAGAACGAAGTAATACAACTCTTAATCACCTCTTTTGTAATACCCGAAGAAAAAAAATTAATTTATATTTTAAATATGTTATTTGGACTTTGTCATTTAATTGGGTCAAAGTAGTGATTTAATTTATGTGGGCTAATAAATATTAATAAGTGAGGGGTAAATTAACTTAGTAAAATTGGGCCTTAAATTTGTTGGGTCTAGTTGATATTTTTTTTATATTAAAATCCTATTAAAATTTAAAGAAATAATAAGCAAAACCTAATTAAGTGCTTCATCATATTTTATACGAACTGACAGAAGAAAAAAAAAAAGAGGAACGCAGCCGCAACTAAACAAAGAGAGGAGGCTATACCGTAATTCGTTTAATTCAAGTAAGGAACTTTTGCTATGTTGCTTTTGATTTCTTGAAATAGATTAGCTGCAAGGAACTTTTGTTGTGTATTCAATTATTCAAAGTTACTGTGAATGGGTCACCTTCTATTGGATATATACATATATATATAGATATATAAATTGAGTAATCAATTTTCATGACTGGATCGGAGGGTAATTAATATTATATATATATATATATATATATATATATATATATATATATATATATATATATATATAAGATTTCCTGTGAAGTTCCTGCTTAGGAACGGAGGGATACTATATTATTACTATTATATATTTATATATATATATATATAATTCAATTTATAATTCAGATTTTTAATAAAGAATTTTATTTGTTATAATAATTATTATGGTATTATATATAATTATTTGGAAGTTTAACTTGGGAATTTGCAGAAAAATAATAATAATAATAAAATGAGTTTATTAACGCGTTAAAGATGAAAGAGATATTTTGCAAACATACTTATATTTATTTATTCTTTTTGTTTAGTTCGGACGGAAGAAGTTTAACGAATAAATTTTGGAATATAATTTTTGGGTATTACATTGCTTACTTCAGGTACGAATTTCGTACTCCTTCAGCGATTCTGTTATTAAATTTAATTTGTTCGTTTTGTTTCTCGTTCCGGAATTGGTTATTATTTCTCATGATCGTTCGTTCTCAAATTCTTGTGATAGTTTCGTCTTGGTAGTGATACCTAGAACTCGTGTTTGTACTCTTGAATTGGGTTAACATATTTAGTGTTTATTTTAATCTTTTAGAGATGTACATGTTAATATTTCTTTGGAGTTTCATAGTTATATTTATTTCGTTGTTACATGTACATACTAGAACCCCTTGTGTTAATATTGTGTCGCATGTGTTGTGACATGATATTTTATTAGAATATACCGTAGGGTATACCTGAGCTATAACCTCCTATGGGGGTACCACAGGCATGTCGTCTTGGCACGAGAGGCATGACACTTTCCGTGACGGTGTGATCAGTCCACGGCGTCTCCATTTTGTGCTCCGGTGGGAGTTGGCCATTTGGTGTTTTGTTGTGGGAGGCGTATGGGTCGACCCTAGTTTTCTGTTCTGTTCTGTTCTGCGGAGTGGCGATGTTTGTGCCAAACACGCCTTCCGATTTTACATACATTTGGATTCGTGGTCCAATGTGTGCGACTTGCCTGTGTGGCATTATTTGACCTTGCCTGTGTGGCAAGGTATATCTTTGTTTTATTTTGAGCTCGGTATGAAATAACACTCAGCCATTTGATTCAGCCTATTATTTTATTTTGTTAGTTTTGTTCGTTTCAATTCAGTTTAGTTCATTTGTTGAGTTAGTTATTTCGTTTCATTATTCTTGTATCCTATATCCGTACTGGGCGTTTGGCTCATGCTGTGTTTTTCTTCCGGCAGGTAATCAGGGGGATCAAGGGCAAGTGTGATGAGAGCTCCATTCGATCCAATGGTCTAGGAATATTCTATTTAGGCTGGACATATTAATTTCTTTGGAGTTGTAATAATTATTTCAGATTATGGTTTGGGCCAGTTTGGCATTTATTCTGGTTTGACCTTGTTGATATTTATTAGTTTTAAATACTATTCTTTTGTGGTTTAGAGCTTTAGTATTATTTTCTGTAGTTCTGTTGTGTTTGAGTAACCTCCTTTTCTATTTCGGGAAGAGGGTTTTACAGAGTTGGTATCAGAGCTTAGGTTCTTTCTTGTAGAAAACCTATTTAGGTTTGACCTGTGAGTTATGGGTAGAATTCTGGGTTAGGTTTTGTTCAGTTTGATTTTCTGTTCAGCTATATTCAAATCTGTCTCTAATCTATTTTGCTGATATTCGTTGATCTCTTTCTTAGATGACTCGTAGATCCGCTAGAGTTGCTGGGAGGCGAGGTAACAATAGGGGAAGAGGTGATGGTCAGCCCGATGAGCAACCTAATGACCGGATTAATGCTCAATTGGCTAACTTGGTGAATCAAGCGGTTAATCAGGCTTTACCGCAGTTGGTGGCACAGGTGGTATAGGCAATGCAGCAGCCGCCCGAAATTCCTGAGCAGGGGAACTCGGGGAATAATGGTCAGCAAGCAAACGAAGAGGAAGGGAATGCGGATGGTCTTGATCAATAGGTGGTTCCAATGTACGTATGGTTAGAGAGGTTTCAGAAGCAGAAGCCACAGTCTTTCAGTTCGGCTCCAACTCCAATTGATGCGGAGAATTGGATTGCACACCTAGAGAAGATTTTTGATGTGTTGGGCTGCTCTGATAATCAGAGAGTGTTGCTTGCAGCTTATAAGCTAGAGGGGGATGCACAGAGGTGGTGGAAAGCGCTGAAAACAACCAAGGGTGATGGGTACGTGGAAACACTTCGATGGGCAGAGTTTTGTGAGGTCTTTTATCAGCAGTACTTTCCAGTTGCTGATAAAGAGGCCTATGCTAGAGAGTATCTGTCTATTCGGCAGAAAGATGATTAGTCCATCATAGATTTTATGACGAGGTTCACTAGGTTAACAGGTTTTGCGGGAACCTCTGCAGGGACCGCAGCGGAACAGGCAGAGAAGTTCAAGTAGCGGATTCATTATAGGTATCGACAACATCTCATTAACACCAAGTTTGCAGATGTGTCAGCTGTGGCTAATGCGGCCAAGAACATTGAGATGGAGCGACAGGACTTTCGATCTTCTAAACCGGAAGGGAATCGAAAGAGGGACCCAGATGACCAGCAGGGTCAAGCTTCGGGTCAGCATGGGAGAAATCAAGGTGGTCAGTGGAACAGAAATCGTGGTGTCCAGCAGGGGCAGTGGCGTGGCCAGAATCAGAACAGGGGTAATCAGCAGATGCCTCAGCAGGGGCAGAATCGTCAGCTTCAGCTACCTTGGTATGGACATAATCCGCAGCAAGGGCAGAATCGTCAGCTTCAGCTACCTTGGTATGGACAGAATCCTCAGCAAGGGCAGAATCATCAGCGGGGCAGAATCAGGGTCGTTATCCGGGACCAGCTGGTGGGGGTAACCCAAATCTTATTCCGATAGTTCCTTGTGCCATGTGTGGGGCTAATCATCCGGGGAGACAGTGTCATAGAGTTATTGGTGCATGCTTCTTGTGTGGACAGATGGGTCACATGGCTATATATTGTGCCGGGCCACGTGGTAATGGTGGAGGCGGTGATCATGGTGGCAATGGTGGTCAGCGTCAAGGTGGTCGAGTGTTTGCCTTGACACATAATCAGGCAGCAGGTGCGCCAGGTACTGTGTCTGGCACTCTTTTAGTTGGTAGTCGTGAGGCTTCTATTTTATTTGATACTGGTTCTACTCATTCTGTTGTGGCTCAGTCTTTGTTCGTCACCTGGGTGTGCCATCTCGGTCTTTAGATTCTGTTATGTCTATTGCTACCCCGATGGGGACTTCTGTTATTATTTTTGATTTATATCGAGGGTGTCCGATCAATTTTGGGGATAAGATTCGTAGTGCTAATCTTCTTCCAATGTGTATGCACGATTTTGATGTTATTCTCGGGATGGACTGGTTGGATAAGCACCAGGCCACTATTGACTGCCAGGCGAAGAAGGTTATATTTGGAGATGTGAAGTCTCCGGAATTCGTATTTCAGGGTTCACAGCCGAGTAGAGTGGTGAAATTGATTTCAGCCTTGAAGGCTGGGAAGTTAGTGGCAAAGGGTTGTGAGGGGTATTTGGCATTTGTGAAGGATACCTCTGAGGGCGAGTCTCATATTGAGGATATTTCAGTGGTTCGTGACTTTCTCGATGTGTTTCCTGAGGAGTTGTCAGGGTTACCACCGCAACGGGAAGTTGAGTTCACTATTGAGCTCGTTCCTGGGGCGGGACCTATTTCTAAAGCGCCGTTCGGATGGCACCATTAGAGTTGCAAGAGTTGAAGGAGCAGTTGCAAGAGCTGTTAGATCGTGGTGTGATTCGGCTGAGTGTTTCGCCATGGGGTGCTCCGGTTTTAATTGTGAAAAAGAAAGATGGGTCTATGAGGTTGTGCATAGACTACAGGGAGTTGAACAAGATTACTATCAGGAATCGGTATCCGTTGTAGAGGATTGAAGACTTGTTTGACCAACTTCAGGGGGCGAAGTATTTTTTAAAGACAGACTTGAGGTCGGGTTACCATCAGTTGAGGGTGAGAGATGACGATGTCTCTAAGACAGCTTTTCGTACTCGCTATGGGCATTACGAGTTTCTGGTGATGCTATTTGGGTTGACTAACGCTCCGGCAGTGTTTATGGATTTGATGAACCGGGTGTTCAAGGAGTACTTGGACCAATATGTTATTGTCTTTATTGATGACATTTTGGTTTACTCCAAGTCTAGGGAGGAGCATGAAGAACATCTTCGAACAGTGTTGGGAATTTTGCAGAAAGAGAAATTGTATGCTAAATTTTCTAAATGCGAGTTTTGGTTGGAGCAGATTGCATTTTTGGGCCACATTGTTTCTGCTGAAGGCATTAAGGTGGATCCTGCGAAGGTTGAGGCGATACTAAGTGGCCGAGACCTACTACTGTGACAGAGATTAGGAGTTTCTTGGGTTTAGCATGGTATTATAGGAGATTTGTGGAAGGATTCTCTTTGCTTGCCTTGCCATTAACTCAGTTGATGAAAAAGGGAATTTGTGTGGAATGAGGAGCGCGAGAAGAGTTTCGAGGAGTTGAAGAAACGACTTGTGACAGCCCCTATACTTACATTGCCTTCGGGAATAGGAGGTTATCAGATTTATAGTGATGCTTCTAAGAAGGGTTTGGGGTGTGTTTTGATGCAACACGGTAAGGTGATTGCTTATGCGTCTAGGAAACTTAAACCTTATGAGGTGAATTATCCCACACATGATTTGGAGTTGGCAGCGGTGATCTTTGCTCTAAAGATTTGGAGGCACTATTTGTATGGAGAGACTTGTGATATCTTCACCGATCACAAAAGTCTTAAATACATTTTCACTCAAAAGGAGCTTAACATGAGGCAGAGGCGTTGGTTGGAGCTTCTAAAAGATTATGATGCGAGGATTCAGTATCACCCGGGGAAGGCAAATGTGGTTGCAGATGCTCTTAGTCGAAAAAGTTCAGGAAGTGTAGCAGCTCTTATTACACAACCTCAGCTTAGTTCGGATATGGAGCGACTAGAGTTGGAGTTGTATGTCCAAGGTTCAGATGGACATTTGGCAGGTATGAGAGTGGAGCCCTCTCTTATTTCAAGGGTTAAGAAAGCTCAAAAGGAAGATGGAGAATTGTGGAGTATGGCACAGAATATGGAGGAGGGCAAGTAGCCCGACTTTCGTATTGATGACCATGGTGTGATTTGGTTGGGTGAGCGGTTGTGTGTACCATTTGATCCAATCA
Organism: Panax stipuleanatus; assembly: GCA_020205555.1. NCBI lineage: Eukaryota > Viridiplantae > Streptophyta > Magnoliopsida > Apiales > Araliaceae > Panax > Panax stipuleanatus. The sequence goes on along the minus strand of JAINUT010001952.1, from coordinate 93,384 downwards.
TTCGGGAGGCGTTTTTGGCGGAGGCTCATAGTTCGCCATTTTCTATTCATCCAGGTTCTACAAAGATGTACAGGGATTTGAAGGAAATTTTTTGGTGGAATGGGATGAAGCGAGATGTGGATGAATATGTTGGGAAGTGCCTCACTTGTCAACAAGTGAAGATAGAACATCAACGAGCTAGTGGGTTGCTGCAACAGTTAGACATTCCAGTGTGGAAATGGGAGGATATCACGATGGATTTTGTGACTGGTTTGCCGAAGACTTTCAGGAAGAATGATGCTATTTGGGTTGTGGTGGATCGGTTGACTAAATCGGCACACTTTTTGGCGATCCACGAGGGCTACTCGATGGATAGGTTGGCACAGATATTTCAGCAAGAGATCGCTAGACTTCATGGTACTCCGGTGTCTATTATTTCAGATCGGGACCCACGGTTCACTTCACGATTCTGGAAAGGGATTCAACGAGCTTGGGGTACTCGGCTCAACTTTAGTACTTCTTTTCATCCGCAGACTGATGGGCAATCCGAACGGACCATTCAAACGTTGGAGGACATGTTAAGGTCTTGTGCACTTGAGTGGTCGGGTAACTGGGATGATTACTTGAGCCTAGTTGAGTTTGCTTATAACAACAGTTGGCATGCGAGTATTGGGATGGCTCCATTTGAGGCATTGTATGGTAGGAAGTGTCGGGCACCAACTTGTTGGGATGAGGTTGGCGAGAGAGCCATAGAAGGGCCTGAGTTAGTTCAAATAACTACGGAGAAGGTAGCGGTGGCTAAGGAGAAATTGAAGTCGGCTCGATCAAGGCAGAAGAGTTATGCTGATAAGCATAGGAGCACCTTAGAGTTTGAACCTGGTGAGCATGTGTTCCTAAAAGTTTCTCCTTGGAAGGGTATTCGGCGATTTGGTCTAAAAGGGAAGCTTAGTCCGCGTTATATTGGCCCATTCGAGATTCTGGAGAGGGTTGGTGAGGTTGCATATCGGTTAGCTTTGCCTCCACAGCTAGCTGTGCACAATGTGTTCCATGTGTCGGTGTTGAGGAGTTATAAATATCATCCGTTGCATGTGGTGCAATATCCGTTCGATAAGATTAGTGATGATCTTACTTGTGTGGAGCAAGCCGAGGCGATTTTGGATCGTCAAGAGCGGGTTATGAGGAGGAGGACAATTCCATTTGTTAAGGTTTTGTGGAGAAATCATTCGGAGCGAGAAGCTACATGGGAGATGGAGGAGTCTATTCGAGCAGAGTATCCGCATCTTTTTGACAATTAGGTTCGTTCTTTTCTTTTGATTCCGGAGACGGAATCCTTTTAAGGGGTAGGTGATGTAATACCCGAAGAAAAAAAAATTAATTTATATTTTAAATATGTTATTTGGACTTTGTCATTTAATTGGGTCAAAGTAGTGATTTAATTTATGTGGGCTAATAAATATTAATAAGTGAGGGGTAAATTAACTTAGTAAAATTGGGCCTTAAATTTGTTGGGTCTAGTTGATATTTTTTTTATATTAAAATCCTATTAAAATTTAAAGAAATAATAAGCAAAACCTAATTAAGTGCTTCATCATATTTTATACGAACTGACAGAAGAAAAAAAAAAGAGGAACGCAGCCGCAACTAAACAAAGAGAGGAGGCTATACCGTAATTCGTTTAATTCAAGTAAGGAACTTTTGCTATGTTGCTTTTGATTTCTTGAAATAGATTAGCGGCAAGGAACTTTTGTTGTGTATTCAATTATTCAATGTTACTGTGAATGGGTCACCTTCTATTGGATATATATATATATATATATATTGAGTAATCAATTTTTATGACTGGATCGGAGGGTAATTAATATTATATATATATATATATATATATATATATATAAGATTTCCTGTCAAGTTCCTGCTTAGGAACGGAGGGATACTATATTATTACTATTATATATATATATATATATATATATATATATATATATATATATATATATATATATATATAAAATTCAATTTTTAATTCAGATTTTTAATAAAGAAATTTATTTGTTATAATAATTATTATGGTATTATATATAATTATTTGGAAGTTTAACTTGGGAATTTGCAGAATAATAATAATAATAATAAAATGAGTTTATTAACGCGTTAAAGATGAAAGCGATATTTTGCAAACATACTTATATTTATTTATTCTTTTTGTTTAGTTCGGACGGAAGAAGTTTAACGAATAAATTTTGGAATATAATTTTTGGGTATTACATTGGTTACTTCAGGTACGGATTTCGTACTCCTTCAGCGATTCTGTTATTAAATTTAATTTGTTCGTTTTGTTTCTCGTTCCGGAATTGGTTATTATTTCTCATGATCGTTCGTTCTCAAATTCTTGTGATAGTTTCGTCTTGGTAGTGATACCTAGAACTCGTGTTTGTACTCTTGAATTGGGTTAACATATTTAGTGTTTATTTTAATCTTTTAGAGATGTACATGTTAATATTTCTTTGGAGTTTCATAGTTATATTTATTTCGTTGTTACATGTACATACTAGAACCCCTTGTGTTAATATTGTGTCGCATGTGTTGTGACATGATATTTTATTAGAATATACCGTAGGGTATACCTGAGCTATAACCACCTATGGGGGTACCACAGGCATGTCGTCTTGGCACGAGAGGCATGACACTTTCCGTGACGGTGTGATCAGTCCACGGCGTCTCCATTTTGTGCTCCGGTGGGAGTTGGCCATTTGGTGTTTTGTTGTGGGAGGCGTATGGGTCGACCCTAGTTTTCTGTTCTGTTCTGTTCTGCGGAGTGGCGATGTTTGTGCCAAACACGCCTTCCGATTTTACATACATTTGGATTCGTGGTCCAATGTGTGCGACTTGCCTGTGTGGCATTATTTGACCTTGCCTGTGTGGCAAGGTATATCTTTGTTTTATTTTGAGCTCGGTATGAAATAACACTCAGCCATTTGATTCAGCCTATTATTTTATTGTGTTAGTTTTGTTCGTTTCAATTCAGTTTAGTTCATTTGTTGAGTTAGTTATTTCGTTTCATTATTCTTGTATCCTATATCCGTACTGGGCGTTTGGCTCATGCTGTGTTTTTCTTCCGGCAGGTAATCAGGGGGATCAAGGGCAAGTGTGATGAGAGCTCCATTCGATCCAATGGTCTAGGAATATTCTGTTTAGGCTGGACATATTAATTTCTTTGGAGTTGTAATAATTATTTCAGATTATGGTTTGGGCCAGTTTGGCATTTATTCTAGAACCTTGTTGATATTTATTAGTTTTAAATACTATTTTTTTGTGGTTTAGAGCTTTAGTATTATTTTCTGTAGTTCTGTTGTGTTTTGAGTAACCTCCCTTTCTATTTCGGGAAGAGGGTGTTACATCTTTCTTTGTAAATTCGAAACAACCAATGAAACAATATGCAGGTCTCCCTAAACGAAGACTTGTGTGAGATCTACGCATCGTTTTGGACGCGATAGTGATGTGATTGCTCCTTTTGATGCTAATTTCAACTAGAACGAAGTAATAGGACTCATAATCACCTATATTTTAACAATTTTAGAGAACTAATGAAACAATAAGGTCTCTCTAAATGAAGACTTGTGTGAGATGTACTCATGGTTTTGGACGCGATAGTTATGGGTTTCTCCTTTTGACGCTAATCAAACTAGAACAAAGTAATACAAATCTTAATCACCTCTTTCTTTGTAAATTCAAAACAACCCATGAAACAATATGAAGGTCTCCCTAAATGAAGACTTGTGTGAGATCTATGCATCGTTTTGGACGCGATAGTGATGGGATTGCTCCTTTTGATACTAATTTCAACTAGAATGAAGTAATAGGACTCATAATCACCTATATTTTGACAATTTGAGAGAACTAATCAAACAATAAGAGGGTCTCCCTCAATGAAGACTTGTGTGAGATGTACGGATCGTTTTTAATGAAATAGTGATAGGATTGCTCCTTTTGATGCTAATAAAACTATAACGAAGTCATAGGACTCATAATAACCTCTTTCTTCGACAATTTGAGAGAACCAATGAAACAATACGAAGGTCTCCCTAAATTAAGACTTGTGTGAGATGTACGCATCGTTTTTAACGCGATAGTCATTGATTTGGTCCTTTTGATGCTAATCAAATTAGAACGAATGAATAGGACTCCTAATCACCTCTTTCTTTGACAAGTTTAGAGAACCAATGAAATAATAAGAAGGTCTACCTAAATGAAGACTTGTGTGAGATGTACGCATGGTTTTGGACGCGATAGTCATGGGTTTCTCCTCTTGACGCTAATCAAACTAAAACGAAGTAATACAACTCTTAATCACCTCTTTCTTTGTAAATTTGAAACAACCAATAAAATAATATGAAGGTCTCCCTAAATGAAGACTTGTGTGAGATCTACGCATCGTTTTTAACGCGATAGTATTGTGATTGCTCCTTTTGATGCTAATTTCAACCAGAACGAAGTAATATGACTCATAATCACCTATATTTTGACAATTTGAGAGAACTAATCAAACAATAAGAAGGTTTCCCTAAATGAAGACTTGTGTGACATGTACGGATGGTTTTGGAAACGATAATCATGGGTTTCTCCTTTTGGCGCTAATCAAAATAGAACGAAGTAATACAACTCTTAATCACCTCTTTCTTTGTAAATTCGAAACAACCAATGAAACAATATGAAGGTCTCCCTAAATGAAAACTTGTGTGAGATCTACGCATCGTTTTGAACGCGATAGTGATGTGATTGCTCCTTTTGATGCTAATTTCAACTAGAACGAAGTAATAGGACTCATAATCACCTATATTTTGACAATTTTAGAGAACCAATGAAACAATAAGAAGGTCTCCCTAAATGAAGACTTGTGTGAAATGTACGCATGGTTTTGGATGCGATTGTCATGGGCTTCTCCTTTTGACGCTAATCAAACTAGAACAAAGTAATACAACTCTTAATCACCTCTTTCTTTGTAAATTCAAAACAACCAATGAAACATTATGAAGGTCTCCCTAAATGAAGACTTGTGTGAGATCAAGCATCGTTTTGGACGCGATAGTGATGGGATTGCTCCTTTTGATGCTAATTTCAACTAGAATGAAGTAATAGGACTCATAATCACCTATATTTTGAAAATTTGAGAGAACTAATCAAATAATAAGAAGGTCTCCTTCAATGAAGACTTGTGTGTGATGTACGAATTATTTTTTATGCAATAGTGATAGGATTGCTCCTTTTGATGCTAATCAAACTAGAACGAAGTCATAGGACTCATAATCACCTCTTTCTTCGACAATTTGAGGGAACCAAAGAAACAATACGAAGGTCTCCCTAAATCAAGACTTGTGTGAGATGTACGCATCGTTTTTAACGCGATAGTCATTGATTTAGTCTTTTTGATGCTAATCAAATTAGAACGAATTAATAGGACTTCTAATCACCTCTTTCTTTGACAATTTTAGAGAACCAATGAAACAATAAGAAGGTCTACCTAAATAAAGACTTGTGTGAGATGTACGCATGGTTTTGGACGCGATAGTCATGGGTTTCTCCTCTTGACGCTAATCAAACTAAAACGATGTAATACAACTCTTAATCACCTCTTTCTTTGTAAATTTGAAACAACCAATAAAATAATATGAAGGTCTCCCTAAATGAAGACTTGTGTGAGATCTACGCATCGTTTTGAACGCGATTGTGATGTGATTGCTCCTTTTGATGATAATTTCAACCAGAACGAAGTAATATGACTCATAATCACCTATATTTTGACAATTTGAGAGAACTACTGAAACAATAAGAAGGTCTCCCTAAATGAAGACTTGTGGGAGATGTACGCATGGTTTTGGACGCGATAGTCATGGGTTTCTTCTTTTTAAAGCTAATCAAACTAGAAAGAAGTAACACAGTCTCTTAATCACCTCTTTCTTTGTAAATTAGAAACAACCAATGAAACAATATGAAGGTCTCCCTAAATGAAGACTTGTGTGAGATCTACGCATCGTTTTGGACGCGATAGTGATGGAATTGCTCCTTTTGATGCTAATATCAACTAGAATGAAGTAATAGGACTCATAATCACATATATTTTAACAATTTGAGAGAACTAATCAAACAATAAGAAGGTCTCCCTAAATAAAGACTAGTGTGAGATGTACAGATCGTTTTGAATGCACTAGTGATAGGATTGCTCCTTTTGATGCTAATCACACTAGAACGAAGTCATAGAACTCATAATCACCTCTTTCTTTGACAATTTGAGAGAACCAATGAAACAATAAGAAGGTATCCCTAAATCAAGACTTGTGTGAGATATACGCATCGTTTTTAACGCGATGGTCATTGATTTGGTCCTTTTGATGCTAATCAAATTAGAACGAATTAACAGGACTACTAATCATCCCTTTCTTTGACAATTTTAGAGAACCAATGAAACAATAAGAAGGTCTCCCTAAATGACGACTTATGTGAGATGTACGCATGGTTTTGGACGCGATAGTCATGGGTTTCTCATTTTGGTGCTAATCAAAATAGAACGAAGTAATCACCTCTTTCTTTGTAAATTCGAAACAACCAATGAAACAATATGAAGGTCTCCCTAAACGAAGACTTGTGTGAGATCTACGCATCGTTTTGGACGTGATAGTGATGTGATTGCTCCTTTTGATGCTAATTTCAACTAGAACGAAGTAATAGGACTCATAATCACCTATATTTTGAAAATTTTAGAGAACTAATGAAATAATAAGAAGGTCTCCCTAAATGAAGACTTGTGTGAGATGTACGCATGGTTTTGGACACGATAGTTATGGGTTTCTCCTTTTGACGCTAATCAAACTAGAACAAAGTAATACATATCTTAATCACCTCTTTCTTTGTAAATTCAAAACAACCAATGAAACAATATGAAGGTCTCCCTAAATGAAGACTTGTGTGAGATCTACGCATCGTTTTGGACACGATAGTGATGGGATTGCTACTTTTGATACTAATTTCAACTAGAATGAAGTAATAGGACTCATAATCACATATATTTTGACAATTTAAGAGAACTAATCAAACAATAAGAAGGTCTCCCTAAATGAAGACTTCTGTGAGATGTACGCAACGTTTTTAATGCACTAGTGATAGGATTGCTCCTTTTGATGCTAATCAAACTAGAACGAAGTCATAGGACTCATAATCACCTCTTTCTTCGACAATTTGAGAGAACCAATGAAACAATACGAAGGTCTCCCTAAATCAAGACTTGTGTGAGATGTGCGCATCGTTTTTAACACGATAGTCATTGATTTGGTCCTTTTGATGCTAATCAAATTAGAACGAATTAATAGGACTTCTAATCACCTCTTTCTTTGACAATTTTAGAGAACAAATGAAACAATAATAAGGTCTACCTAAATAAAGACTTGTGTGAGATGTACGCATAGTTTTGGACGCGATAGTCATGGGTTTCTCCTCTTGACGCTAATCAAACAAAAATGAAGTAATACAACTTTTAATCACCTCTTTCTTTGTAAATTTGAAACAACCAATAAAACAATATGAAGGTATCCCAAAATGAAGACTTGTGTGAGATCTACGCATCGTTTTGAACGCGATAGTGATGTGATTGCTCCTTTTGATGATAATTTCAACCAGAACGAAGTAATATGACTCATAATCACCTATATTTTGACAATTTGAGAGAACTACTGAAACAATAAGAAGGTCTCCCTAAATGAAGACTTGTTTGAGATGTACGCAAGGTTTTGGACGCGATAGTCATGGGTTTCTCCATTTTAAAGCTAATCAAACTAGAAAGAAGTAACACAGTCTCTTAATCACCTCTTTCTTTGTAAATTAGAAACAACCAATGAAACAATATGAAGGTCTCCCTAAATGAAGACTTGCGTGAGATCTACGCATCGTTTTGGACGCGATAGTGATGGGATTCCTCCTTTTGATACTAATTTCAACTAGAATGAAGTAATAGGACTCATAATCACCTATATTTTGACAATTTGAGAGAACTAATCAAACAATAAGAGGGTCTCCCTCAATGAAGACTTGTGTGAGATGTACGGATCGTTTTTAATTAAATAGTGATAGGATTGCTACTTTTGATGCTAATCAAACTATAACGAAGTCATAGGACTCATAATAACCTCTTTCTTCGACAATTTGAGAGAACCAATGAAACAATACGAAGGTCTCCCTAAATCAAGACTTGTGTGAGATGTACGCATCGTTTTTAACGCGATAGTCATTGATTTGGTCCTTTTGGTGCTAATCAAATTAGAACGAATTAATAGGATTCCTAATCACCTCTTTCTTTGATAATTTTAGAGAACCAATTAAACAATAAGAAGGTCTCCCTAAATGAAGACATGTGTGAGATGTACACATGGTTTTGGACGCGATAGTCATGGGTACCTTTTGGCACTAATCAAAATAGAACGAAGTAATACAACTTTTAATCACCTCTTTCTTTGAAAATTCGAAACAACCAATGAAACAATATGAAGGTCTCCCTAAATGAAGACTTGTGTGAGATCTACGCATCGTTTTGAACGCGATAGTGATGTGATTGCTCCTTTTGATGCTAATTTCAACTAGAACGAAGTAATAGGACTCATAATCACCTATATTTTGACAATTTTAGATAACCAATGAAACAATAAGAAGGTCTCCCTAAATGAAGACTTGTGCGAGATGTACGCGTGGTTTTGGATGCGATAGTCATGGGTTTCTCATTTTTACGCTAATCAAAATAGAACAAAGTAATACAACTCTTAATCACCTCTTTCTTTGTAAATTCAAAACAACCAATGAAACATTATGAAGGTCTCCCTAAATGAAGACTTGTGTGAGATCAACGCATCGTTTTGGACGCGATAGTGATGGGATTGCTCCTTTTGAGGCTAATTTCAACTAGAATGAAGTAATAGGGCTCGTAATCACCTATATTTTGACAATTTAAGAGAACTAATCAAACAATAAGAAGGTCTCCCTAAATGAATATTTTGTGAGATGTACGGATCGCTTTGAATGCAGTAGTGATAATATTGCTCCTTTTGATGCTAATCAAACTAGAACGAAGTCATAGGACTCATAACCACCTCTTTCTTTGACAATTTGAGAGAACCAATGAAACAATAAGAAGGTCTCCCTAAATCAAGACTTGTGTGAGATGTACGCAACGTTTTTAACGTGATAATCATTGATTTGGTCCTTTTGATGCTAAAAAAATTAGAACGAATTAATAGGACTCTTAATCACTTCTTTCTTTGACAATTTTAGAAAACCAATGAAACAATAAGAAGGTCTCCTTAAATGAAGGCTTGTGTCAAATGTACGCATGGTTTTGGACGCGATAGTCATCGGTTTCTACTTTTGATGCTAATCAAACTAGAACGAAGTAATACAACTCTTAATCACCTCTTTCCTTATAAATTCAAAACAACTAATGAAACAATAAGAAGGTCTTCCTAAATGAAGACTTGTGTGAGATGTACGCATGGTTTTGGACGCGATAGTTATGGGTTTCTACTTTTGACGCTAATCAAACTAGAACAAAGTAATACAAATCTTAATCACCTCTTTCTTTGTAAATTCAAAACAACCCATGAAACAATATGAAGGTCTCCCATATGAAGACTTGTGTGAGATCTATGCATCGTTTTGGACGCGATAGTGATGGGATTGCTCCTTTTGATACTAATTTCAACTAGAATGAAGTAATAGGACTCATAATCACCTATATTTTGACAATTTGAGAGAACTAATCAAACAATAAGAGGGTCTCCCTCAATGAAGACTTGTGTGAGATGTACGGATCGTTTTTAATTAAATAGTGATAGGATTGCTACTTTTGATGCTAATCAAACTATAACGAAGTCATAGGACTCATAATAACCTCTTTCTTCGATAATTTGAGAGAACCAATGAATTAATACGAAGGTCTCCCTAAATCAAGACTTGTGTGAGATGTACGCATCGTTTTTAACGCGATAGTCATTGATTTGGTCCTTTTGGTGCTAATCAAATTAGAATGAAGTAATAGTCATGGGTTTCTCCTTTTGACGCTAATCAAACTAGAACAAAGTAATACAACTCAAACAACCAATGAAACATTATGAAGGTCTCCCTAAATGAAGACTTGTGTGAGATCAACGCATCGTTTTGGACGCGATAGTGATGGGATTGCTCCTTTTGATGCTAATTTCAACTAGAATGAAGTAATAGGACTCGTAATCACCTATATTTTGACAATTTGAGAGAACTAATCACACAATAAGAAGGTCTCCCTAAATGAATACTTGTGTGAGATGTACGGATCGCTTTGAATGCACTAGTGATAAGATTGTTCCTTTTGATGCTAATCAAACTAGAACGAAGTCATAGGACTCATAACCATCTCTTTCTTTGACAATTTGAGAGAACCAATGAAACAATATGAAGGTCTCCCTAAATCAAGACTTGTGTGAGATGTACGCAACGTTTTTAATGCGATAATCATTGATTTGGTCCTTTTGATGCTAATCAAATTAGAACGAATTAATAGGACTCTTAATCACCTCTTTCTTTGATAATTTTAGAAAACCAATGAAACAATAAGAAGGTCTCACTAAATGAAGACTTGTGTGAGATGTACGCATGGTTTTGGACGCGATAGTCATCGATTTCTACTTTTGATGCTAATCAAACTAGAACGAAGTAATACAACTCTTAATCACCTCTTTCTTTGTAAATTCAAAACAACTAATGAAACAATAAGAAGGTCTCCCTAAATGAAAACTTGTGTGAGATGTACGCATGGTTTTGGACGCGATAGTCATGGGTTTCTCCTTATTAAAGCTAATCAAACTAGCACGAATTAACATGGTCTCTTAATCACCTCTTTCTTTGTAAATTCGAAACAAGCAATGAAACAATATGAATGTCTCCCTAAATGAACACTTGTGTGAGATCTATGAATCGTTTTGGACGCGATAGTGATGGGATTGCTCCTTTTGATGCTAATTTCAACTAGAATTAAGTAATAGGATTCATAATCACCTATATTTTAACAATTTGAGAGAACTAATCAAACAATAAGAAGGTCTCCCTAAATGAAGACTTGTGTGAGATGTACGGATCGTTTTGAATGCACTAGTTATAGGATTGCTCCTTTTGATGCTATTTAAACTAGAACGAAGTCATAGGACTCCTAATCACCTCTTTCTTTGGCAATTTGGGAGAACGAATGAAACAATAAGAAGGTCTTCCTAAATGAAGACTTGTGTGAGATGTACGCATGGTTTTGGACGCGATAGTCTTGGGTTTCTCCTTTTGACGCTAATCAAACTAGAACGAAGTAATACAACTCTTAATCACCTCTTCCTTTGAAAATTCTAAACAACCAATGAAACAATATGAAGGTCTCCCTAAACGAAGACTTGTGTGAGATCTACGCATCATTTTGGACGCGATAGTGATGTGATTGCTCCTTTTGATGCTAATTTCAACTAGAACGAAGTAATAGGACTCATAATCACTTATATTTTGACAATTTTAGAGAACCAATGAAACAATAAGAAGGTCTCCCTAAATGAAGACTTGTGCGAGATGTACGCATGGTTTTGGATGCGATAGTCATGGGTTTCTCCTGTTGATGCTAATCAAACTAGAACAAAGTAATACAACTCTTAATCACCTCTTTCTTTGTAAATTCAAAACAACCAATGAAACATTATGAAGGTCTCCCTAAATGAAGACTTATGTGAGATCAACGCATCGTTTGGATGCGATAGTGATGGGATTGCTCCTTTTGATGCTAATTTCAACTAGAATGAAGTAATAGGACTCATAATCACCTATATTTTGACAATTTGAGAGAACTGATCAAACAATAAGAAGGTCTCCCTCAATGAAGACTTGTGTGAGATGTATGGATTGTTTTTAATGCAATAGTGATAGGATTGCTCCTTTTGATGCTAATCAAACTAGAACGAAGTCATAGGACTCATAATCACCTCTTTCTTCGATAATTTGAGAGAACCAATGAAACAATACGAAGGTCTCCCTAAATCAAGACTTGTGTGAGATGTACGCATCGTTTTTAACGCGATAGTCATTTATTTGGTCCTTTTGATGCTAATCAAATTAGAACGAATTAATAGGACTCCTAATCACCTCTTTCTTTGACAATTTTAGAGAACCAATGAAACAATAAGAAGGTCTACCTAAATGAAGACTTGTGTGAGATGTACGCATGGTTTTGGACGCGATAGTCATGGGTTTCTCCTCTTGACGCTAATCAAACTAAAACGAAGTAATACAACTCTTAATCACCTCTTTCTTTTTAAATTTGAAACAACCAATAAAATATTGTGAAGGTCTCCCTAAATGAAGACTTGTGTGAGATCTACGCATCGTTTTGAACGCGATAGTGATGTGATTGCTCCTTTTGATGATAATTTCAACCAGAACGAAGTAATATGACTCATAATCACCTATATTTTGATAATTTGAGAGAACTACAGAAACAATAAGAAGGTCTCCCTAAATGAAGACTTGTGTGAGATGTACGCATGGTTTTGGACGCGATAGTCATGGGTTTCTCCTTTTTAAAGCTAATCAAACTAGAAAGAAGTAACACAGTCTCTTAATCACCTCTTTCTTTGTAAATTAGAAACAACCAAAGAAACAATATGAAGGTCTCCCTAAATGAAGACTTGTGTGAGATCTACGCATCGTTTTGGACGCGATAGTGATGTGATTGCTCCTTTTGATGCTAATATCAACTAGAATGAAGTAATAGGACTCATAATCCCATATATTTTAACAATTTGAGAGAACTAATCAAACAATAAGGTCTTCCTAAATGAAGACTTGTGTGAGATGTACAGATCCTTTTGAATGCACTAGTGATAGGATTGCTCCTTTTCATGCTAATCAAACTGGAACAAAGTCATAGGCCTCATAATCACCTCTTTCTTTGATAATTTGAGAGAACCAATGAAACAATAAGAAGGTATCCCTAAATCAAGACTTGTGTGAGATATACGCATCGTTTTTAACGCGATGGTCATAGATTTGGTCCTTTTGATGCTAATCAAATTAGAACGAATTAATAGGACTACTAATTATCTCTTTCTTTGACAAATTTAGAGAACCAATGAAACAATAAGAAGGTCTCCCTTAATGAAGACATGTATGAGATGTACGCATGGTTTTGGACGCGATTGTCATGGGTTTCTCCTTTTGGCACTAATCAAAATAGAACGAAGTAATACAACTCTTAATCACCTCTTTCTTTGAAAATTCGAAACAACCAATGAAACAATATGAAGGTCTCCCTAAATGAAGACTTGTGTGAGATCTACGCATCGTTTTGAACGCGATAGTGATGTGATTGCTCCTTTTGATGCTAATTTCAACTAGAACGAAGTAATAGGACTCATAATCACCTATATTTTGACAATTTTAGATAACCAATAAAACAATAAGAAGGTCTCCCTAAATGAAGACTTGTGCGAAATGTACGCGTGGTTTTGGATGCGATAGTCATGGGTTTCTCCTTTTGACGCTAATCAAAATAGAACAAAGTAATACAACTCTTAATCACCTATTTCTTTGTAAATTCAAAACAACCAATGAAACATTATGAAGGTCTCCCTAAATGAAGACTTGTGTGAGATCAACGCATCGTTTTGGACGCGATAGTGATGGGATTGCTCCTTTTGATGCTAATTTCAACTAGAATGAAGTAATAGGACTCGTAATCACCTATATTTTGACAATTTGAGAGAACTAATCAAACAATAAGAAGGTCTCCCTAAATGAATACTTGTGTGAGATGTATGCATGGTTTTGGACGTGATAGTCATGGGTTTCTCCTTTTGTCACTAATCAAAATAGAACGAAGTAATACAACTCTTAATCACCTCTTTCTTTGAAAATTCGAAACAACCAATGAAACAATATGAAGGTCTCCCTAAATGAAGACTTGTGTGAGATGTACGCATGGTTTTGAACGCGATAGTTATGGGTTTCTCCTTTTGACGCTAATCAAACTAGAACAAAGTAATACAAATCTTAATCACCTCTTTCTTTGTAAATTCAAAACAACCCATGAAACAATATGAAGGTCTCCCTAAATGAAGACTTGTGTAAGATCTATATATCGTTTTGGACGCGATAGTGATGGGATTGCTCCTTTTGATACTAATTTCAACTAGAATGAAGTAATAGGACTCATAATCACCTATATTTTGACAATTTGAGAAAACTAATCAAACAATAAGAGGGTCTCCCTCAATGAAGACTTGTGTGAAATGTACGGATCGTTTTTAATTAAATAGTGATAGGATTGCTACTTTTGATGCTAATCAAACTATAACGAAGTCATAGGACTCATAATAACCTCTTTCTTCGACAATTTGAGAGAACCAATGAAACAATACGAAGGTCTCCCTAAATCAAGACTTGTGTGAGATGTACGCATCGTTTTTAACGCGATAGTCATTGATTTGGTCCTTTTGGTGCTAATCAAATTAAAACGAATTAATAGGATTCCTAATCACCTCTTTCTTTGATAATTTTAGAGAACCAATTAAACAATAAGAAGGTCTCCCTAAATGAAGACTTGTGCGAGATGTACGTATGGTTTTGGATGCGATAGTCATGGGTTTCTCCTTTTGACGCTAATCAAACTAGAACAAAGTAATACAACTCTTAATCACCTCTTTCTTTGTAAATTCAAAACAACCAATGAAACAATATGAAGGTCTCCCTAAATGAAGACTTGTGTGAGATCTACGCATCGTTTTGAACGCGATAGTGATGTGATTGCTCCTTTTGATGCTAATTTCAACTAGAACGAAGTAATAGGACTCATAATCACCTATATTTTGCTAATTTTAGATAACCAATGAAACAATAAGAAGGTCTCCCTAAATGAAGACATGTGCGAGATGTACGCGTGGTTTTGGATGCGATAGTCATGGGTTTCTCCTTTTGACGCTAATCAAAATAGAACAAAGTAATACAACTCTTAATAACCTCTTTCTTTGTAAATTCAAAACAACCAATGAAACATTATGAAGGTCTCCCTAAATGAAGACTTGTGTGAGATCAACGCATCGTTTTGGACGCGATAGTGATGGGATTGCTCCTTTTGATGCTAATTTCAACTAGAATGAAGTAATAGGACTCGTAATCACCTATATTTTGACAATTTGAGAGAACTAATCAAACAATAAGAAGGTCTCCCTAAATGAATACTTGTGTGAGATGTACGGATCGCTTTGAATGCACTAGTGATAAGATTGCTCCTTTTGATGCTAATCAAACTAGAACGAAGTCATAGGACTCATAACCACCTCTTTCTTTGACAATTTGAGAGAACCAATGAAACAATATGAAGGTCTCCCTAAATCAAGACTTGTGTGAGATGTACGCAACGTTTTTAATGCGATAATCATTGATTTGGTCCTTTTGATGCTAATCAAATTAGAACGAATTAATAGGACTCCTAATCACCTCTTTCTTTGACAATTTTAGAGAACCAATGAAACAATAAGAAGGTCTACCTAAATGAAGACTTGTGTGAGATGTACGCATGGTTTTGGACGCGATAGTCACGGGTTTCTCCTCTTGACGCTAATCAAACTAAAACGAAGTAATACAACTCTTAATCACCTCTTTCTTTGTAAATTTGAAACAACCAATAAAATAATATGAAGGTCTCCCTAAATGAAGACTTGTGTGAGATCTACGCATCGTTTTGGACGCGATAGTGATGGGATTGCTCCTTTTGATGCTAATATCAACTAGAATGAAGTAATAGGACTCATAATCACATTTATTTTAACAATTTGAGAGAACTAATCAAACAATAAGAAGGTCCCCCTAAATGAAGACTTGTGTGAGATGTACAGATCGTTTTAAATGCACTAGTGATAGGATTGCTCCTTTTCATGCTAATCAAACTAGAAAGAAGTCATAGGCCTCATAATCACCTCTTTCTTTGACAATTTGAGAGAACCAATGAAACAATAAGAAGGTATCCCTAAATCAAGACTTGTGTGAGATATACGCATCGTTTTTAACGCGATGGTCATTGATTTGGTCCTTTTGATGCTAATCAAATTAAAACGAATTAATAGAACTACTAATCATCTCTTTCTTTGACAATTTTAGAGAACCAATGAAACAATAAGAAGGTCTCCCTAAATGAAGACTTGTGTGAAATGTACGGATGGTTTTGGACGCGATAGTCATGGGTTTCTCCTTTTGGCGCTAATCAAAATAGAACGAAGTAATACAACTCTTAATCACCTCTTCCTTTGAAAATTCTAAACAACCAATGAAACAATATGAAGGTCTCCCTAAATGAAGACTTGTGTGAGATCTACGCATCGTTTTGAACGCGATAGTGATGTGATTGCTCCTTTTGATGCTAATTTCAACTAGAACGAAGTAATAGGACTCATAATCACCTATATTTTGATAATTTTAGAGAACCAATGAAACAATAAGAAGGTCTCCCTAAATGAAGACTTGTGCGAGATGTACGCATGGTTTTGGATGCGATAGTCATGGGTTTCTCTTGTTGACGCTAATCAAACTAGAACAAAGTAATACAACTCTTAATCACCTCTTTCTTTGTAAATTCAAAACAACCAATGAAACATTATGAAGGTCTCCCTAAATGAAGACTTGTGTGAGATCAACGCATCGTTTTGGACGCGATAGTGATGGGATTGCTCCTTTTGATGCAAATTTGAACTAGAATGAAGTAATAGGACTCGTAATCACCTATATTTTGATAATTTGAGAGAACTAATCAAACAATAAGAAGGTCTCCCTAAATGAATACTTGTGTGAGATGTACGGATCGCTTTGAATGCACTAGTGATAAGATTGCTCCTTTTGATGCTAATCAAACTAAGACGAAGTCATAGGACTCATAATCACCTCTTTCTTTGACAATTTGAGAGAACCAATGAAACAATAAGAAGGTCTCCCTAAATCAAGACTTGTGTGAGATGTACGCAACGTTTTTAAAGCGATAATCATTGATTTGGTCCTTTTGATGCTAATCAAATTAGAACAAATTAATAGGACTCTTAATCACCTCTTTCTTTGACAATTTTAGAAAACCAATGAAATAATAAGGTCTCCCTAAATGAAGACTTGTGTGAGATGTACGCATGATTTTGGACGCGATAGTCATCGGTTTCTACTTTTGATGCTAATCAAACTAGAACGAAGTAATACAACTCTTAATTGCCTCTTTCTTTGTAAATTCAAAACAACTAATGAAACAATAAGATGGTCTTCCTAAATGAAGACTTGTGTGAGATGTACGCATGGTTTTGGACGCGATAGTCATGGGTTTCTCCTTTTTAAAGCTAATCAAACTAGCACGAAGTAACATGGTCTCTTAATCACCTCTTTCTTTGTAAATTCGTAACAAGCAATGAAACAATAAAATGTCTCCCTAAATGAACACTTGTGTGAGATCTATGAATCGTTTTGGACGCGATAGTGATGGAATTTCTCCTTTTGATGCTAATTTCAACTAGAATTAAGTAATAGGATTCATAATCACCTATATTTTAACAATTTGAGAGAACTAATCAAACAATAAGAAGGTCTCCCTAAATGAAGACTTGTGTGAGATGTACGGATCGTTTTGAATGCACTAGTGATAGGATTGCTCCTTTTGATGCTATTTAAGCTAGAACGAAGTCATAGGACTCCTAATCACCTCTTTCTTTGACAAATTGAGAGAACGAATGAAACAATAAGGTCTTCCTAAATGAAGACTTGTGTGAGATGTACGCATGGTTTTGGACGCGATAGTCTTGGGTTTCTCCTTTTGACGCTAATCAAACTAGAACGAAGTAATACAACTCTTAATCACCTCTTTCCTTGAAAATTCTAAACAACCAATGAAACAATATGAAGGTCTCCCTAAACGAAGACTTGTGTGAGATCTACGCATCGTTTTGGACGCGATAGTGATGTGATTGCTCCTTTTGATGCTAATTTCAACTAGAACGAAGTAATAGGACTCATAATCACCTATATTTTGATAATTTTAGAGAACCAATGAAACAATAAGAAGGTCTCCCTAAATGAAGACTTGTGCGAGATGTACGCATGGTTTTGGATGCGATAGTCATGGGTTTCTCCTTTTGACGCTAATCAAACTAGAACAAAGTAATACAACTCAAACAACCAATGAAACATTATGAAGGTCTCCCTAAATGAAGACTTGTGTGAGATCAAGCATCGTTTTGGACGCGATAGTGATGGGATTGCTCCTTTTGATGCTAATTTCAACTAGAATGAAGTAATAGGACTCATAATCACCTATATTTTGACAATTTGAGAGAACTAATCAAACAATAAGAAGGTCTCCCTCAATGAAGACTTGTGTGAGATGTACGGATCGTTTTTAATGCAATAGTGATAGGATTCTCCTTTTGATGCTAATCAAACTAGAACGAAGTCATAGGACTCATAATCACCTCTTTCTTCGACAATTTGAGAGAACCAATGAAACAATACGAAGGTCTCCCTAAATCAAGACTTGTGTGAGATGTACGCATCATTTTTAACGCGATAGTCATTGATTTGGTCCTTTTGATGCTAATCAAATTAGAACGAATTAATAGGACTCCTAATCACCTCTTTCTTTGACAATTTTAGAGAACCAATGAAACAATAAGAAGGTCTACCTAAATGAAGACTTGTGTGAGATGTACGCATGGTTTTGGACGCGATAGTCATGGGTTTCTCCTCTTGACGCTAATCAAACTAAAACGAAGTAATACAACTCTTAATCACCTCTTTCTTTGTAAATTTGAAACAACCAATAAAATAATATGAAGGTCTCCCTAAATGAAGACTTGTGTGAGATCTACGCATCGTTTTGAACGCGATAGTGATGTGATTGCTCCTTTTGATGCTAATTTCAACTAGAACGAAGTAATAGGACTCATAATCACCTATATTTTGCTAATTTTAGATAACCAATGAAACAATAAGAAGGTCTCCCTAAATGAAGACTTGTGCGAGATGTACGCGTGGTTTTGGATGCGATAGTCATGGGTTTCTCCTTTTGACGCTAATCAAAATAGAACAAAGTAATACAACTCTTAATAACCTCTTTCTTTGTAAATTCAAAACAACCAATGAAACATTATGAAGGTCTCCCTAAATGAAGACTTGTGTGAGATCAACGCATCGTTTTGGACGCGATAGTGATGGGATTGCTCCTTTTGATGCTAATTTCAACTAGAATGAAGTAATAGGACTCGTAATCACCTATATTTTGACAATTTGAGAGAACTAATCAAACAATAAGAAGGTCTCCCTAAATGAATACTTGTGTGAGATGTACGGATCGCTTTGAATGCACTAGTGATAAGATTGCTCCTTTTGATGCTAATCAAACTAGAACGAAGTCATAGGACTCATAACCACCTCTTTCTTTGACAATTTGAGAGAACCAATGAAACAATATGAAGGTCTCCCTAAATCAAGACTTGTGTGAGATGTACGCAACGTTTTTAATGCGATAATCATTGATTTGGTCCTTTTGATGCTAATCAAATTAGAACGAATTAATAGGACTCCTAATCACCTCTTTCTTTGACAATTTTAGAGAACCAATGAAACAATAAGAAGGTCTACCTAAATGAAGACTTGTGTGAGATGTACGCATGGTTTTGGACGCGATAGTCACGGGTTTCTCCTCTTGACGCTAATCAAACTAAAACGAAGTAATACAACTCTTAATCACCTCTTTCTTTGTAAATTTGAAACAACCAATAAAATAATATGAAGGTCTCCCTAAATGAAGACTTGTGTGAGATCTACGCATCGTTTTGGACGCGATAGTGATGGGATTGCTCCTTTTGATGCTAATATCAACTAGAATGAAGTAATAGGACTCATAATCACATTTATTTTAACAATTTGAGAGAACTAATCAAACAATAAGAAGGTCCCCCTAAATGAAGACTTGTGTGAGATGTACAGATCGTTTTAAATGCACTAGTGATAGGATTGCTCCTTTTCATGCTAATCAAACTAGAAAGAAGTCATAGGCCTCATAATCACCTCTTTCTTTGACAATTTGAGAGAACCAATGAAACAATAAGAAGGTATCCCTAAATCAAGACTTGTGTGAGATATACGCATCGTTTTTAACGCGATGGTCATTGATTTGGTCCTTTTGATGCTAATCAAATTAGAACGAATTAATAGGACTACTAATCATCTCTTTCTTTGACAATTTTAGAGAACCAATGAAACAATAAGAAGGTCTCCCTAAATGAAGACTTGTGTGAAATGTACGGATGGTTTTGGACGCGATAGTCATGGGTTTCTCCTTTTGGCGCTAATCAAAATAGAACGAAGTAATACAACTCTTAATCACCTCTTCCTTTGAAAATTCTAAACAACCAATGAAACAATATGAAGGTCTCCCTAAATGAAGACTTGTGTGAGATCTACGCATCGTTTTGAACGCGATAGTGATGTGATTGCTCCTTTTGATGCTAATTTCAACTAGAACGAAGTAATAGGACTCATAATCACCTATATTTTGATAATTTTAGAGAACCAATGAAACAATAAGAAGGTCTCCCTAAATGAAGACTTGTGCGAGATGTACGCATGGTTTTGGATGCGATAGTCATGGGTTTCTCTTGTTGACGCTAATCAAACTAGAACAAAGTAATACAACTCTTAATCACCTCTTTCTTTGTAAATTCAAAACAACCAATGAAACATTATGAAGGTCTCCCTAAATGAAGACTTGTGTGAGATCAACGCATCGTTTTGGACGCGATAGTGATGGGATTGCTCCTTTTGATGCAAATTTGAACTAGAATGAAGTAATAGGACTCGTAATCACCTATATTTTGATAATTTGAGAGAACTAATCAAACAATAAGAAGGTCTCCCTAAATGAATACTTGTGTGAGATGTACGGATCGCTTTGAATGCACTAGTGATAAGATTGCTCCTTTTGATGCTAATCAAACTAAGACGAAGTCATAGGACTCATAATCACCTCTTTCTTTGACAATTTGAGAGAACCAATGAAACAATAAGAAGGTCTCCCTAAATCAAGACTTGTGTGAGATGTACGCAACGTTTTTAAAGCGATAATCATTGATTTGGTCCTTTTGATGCTAATCAAATTAGAACAAATTAATAGGACTCTTAATCACCTCTTTCTTTGACAATTTTAGAAAACCAATGAAATAATAAGGTCTCCCTAAATGAAGACTTGTGTGAGATGTACGCATGATTTTGGACGCGATAGTCATCGGTTTCTACTTTTGATGCTAATCAAACTAGAACGAAGTAATACAACTCTTAATTGCCTCTTTCTTTGTAAATTCAAAACAACTAATGAAACAATAAGATGGTCTTCCTAAATGAAGACTTGTGTGAGATGTACGCATGGTTTTGGACGCGATAGTCATGGGTTTCTCCTTTTTAAAGCTAATCAAACTAGCACGAAGTAACATGGTCTCTTAATCACCTCTTTCTTTGTAAATTCGTAACAAGCAATGAAACAATAAAATGTCTCCCTAAATGAACACTTGTGTGAGATCTATGAATCGTTTTGGACGCGATAGTGATGGAATTTCTCCTTTTGATGCTAATTTCAACTAGAATTAAGTAATAGGATTCATAATCACCTATATTTTAACAATTTGAGAGAACTAATCAAACAATAAGAAGGTCTCCCTAAATGAAGACTTGTGTGAGATGTACGGATCGTTTTGAATGCACTAGTGATAGGATTGCTCCTTTTGATGCTATTTAAGCTAGAACGAAGTCATAGGACTCCTAATCACCTCTTTCTTTGACAAATTGAGAGAACGAATGAAACAATAAGGTCTTCCTAAATGAAGACTTGTGTGAGATGTACGCATGGTTTTGGACGCGATAGTCTTGGGTTTCTCCTTTTGACGCTAATCAAACTAGAACGAAGTAATACAACTCTTAATCACCTCTTTCCTTGAAAATTCTAAACAACCAATGAAACAATATGAAGGTCTCCCTAAACGAAGACTTGTGTGAGATCTACGCATCGTTTTGGACGCGATAGTGATGTGATTGCTCCTTTTGATGCTAATTTCAACTAGAACGAAGTAATAGGACTCATAATCACCTATATTTTGATAATTTTAGAGAACCAATGAAACAATAAGAAGGTCTCCCTAAATGAAGACTTGTGCGAGATGTACGCATGGTTTTGGATGCGATAGTCATGGGTTTCTCCTTTTGACGCTAATCAAACTAGAACAAAGTAATACAACTCAAACAACCAATGAAACATTATGAAGGTCTCCCTAAATGAAGACTTGTGTGAGATCAAGCATCGTTTTGGACGCGATAGTGATGGGATTGCTCCTTTTGATGCTAATTTCAACTAGAATGAAGTAATAGGACTCGTAATCACCTATATTTTGACAATTTGAGAGAACTAATCAAACAATAAGAAGGTCTCCCTAAATGAATACTTGTGTGAGATGTACGGATCGCTTTGAATGCACTAGTGATAAGATTGTTCCTTTTGATGCTAATCAAACTAGAACGAAGTCATAGGACTCATAACCACCTCTTTCTTTGACAATTTGAGAGAACCAATGAAACAATATGAAGGTCTCCCTAAATCAAGACTTGTGTGAGATGTACGCAACGTTTTTAATGCGATAATCATTGATTTGGTCCTTTTGATGCTAATCAAATTAGAACGAATTAATAGGACTCCTAATCACCTCTTTCTTTGACAATTTTAGAGAACCAATGAAACAATAAGAAGGTCTACCTAAATGAAGACTTGTGTGAGATGTACGCATGGTTTTGGACGCGATAGTCACGGGTTTCTCCTCTTGACGCTAATCAAACTAAAACGAAGTAATACAACTCTTAATCACCTCTTTCTTTGTAAATTTGAAACAACCAATAAAATAATATGAAGGTCTCCCTAAATGAAGACTTGTGTGAGATCTACGCATCGTTTTGGACGCGATAGTGATGGGATTGCTCCTTTTGATGCTAATATCAACTAGAATGAAGTAATAGGACTCATAATCACATTTATTTTAACAATTTGAGAGAACTAATCAAACAATAAGAAGGTCCCCCTAAATGAAGACTTGTGTGAGATGTACAGATCGTTTTAAATGCACTAGTGATAGGATTGCTCCTTTTCATGCTAATCAAACTAGAAAGAAGTCATAGGCCTCATAATCACCTCTTTCTTTGACAATTTGAGAGAACCAATGAAACAATAAGAAGGTATCCCTAAATCAAGACTTGTGTGAGATATACGCATCGTTTTTAACGCGATGGTCATTGATTTGGTCCTTTTGATGCTAATCAAATTAGAACGAATTAATAGGACTACTAATCATCTCTTTCTTTGACAATTTTAGAGAACCAATGAAACAATAAGAAGGTCTCCCTAAATGAAGACTTGTGTGAAATGTACGGATGGTTTTGGACGCGATAGTCATGGGTTTCTCCTTTTGGCGCTAATCAAAATAGAACGAAGTAATACAACTCTTAATCACCTCTTCCTTTGAAAATTCTAAACAACCAATGAAACAATATGAAGGTCTCCCTAAATGAAGACTTGTGTGAGATCTACGCATCGTTTTGAACGCGATAGTGATGTGATTGCTCCTTTTGATGCTAATTTCAACTAGAACGAAGTAATAGGACTCATAATCACCTATATTTTGATAATTTTAGAGAACCAATGAAACAATAAGAAGGTCTCCCTAAATGAAGACTTGTGCGAGATGTACGCATGGTTTTGGATGCGATAGTCATGGGTTTCTCTTGTTGACGCTAATCAAACTAGAACAAAGTAATACAACTCTTAATCACCTCTTTCTTTGTAAATTCAAAACAACCAATGAAACATTATGAAGGTCTCCCTAAATGAAGACTTGTGTGAGATCAACGCATCGTTTTGGACGCGATAGTGATGGGATTGCTCCTTTTGATGCAAATTTGAACTAGAATGAAGTAATAGGACTCGTAATCACCTATATTTTGATAATTTGAGAGAACTAATCAAACAATAAGAAGGTCTCCCTAAATGAATACTTGTGTGAGATGTACGGATCGCTTTGAATGCACTAGTGATAAGATTGCTCCTTTTGATGCTAATCAAACTAAGACGAAGTCATAGGACTCATAATCACCTCTTTCTTTGACAATTTGAGAGAACCAATGAAACAATAAGAAGGTCTCCCTAAATCAAGACTTGTGTGAGATGTACGCAACGTTTTTAAAGCGATAATCATTGATTTGGTCCTTTTGATGCTAATCAAATTAGAACAAATTAATAGGACTCTTAATCACCTCTTTCTTTGACAATTTTAGAAAACCAATGAAATAATAAGGTCTCCCTAAATGAAGACTTGTGTGAGATGTACGCATGATTTTGGACGCGATAGTCATCGGTTTCTACTTTTGATGCTAATCAAACTAGAACGAAGTAATACAACTCTTAATTGCCTCTTTCTTTGTAAATTCAAAACAACTAATGAAACAATAAGATGGTCTTCCTAAATGAAGACTTGTGTGAGATGTACGCATGGTTTTGGACGCGATAGTCATGGGTTTCTCCTTTTTAAAGCTAATCAAACTAGCACGAAGTAACATGGTCTCTTAATCACCTCTTTCTTTGTAAATTCGTAACAAGCAATGAAACAATAAAATGTCTCCCTAAATGAACACTTGTGTGAGATCTATGAATCGTTTTGGACGCGATAGTGATGGAATTTCTCCTTTTGATGCTAATTTCAACTAGAATTAAGTAATAGGATTCATAATCACCTATATTTTAACAATTTGAGAGAACTAATCAAACAATAAGAAGGTCTCCCTAAATGAAGACTTGTGTGAGATGTACGGATCGTTTTGAATGCACTAGTGATAGGATTGCTCCTTTTGATGCTATTTAAGCTAGAACGAAGTCATAGGACTCCTAATCACCTCTTTCTTTGACAAATTGAGAGAACGAATGAAACAATAAGGTCTTCCTAAATGAAGACTTGTGTGAGATGTACGCATGGTTTTGGACGCGATAGTCTTGGGTTTCTCCTTTTGACGCTAATCAAACTAGAACGAAGTAATACAACTCTTAATCACCTCTTTCCTTGAAAATTCTAAACAACCAATGAAACAATATGAAGGTCTCCCTAAACGAAGACTTGTGTGAGATCTACGCATCGTTTTGGACGCGATAGTGATGTGATTGCTCCTTTTGATGCTAATTTCAACTAGAACGAAGTAATAGGACTCATAATCACCTATATTTTGATAATTTTAGAGAACCAATGAAACAATAAGAAGGTCTCCCTAAATGAAGACTTGTGCGAGATGTACGCATGGTTTTGGATGCGATAGTCATGGGTTTCTCCTTTTGACGCTAATCAAACTAGAACAAAGTAATACAACTCAAACAACCAATGAAACATTATGAAGGTCTCCCTAAATGAAGACTTGTGTGAGATCAAGCATCGTTTTGGACGCGATAGTGATGGGATTGCTCCTTTTGATGCTAATTTCAACTAGAATGAAGTAATAGGACTCATAATCACCTATATTTTGACAATTTGAGAGAACTAATCAAACAATAAGAAGGTCTCCCTCAATGAAGACTTGTGTGAGATGTACGGATCGTTTTTAATGCAATAGTGATAGGATTCTCCTTTTGATGCTAATCAAACTAGAACGAAGTCATAGGACTCATAATCACCTCTTTCTTCGACAATTTGAGAGAACCAATGAAACAATACGAAGGTCTCCCTAAATCAAGACTTGTGTGAGATGTACGCATCATTTTTAACGCGATAGTCATTGATTTGGTCCTTTTGATGCTAATCAAATTAGAACGAATTAATAGGACTCCTAATCACCTCTTTCTTTGACAATTTTAGAGAACCAATGAAACAATAAGAAGGTCTACCTAAATGAAGACTTGTGTGAGATGTACGCATGGTTTTGGACGCGATAGTCATGGGTTTCTCCTCTTGACGCTAATCAAACTAAAACGAAGTAATACAACTCTTAATCACCTCTTTCTTTGTAAATTTGAAACAACCAATAAAATAATATGAAGGTCTCCCTAAATGAAGACTTGTGTGAGATCTACGCATCGTTTTGAACGCGATAGTGATGTGATTGCTCCTTTTGATGCTAATTTCAACTAGAACGAAGTAATAGGACTCATAATCACCTATATTTTGCTAATTTTAGATAACCAATGAAACAATAAGAAGGTCTCCCTAAATGAAGACTTGTGCGAGATGTACGCGTGGTTTTGGATGCGATAGTCATGGGTTTCTCCTTTTGACGCTAATCAAAATAGAACAAAGTAATACAACTCTTAATAACCTCTTTCTTTGTAAATTCAAAACAACCAATGAAACATTATAAAGGTCTCCCTAAATGAAGACTTGTGTGAGATCAACGCATCGTTTTGGACGCGATAGTGATGGGATTGCTCCTTTTGATGCTAATTTCAACTAGAATGAAGTAATAGGACTCGTAATCACCTATATTTTGACAATTTGAGAGAACTAATCAAACAATAAGAAGGTCTCCCTAAATGAATACTTGTGTGAGATGTACGGATCGCTTTGAATGCACTAGTGATAAGATTGTTCCTTTTGATGCTAATCAAACTAGAACGAAGTCATAGGACTCATAACCACCTCTTTCTTTGACAATTTGAGAGAACCAATGAAACAATATGAAGGTCTCCCTAAATCAAGACTTGTGTGAGATGTACGCAACGTTTTTAATGCGATAATCATTGATTTGGTCCTTTTGATGCTAATCAAATTAGAACGAATTAATAGGACTCCTAATCACCTCTTTCTTTGACAATTTTAGAGAACCAATGAAACAATAAGAAGGTCTACCTAAATGAAGACTTGTGTGAGATGTACGCATGGTTTTGGACGCGATAGTCACGGGTTTCTCCTCTTGACGCTAATCAAACTAAAACGAAGTAATACAACTCTTAATCACCTCTTTCTTTGTAAATTTGAAACAACCAATAAAATAATATGAAGGTCTCCCTAAATGAAGACTTGTGTGAGATCTACGCATCGTTTTGGACGCGATAGTGATGGGATTGCTCCTTTTGATGCTAATATCAACTAGAATGAAGTAATAGGACTCATAATCACATTTATTTTAACAATTTGAGAGAACTAATCAAACAATAAGAAGGTCCCCCTAAATGAAGACTTGTGTGAGATGTACAGATCGTTTTAAATGCACTAGTGATAGGATTGCTCCTTTTCATGCTAATCAAACTAGAAAGAAGTCATAGGCCTCATAATCACCTCTTTCTTTGACAATTTGAGAGAACCAATGAAACAATAAGAAGGTATCCCTAAATCAAGACTTGTGTGAGATATACGCATCGTTTTTAACGCGATGGTCATTGATTTGGTCCTTTTGATGCTAATCAAATTAGAACGAATTAATAGGACTACTAATCATCTCTTTCTTTGACAATTTTAGAGAACCAATGAAACAATAAGAAGGTCTCCCTAAATGAAGACTTGTGTGAAATGTACGGATGGTTTTGGACGCGATAGTCATGGGTTTCTCCTTTTGGCGCTAATCAAAATAGAACGAAGTAATACAACTCTTAATCACCTCTTCCTTTGAAAATTCTAAACAACCAATGAAACAATATGAAGGTCTCCCTAAATGAAGACTTGTGTGAGATCTACGCATCGTTTTGAACGCGATAGTGATGTGATTGCTCCTTTTGATGCTAATTTCAACTAGAACGAAGTAATAGGACTCATAATCACCTATATTTTGATAATTTTAGAGAACCAATGAAACAATAAGAAGGTCTCCCTAAATGAAGACTTGTGCGAGATGTACGCATGGTTTTGGATGCGATAGTCATGGGTTTCTCCTGTTGACGCTAATCAAACTAGAACAAAGTAATACAACTCTTAATCACCTCTTTCTTTGTAAATTCAAAACAACCAATGAAACATTATGAAGGTCTCCCTAAATGAAGACTTGTGTGAGATCAACGCATCGTTTTGGACGCGATAGTGATGGGATTGCTCCTTTTGATGCAAATTTGAACTAGAATGAAGTAATAGGACTCGTAATCACCTATATTTTGATAATTTGAGAGAACTAATCAAACAATAAGAAGGTCTCCCTAAATGAATACTTGTGTGAGATGTACGGATCGCTTTGAATGCACTAGTGATAAGATTGCTCCTTTTGATGCTAATCAAACTAAGACGAAGTCATAGGACTCATAATCACCTCTTTCTTTGACAATTTGAGAGAACCAATGAAACAATAAGAAGGTCTCCCTAAATCAAGACTTGTGTGAGATGTACGCAACGTTTTTAAAGCGATAATCATTGATTTGGTCCTTTTGATGCTAATCAAATTAGAACAAATTAATAGGACTCTTAATCACCTCTTTCTTTGACAATTTTAGAAAACCAATGAAATAATAAGGTCTCCCTAAATGAAGACTTGTGTGAGATGTACGCATGATTTTGGACGCGATAGTCATCGGTTTCTACTTTTGATGCTAATCAAACTAGAACGAAGTAATACAACTCTTAATTGCCTCTTTCTTTGTAAATTCAAAACAACTAATGAAACAATAAGATGGTCTTCCTAAATGAAGACTTGTGTGAGATGTACGCATGGTTTTGGACGCGATAGTCATGGGTTTCTCCTTTTTAAAGCTAATCAAACTAGCACGAAGTAACATGGTCTCTTAATCACCTCTTTCTTTGTAAATTCGTAACAAGCAATGAAACAATAAAATGTCTCCCTAAATGAACACTTGTGTGAGATCTATGAATCGTTTTGGACGCGATAGTGATGGAATTTCTCCTTTTGATGCTAATTTCAACTAGAATTAAGTAATAGGATTCATAATCACCTATATCTTAACAATTTGAGAGAACTAATCAAACAATAAGAAGGTCTCCCTAAATGAAGACTTGTGTGAGATGTACGGATCGTTTTGAATGCACTAGTGATAGGATTGCTCCTTTTGATGCTATTTAAGCTAGAACGAAGTCATAGGACTCCTAATCACCTCTTTCTTTGACAAATTGAGAGAACGAATGAAACAATAAGGTCTTCCTAAATGAAGACTTGTGTGAGATGTACGCATGGTTTTGGACGCGATAGTCTTGGGTTTCTCCTTTTGACGCTAATCAAACTAGAACGAAGTAATACAACTCTTAATCACCTCTTTCCTTGAAAATTCTAAACAACCAATGAAACAATATGAAGGTCTCCCTAAACGAAGACTTGTGTGAGATTTACGCATCGTTTTGGACGCGATAGTGATGTGATTGCTCCTTTTGATGCTAATTTCAACTAGAACGAAGTAATAGGACTCATAATCACCTATATTTTGATAATTTTAGAGAACCAATGAAACAATAAGAAGGTCTCCCTAAATGAAGACTTGTGCGAGATGTACGCATGGTTTTGGATGCGATAGTCATGGGTTTCTCCTTTTGACGCTAATCAAACTAGAACAAAGTAATACAACTCAAACAACCAATGAAACATTATGAAGGTCTCCCTAAATGAAGACTTGTGTGAGATCAAGCATCGTTTTGGACGCGATAGTGATGGGATTGCTCCTTTTGATGCTAATTTCAACTAGAATGAAGTAATAGGACTCATAATCACCTATATTTTGACAATTTGAGAGAACTAATCAAACAATAAGAAGGTCTCCCTCAATGAAGACTTGTGTGAGATGTACGGATCGTTTTTAATGCAATAGTGATAGGATTCTCCTTTTGATGCTAATCAAACTAGAACGAAGTCATAGGACTCATAATCACCTCTTTCTTCGACAATTTGAGAGAACCAATGAAACAATACGAAGGTCTCCCTAAATCAAGACTTGTGTGAGATGTACGCATCATTTTTAACGCGATAGTCATTGATTTGGTCCTTTTGATGCTAATCAAATTAGAACGAATTAATAGGACTCCTAATCACCTCTTTCTTTGACAATTTTAGAGAACCAATGAAACAATAAGAAGGTCTACCTAAATGAAGACTTGTGTGAGATGTACGCATGGTTTTGGACGCGATAGTCATGGGTTTCTCCTCTTGACGCTAATCAAACTAAAACGAAGTAATACAACTCTTAATCACCTCTTTCTTTGTAAATTTGAAACAACCAATAAAATAATATGAAGGTCTCCCTAAATGAAGACTTGTGTGAGATCTACGCATCGTTTTGAACGCGATAGTGATGTGATTGCTCCTTTTGATGCTAATTTCAACTAGAACGAAGTAATAGGACTCATAATCACCTATATTTTGCTAATTTTAGATAACCAATGAAACAATAAGAAGGTCTCCCTAAATGAAGACTTGTGCGAGATGTACGCGTGGTTTTGGATGCGATAGTCATGGGTTTCTCCTTTTGACGCTAATCAAAATAGAACAAAGTAATACAACTCTTAATAACCTCTTTCTTTGTAAATTCAAAACAACCAATGAAACATTATGAAGGTCTCCCTAAATGAAGACTTGTGTGAGATCAACGCATCGTTTTGGACGCGATAGTGATGGGATTGCTCCTTTTGATGCTAATTTCAACTAGAATGAAGTAATAGGACTCGTAATCACCTATATTTTGACAATTTGAGAGAACTAATCAAACAATAAGAAGGTCTCCCTAAATGAATACTTGTGTGAGATGTACGGATCGCTTTGAATGCACTAGTGATAAGATTGCTCCTTTTGATGCTAATCAAACTAGAACGAAGTCATAGGACTCATAACCACCTCTTTCTTTGACAATTTGAGAGAACCAATGAAACAATATGAAGGTCTCCCTAAATCAAGACTTGTGTGAGATGTACGCAACGTTTTTAATGCGATAATCATTGATTTGGTCCTTTTGATGCTAATCAAATTAGAACGAATTAATAGGACTCCTAATCACCTCTTTCTTTGACAATTTTAGAGAACCAATGAAACAATAAGAAGGTCTACCTAAATGAAGACTTGTGTGAGATGTACGCATGGTTTTGGACGCGATAGTCACGGGTTTCTCCTCTTGACGCTAATCAAACTAAAACGAAGTAATACAACTCTTAATCACCTCTTTCTTTGTAAATTTGAAACAACCAATAAAATAATATGAAGGTCTCCCTAAATGAAGACTTGTGTGAGATCTACGCATCGTTTTGGACGCGATAGTGATGGGATTGCTCCTTTTGATGCTAATATCAACTAGAATGAAGTAATAGGACTCATAATCACATTTATTTTAACAATTTGAGAGAACTAATCAAACAATAAGAAGGTCCCCCTAAATGAAGACTTGTGTGAGATGTACAGATCGTTTTAAATGCACTAGTGATAGGATTGCTCCTTTTCATGCTAATCAAACTAGAAAGAAGTCATAGGCCTCATAATCACCTCTTTCTTTGACAATTTGAGAGAACCAATGAAACAATAAGAAGGTATCCCTAAATCAAGACTTGTGTGAGATATACGCATCGTTTTTAACGCGATGGTCATTGATTTGGTCCTTTTGATGCTAATCAAATTAGAACGAATTAATAGGACTACTAATCATCTCTTTCTTTGACAATTTTAGAGAACCAATGAAACAATAAGAAGGTCTCCCTAAATGAAGACTTGTGTGAAATGTACGGATGGTTTTGGACGCGATAGTCATGGGTTTCTCCTTTTGGCGCTAATCAAAATAGAACGAAGTAATACAACTCTTAATCACCTCTTCCTTTGAAAATTCTAAACAACCAATGAAACAATATGAAGGTCTCCCTAAATGAAGACTTGTGTGAGATCTACGCATCGTTTTGAACGCGATAGTGATGTGATTGCTCCTTTTGATGCTAATTTCAACTAGAACGAAGTAATAGGACTCATAATCACCTATATTTTGATAATTTTAGAGAACCAATGAAACAATAAGAAGGTCTCCCTAAATGAAGACTTGTGCGAGATGTACGCATGGTTTTGGATGCGATAGTCATGGGTTTCTCCTGTTGACGCTAATCAAACTAGAACAAAGTAATACAACTCTTAATCACCTCTTTCTTTGTAAATTCAAAACAACCAATGAAACATTATGAAGGTCTCCCTAAATGAAGACTTGTGTGAGATCAACGCATCGTTTTGGACGCGATAGTGATGGGATTGCTCCTTTTGATGCAAATTTGAACTAGAATGAAGTAATAGGACTCGTAATCACCTATATTTTGATAATTTGAGAGAACTAATCAAACAATAAGAAGGTCTCCCTAAATGAATACTTGTGTGAGATGTACGGATCGCTTTGAATGCACTAGTGATAAGATTGCTCCTTTTGATGCTAATCAAACTAAGACGAAGTCATAGGACTCATAATCACCTCTTTCTTTGACAATTTGAGAGAACCAATGAAACAATAAGAAGGTCTCCCTAAATCAAGACTTGTGTGAGATGTACGCAACGTTTTTAAAGCGATAATCATTGATTTGGTCCTTTTGATGCTAATCAAATTAGAACAAATTAATAGGACTCTTAATCACCTCTTTCTTTGACAATTTTAGAAAACCAATGAAATAATAAGGTCTCCCTAAATGAAGACTTGTGTGAGATGTACGCATGATTTTGGACGCGATAGTCATCGGTTTCTACTTTTGATGCTAATCAAACTAGAACGAAGTAATACAACTCTTAATTGCCTCTTTCTTTGTAAATTCAAAACAACTAATGAAACAATAAGATGGTCTTCCTAAATGAAGACTTGTGTGAGATGTACGCATGGTTTTGGACGCGATAGTCATGGGTTTCTCCTTTTTAAAGCTAATCAAACTAGCACGAAGTAACATGGTCTCTTAATCACCTCTTTCTTTGTAAATTCGTAACAAGCAATGAAACAATAAAATGTCTCCCTAAATGAACACTTGTGTGAGATCTATGAATCGTTTTGGACGCGATAGTGATGGAATTTCTCCTTTTGATGCTAATTTCAACTAGAATTAAGTAATAGGATTCATAATCACCTATATCTTAACAATTTGAGAGAACTAATCAAACAATAAGAAGGTCTCCCTAAATGAAGACTTGTGTGAGATGTACGGATCGTTTTGAATGCACTAGTGATAGGATTGCTCCTTTTGATGCTATTTAAGCTAGAACGAAGTCATAGGACTCCTAATCACCTCTTTCTTTGACAAATTGAGAGAACGAATGAAACAATAAGGTCTTCCTAAATGAAGACTTGTGTGAGATGTACGCATGGTTTTGGACGAGATAGTCTTGGGTTTCTCCTTTTGACGCTAATCAAACTAGAACGAAGTAATACAACTCTTAATCACCTCTTTCCTTGAAAATTCTAAACAACCAATGAAACAATATGAAGGTCTCCCTAAACGAAGACTTGTGTGAGATCTACGCATCGTTTTGGACGCGATAGTGATGTGATTGCTCCTTTTGATGCTAATTTCAACTAGAACGAAGTAATAGGACTCATAATCACCTATATTTTGATAATTTTAGA
Source organism: Panax stipuleanatus (assembly GCA_020205555.1). NCBI lineage: Eukaryota > Viridiplantae > Streptophyta > Magnoliopsida > Apiales > Araliaceae > Panax > Panax stipuleanatus. The sequence goes on along the minus strand of JAINUT010001952.1, from coordinate 59,789 downwards.
GAACCAATGAAACAATAAGAAGGTCTCCCTAAATGAAGACTTGTGCGAGATGTACGCATGGTTTTGGATGCGACAGTCATGGGTTTCTCCTTTTGACGCTAATCAAACTAGAACAAAGTAATACAACTCAAACAACCAATGAAACATTATGAAGGTCTCCCTAAATGAAGACTTGTGTGAGATCAAGCATCGTTTTGGACGCGATAGTGATGGGATTGCTCCTTTTGATGCTAATTTCAACTAGAATGAAGTAATAGGACTCATAATCACCTATATTTTGACAATTTGAGAGAACTAATCAAACAATAAGAAGGTCTCCCTCAATGAAGACTTGTGTGAGATGTACGGATCGTTTTTAATGCAATAGTGATAGGATTCTCCTTTTGATGCTAATCAAACTAGAACGAAGTCATAGGACTCATAATCACCTCTTTCTTCGACAATTTGAGAGAACCAATGAAACAATACGAAGGTCTCCCTAAATCAAGACTTGTGTGAGATGTACGCATCATTTTTAACGCGATAGTCATTGATTTGGTCCTTTTGATGCTAATCAAATTAGAACGAATTAATAGGACTCCTAATCACCTCTTTCTTTGACAATTTTAGAGAACCAATGAAACAATAAGAAGGTCTACCTAAATGAAGACTTGTGTGAGATGTACGCATGGTTTTGGACGCGATAGTCATGGGTTTCTCCTCTTGACGCTAATCAAACTAAAACGAAGTAATACAACTCTTAATCACCTCTTTCTTTGTAAATTTGAAACAACCAATAAAATAATATGAAGGTCTCCCTAAATGAAGACTTGTGTGAGATCTACGCATCGTTTTGAACGCGATAGTGATGTGATTGCTCCTTTTGATGCTAATTTCAACCAGAACAAAGTAATATGACTCATAATCACCTATATTATGACAATTTGAGAGAACTACTGAAACAATAAAAAGGTCTCCCTAAATAAAAACTTGTGTGAGATGTACGCATGGTTGGACGCGATAGTCATGGGTTTCTCCTTTTTAAAGCTAATCAAACTAGAAAGAAGTAACACAGTCTCTTAATAACCTCTTTCTTTGTAAATTAGAAACAACCAATGAAACAATATAAAGGTCTCCCTAAATGAAGATTTGTGTGAGATCTACGCATCGTTTTGAACGCGATAGTGATATGATTGCTCCTTTTGATGCTAATTTCAACTAGAACGAAGTAATAGGACTCATAATCACCTATATTTTGACAATTTTAGATAACCAATGAAACAATAAGAAGGTCTCCCTAAATTAAGACTTGTGCGAGATGTACGCGTGGTTTTGGATGCGATAGTCATGGGTTTCTCTTTTTGACGCTAATCAAAATAGAACAAAGTAATACAACTCTTAATCACCTCTTTCTTTGTAAATTCAAAACAACCAATGAAACAATATGAAGGTCTCCCTAAACGAAGACTTGTGTGAGATCTACGCATCGTTTTGAACGCGATAGTGATGTGATTGCTCCTTTTGATGCTAATTTCAACTAGAACGAAGTAATAGGACTCATAATCACCTATATTTTGATAATTTTAGAGAACCAATGAAACAATAAGAAGGTCTCCCTAAATGAAGACTTGTGCGAGATGTACGCATGGTTTTGGATGCGATAGTCATGGGTTTCTCCTTTTGACGCTAATCAAACTAGAACAAAGTAATACAACTCAAACAACCAATGAAACATTATGAAGGTCTCCCTTAATGAAGACTTGTGTGAGATCAAGCATCGTTTTGGACGCGATAATGATGGGATTGCTCCTTTTGATGCTAATTTCAACTAGAATGAAGTAATAGGACTCATAATCACCTATATTTTGACAATTTGAGAGAACTAGTCAAACAATAAGAAGGTCTCCCTCAATGAAGACTTGTGTGAGATGTACGGATCGTTTTTAATGCAATAGTGATAGGATTCTCCTTTTGATGCTAATCAAACTAGAACGAAGTCATAGGACTCATAATCACCTCTTTCTTCGACAATTTGAGAGAACCAATGAAACAATACGAAGGTCTCCCTAAATCAAGACTTGTGTGAGATGTACGCATCATTTTTAACGCGATAGTCATTGATTTGGTCCTTTTGATGCTAATCAAATTAGAACGAATTAATAGGACTCCTAATCACCTCTTTCTTTGACAATTTTAGAGAACCAATGAAACAATAAGAAGGTCTACCTAAATGAAGACTTGTGTGAGATGTACACATGGTTTTGGACGCGATAGTCATGGGTTTCTCCTCTTGACGCTAATCAAACTAAAACGAAGTAATACAACTCTTAATCACCTCTTTCTTAGTAAATTTGAAACAACCAATAAAATAATATGAAGGTCTCCCTAAATGAAGACTTGTGTGAGATCTACGCATCGTTTTGAACGCGATAGTGATGTGATTGCTCCTTTTGATGCTAATTTCAACCAGAACGAAGTAATATGACTCATAATCACCTATATTATGATAATTTGAGAGAACTACTGAAACAATAAAAAGGTCTCCCTAAATGAAAACTTGTGTGAGATGTACGCATGGTTGGACGCGATAGTCATGGATTTCTCCTTTTTAAAGCTAATCAAACTAGAAAGAAGTAACACAGTCTCTTAATCACCTCTTTCTTTGTAAATTAGAAACAACCAATGAAACAATATGAAGGTCTCCCTAAATGAAGACTTGTGTGAGATCTACGCATCGTTTTGAACGCGATAGTGATATGATTGCTCCTTTTGATGCTAATTTCAACTAGAACGAAGTAATAGGACTCATAATCACCTATATTTTGACAATTTTAGATAACCAATGAAACAATAAGAAGGTCTCCCTAAATTAAGACTTGTGCGAGATGTACGCATGGTTTTGGACGCGATAGTCACGGGTTTCTCCTCTTGACGCTAATCAAACTAAAACGAAGTAATACAACTCTTAATCACCTCTTTCTTTGTAAATTTGAAACAACCAATAAAATAATATGAAGGTCTCCCTAAATGAAGACTTGTGTGAGATCTACGCATCGTTTTGGACGCGATAGTGATGGGATTGCTCCTTTTGATGCTAATATCAACTAGAATGAAGTAATAGGACTCATAATCACATTTATTTTAACAATTTGAGAGAACTAATCAAACAATAAGAAGGTCCCCCTAAATGAAGACTTGTGTGAGATGTACAGATCGTTTTAAATGCACTAGTGATAGGATTGCTCCTTTTCATGCTAATCAAACTAGAAAGAAGTCATAGGCCTCATAATCACCTCTTTCTTTGACAATTTGAGAGAACCAATGAAACAATAAGAAGGTATCCCTAAATCAAGACTTGTGTGAGATATACGCATCGTTTTTAACGCGATGGTCATTGATTTGGTCCTTTTGATGCTAATCAAATTAGAACGAATTAATAGGACTACTAATCATCTCTTTCTTTGACAATTTTAGAGAACCAATGAAACAATAAGAAGGTCTCCCTAAATGAAGACTTGTGTGAAATGTACGGATGGTTTTGGACGCGATAGTCATGGGTTTCTCCTTTTGGCGCTAATCAAAATAGAACGAAGTAATACAACTCTTAATCACCTCTTCCTTTGAAAATTCTAAACAACCAATGAAACAATATGAAGGTCTCCCTAAATGAAGACTTGTGTGAGATCTACGCATCGTTTTGAACGCGATAGTGATGTGATTGCTCCTTTTGATGCTAATTTCAACTAGAACGAAGTAATAGGACTCATAATCACCTATATTTTGATAATTTTAGAGAACCAATGAAACAATAAGAAGGTCTCCCTAAATGAAGACTTGTGCGAGATGTACGCATGGTTTTGGATGCGATAGTCATGGGTTTCTCCTGTTGACGCTAATCAAACTAGAACAAAGTAATACAACTCTTAATCACCTCTTTCTTTGTAAATTCAAAACAACCAATGAAACATTATGAAGGTCTCCCTAAATGAAGACTTGTGTGAGATCAACGCATCGTTTTGGACGCGATAGTGATGGGATTGCTCCTTTTGATGCAAATTTGAACTAGAATGAAGTAATAGGACTCGTAATCACCTATATTTTGATAATTTGAGAGAACTAATCAAACAATAAGAAGGTCTCCCTAAATGAATACTTGTGTGAGATGTACGGATCGCTTTGAATGCACTAGTGATAAGATTGCTCCTTTTGATGCTAATCAAACTAAGACGAAGTCATAGGACTCATAATCACCTCTTTCTTTGACAATTTGAGAGAACCAATGAAACAATAAGAAGGTCTCCCTAAATCAAGACTTGTGTGAGATGTACGCAACGTTTTTAAAGCGATAATCATTGATTTGGTCCTTTTGATGCTAATCAAATTAGAACAAATTAATAGGACTCTTAATCACCTCTTTCTTTGACAATTTTAGAAAACCAATGAAATAATAAGGTCTCCCTAAATGAAGACTTGTGTGAGATGTACGCATGATTTTGGACGCGATAGTCATCGGTTTCTACTTTTGATGCTAATCAAACTAGAACGAAGTAATACAACTCTTAATTGCCTCTTTCTTTGTAAATTCAAAACAACTAATGAAACAATAAGATGGTCTTCCTAAATGAAGACTTGTGTGAGATGTACGCATGGTTTTGGACGCGATAGTCATGGGTTTCTCCTTTTTAAAGCTAATCAAACTAGCACGAAGTAACATGGTCTCTTAATCACCTCTTTCTTTGTAAATTCGTAACAAGCAATGAAACAATAAAATGTCTCCCTAAATGAACACTTGTGTGAGATCTATGAATCGTTTTGGACGCGATAGTGATGGAATTTCTCCTTTTGATGCTAATTTCAACTAGAATTAAGTAATAGGATTCATAATCACCTATATCTTAACAATTTGAGAGAACTAATCAAACAATAAGAAGGTCTCCCTAAATGAAGACTTGTGTGAGATGTACGGATCGTTTTGAATGCACTAGTGATAGGATTGCTCCTTTTGATGCTATTTAAGCTAGAACGAAGTCATAGGACTCCTAATCACCTCTTTCTTTGACAAATTGAGAGAACGAATGAAACAATAAGGTCTTCCTAAATGAAGACTTGTGTGAGATGTACGCATGGTTTTGGACGAGATAGTCTTGGGTTTCTCCTTTTGACGCTAATCAAACTAGAACGAAGTAATACAACTCTTAATCACCTCTTTCCTTGAAAATTCTAAACAACCAATGAAACAATATGAAGGTCTCCCTAAACGAAGACTTGTGTGAGATCTACGCATCGTTTTGGACGCGATAGTGATGTGATTGCTCCTTTTGATGCTAATTTCAACTAGAACGAAGTAATAGGACTCATAATCACCTATATTTTGATAATTTTAGAGAACCAATGAAACAATAAGAAGGTCTCCCTAAATGAAGACTTGTGCGAGATGTACGCATGGTTTTGGATGCGACAGTCATGGGTTTCTCCTTTTGACGCTAATCAAACTAGAACAAAGTAATACAACTCAAACAACCAATGAAACATTATGAAGGTCTCCCTAAATGAAGACTTGTGTGAGATCAAGCATCGTTTTGGACGCGATAGTGATGGGATTGCTCCTTTTGATGCTAATTTCAACTAGAATGAAGTAATAGGACTCATAATCACCTATATTTTGACAATTTGAGAGAACTAATCAAACAATAAGAAGGTCTCCCTCAATGAAGACTTGTGTGAGATGTACGGATCGTTTTTAATGCAATAGTGATAGGATTCTCCTTTTGATGCTAATCAAACTAGAACGAAGTCATAGGACTCATAATCACCTCTTTCTTCGACAATTTGAGAGAACCAATGAAACAATACGAAGGTCTCCCTAAATCAAGACTTGTGTGAGATGTACGCATCATTTTTAACGCGATAGTCATTGATTTGGTCCTTTTGATGCTAATCAAATTAGAACGAATTAATAGGACTCCTAATCACCTCTTTCTTTGACAATTTTAGAGAACCAATGAAACAATAAGAAGGTCTACCTAAATGAAGACTTGTGTGAGATGTACGCATGGTTTTGGACGCGATAGTCATGGGTTTCTCCTCTTGACGCTAATCAAACTAAAACGAAGTAATACAACTCTTAATCACCTCTTTCTTTGTAAATTTGAAACAACCAATAAAATAATATGAAGGTCTCCCTAAATGAAGACTTGTGTGAGATCTACGCATCGTTTTGAACGCGATAGTGATGTGATTGCTCCTTTTGATGCTAATTTCAACCAGAACAAAGTAATATGACTCATAATCACCTATATTATGACAATTTGAGAGAACTACTGAAACAATAAAAAGGTCTCCCTAAATAAAAACTTGTGTGAGATGTACGCATGGTTGGACGCGATAGTCATGGGTTTCTCCTTTTTAAAGCTAATCAAACTAGAAAGAAGTAACACAGTCTCTTAATAACCTCTTTCTTTGTAAATTAGAAACAACCAATGAAACAATATAAAGGTCTCCCTAAATGAAGATTTGTGTGAGATCTACGCATCGTTTTGAACGCGATAGTGATATGATTGCTCCTTTTGATGCTAATTTCAACTAGAACGAAGTAATAGGACTCATAATCACCTATATTTTGACAATTTTAGATAACCAATGAAACAATAAGAAGGTCTCCCTAAATTAAGACTTGTGCGAGATGTACGCGTGGTTTTGGATGCGATAGTCATGGGTTTCTCTTTTTGACGCTAATCAAAATAGAACAAAGTAATACAACTCTTAATCACCTCTTTCTTTGTAAATTCAAAACAACCAATGAAACAATATGAAGGTCTCCCTAAACGAAGACTTGTGTGAGATCTACGCATCGTTTTGAACGCGATAGTGATGTGATTGCTCCTTTTGATGCTAATTTCAACTAGAACGAAGTAATAGGACTCATAATCACCTATATTTTGATAATTTTAGAGAACCAATGAAACAATAAGAAGGTCTCCCTAAATGAAGACTTGTGCGAGATGTACGCATGGTTTTGGATGCGATAGTCATGGGTTTCTCCTTTTGACGCTAATCAAACTAGAACAAAGTAATACAACTCAAACAACCAATGAAACATTATGAAGGTCTCCCTTAATGAAGACTTGTGTGAGATCAAGCATCGTTTTGGACGCGATAATGATGGGATTGCTCCTTTTGATGCTAATTTCAACTAGAATGAAGTAATAGGACTCATAATCACCTATATTTTGACAATTTGAGAGAACTAGTCAAACAATAAGAAGGTCTCCCTCAATGAAGACTTGTGTGAGATGTACGGATCGTTTTTAATGCAATAGTGATAGGATTCTCCTTTTGATGCTAATCAAACTAGAACGAAGTCATAGGACTCATAATCACCTCTTTCTTCGACAATTTGAGAGAACCAATGAAACAATACGAAGGTCTCCCTAAATCAAGACTTGTGTGAGATGTACGCATCATTTTTAACGCGATAGTCATTGATTTGGTCCTTTTGATGCTAATCAAATTAGAACGAATTAATAGGACTCCTAATCACCTCTTTCTTTGACAATTTTAGAGAACCAATGAAACAATAAGAAGGTCTACCTAAATGAAGACTTGTGTGAGATGTACACATGGTTTTGGACGCGATAGTCATGGGTTTCTCCTCTTGACGCTAATCAAACTAAAACGAAGTAATACAACTCTTAATCACCTCTTTCTTAGTAAATTTGAAACAACCAATAAAATAATATGAAGGTCTCCCTAAATGAAAACTTGTGTGAGATCTACGCATCGTTTTGAACGCGATAGTGATGTGATTGCTCCTTTTGATGCTAATTTCAACCAGAACGAAGTAATATGACTCATAATCACCTATATTATGATAATTTGAGAGAACTACTGAAACAATAAAAAGGTCTCCCTAAATGAAAACTTGTGTGAGATGTACGCATGGTTGGACGCGATAGTCATGGATTTCTCCTTTTTAAAGCTAATCAAACTAGAAAGAAGTAACACAGTCTCTTAATCACCTCTTTCTTTGTAAATTAGAAACAACCAATGAAACAATATGAAGGTCTCCCTAAATGAAGACTTGTGTGAGATCTACGCATCGTTTTGAACGCGATAGTGATATGATTGCTCCTTTTGATGCTAATTTCAACTAGAACGAAGTAATAGGACTCATAATCACCTATATTTTGACAATTTTAGATAACCAATGAAACAATAAGAAGGTCTCCCTAAATTAAGACTTGTGCGAGATGTACGCGTGGTTTTGGATGCGATAGTCATGGGTTTCTCTTTTTGACGCTAATCAAAATAGAACAAAGTAATACAACTCTTAATCACCTCTTTCTTTGTAAATTCAAAACAACCAATGAAACATTATGAAGGTCTCCCTAAATGAAGACTTGTGTGAGATCAACGCATCGTTTTGGACGCGATAGTGACGGGATTGCTCCTTTTGATGCTAATTTCAACTAGAACGAAGTAATAGGACTCATAATCACCTATATTTTGACAATTTTAGATAACCAATGAAACAATAAGAAGGTCTCCCTAAATTAAGACTTGTGCGAGATGTACGCATGGTTTTGGACGCGATAGTTATGGGTTTCTCCTTTTGACGCTAATCAAACTAGAACAAAGTAATACAACTCTTAATCACCTCTTTCTTTGTAAATTCGGATCAACCAATGAAACAATATGAAGGTCTCCCTAAATCAAGACTTGTGTGAGATGTACGCAACGTTTTTAACGCGATAGTGATGGGATTGCTCCTTTTGATGCTAATTTCAACTAGAATGAAGTAATAGGACTCGTAATCACCTATATTTTGACAATTTGAGAGAACTAATCAAACAATAAGAAGGTCTCCCTAAATGAATACTTGTGTGAGATGTACGGATCGCTTTGAATGCACTAGTGATAAGATTGCTCCTTTTGATGCTAATCAAACTAGAACGAAGTCATAGGACTCATAACGACCTCTTTCTTTGACAATTTGAGAGAACCAATGAAACAATACGAAGGTCTCCCTAAATCAAGACTTGTGTGAGATGTACGCAACGTTTTTAATGCGATAATCATTGATTTGGTCCTTTTGATGCTAATCAAATTAGAACGAATTAATAGGACTCTTAATCACCTCTTTCTTTGATAATTTTAGAAAACCAATGAAACAATAAGAAGGTCTCCCTAAATGAAGACTTGTGTGAGATGTACGCATGGTTTTGGACGCGATAGTCATCGGTTTCTACTTTTGATGCTAATCAAACTAGAACGAAGTAATACAACTCTTAATCACCTCTTTCTTTGTAAATTCAAAACAACTAATGAAACAATAAGAAGGTCTCCCTAAATGAAGACTTGTGTGAGATGTACGCATGATTTTGGACGCGATAGTCATGGGTTTCTCCTTATTAAAGCTAATCAAACTAGCACGAAGTAACATGGTCTCTTAATCACCTCTTTCTTTGTAAATTCGAAACAAGCAATGAAACAATATGAATGTCTCCCTAAATGAACACTTGTGTGAGATCTATGAATCTTTTTGGACGCGATAGTGATGGGATTGCTCCTTTTGATGCTAATTTCAACTAGAATTAAGTAATAGGATTCATAATCACCTATATTTTAACAATTTGAGAGAACTAATCAAACAATAAGAAGGTCTCCCTAAATGAAGACTTGTGTGAGATGTACGGATCGTTTTGAATGCACTAGTGATAGGATTGCTCCTTTTGATGCTATTTAAACTAGAACGAAGTCATAGGACTCCTAATCACCTCTTTCTTTGACAATTTGAGAGAACGAATGAAACAATAAGAAGGTCTTCCTAAATGAAAACTTGTGTGAGATGTACGCAAGGTTTTGGGCGCGATAGTCTTGGGTTTCTCCTTTTAACGCTAATCAAACTAGAACGAAGTAATACAACTCTTAATCACCTCTTTCTTTGAAAATTCTAAACAACCAATGAAACAATATGAAGGTCTCCCTAAACGAAGACTTGTGTGAGATCTACGCATCATTTTGGACGCGATAGTGATGTGATTGCTCCTTTTGATGCTAATTTCAACTAGAACGAAGTAATAGGACTCATAATCACTTATATTTTGACAATTTTAGAGAACCAATGAAACAATAAGAAGGTCTCCCTAAATGAAGACTTGTGCGAGATGTAGGCATGGTTTTGGATGCGATAGTCATGGGTTTCTCCTGTTGACGCTAATCAAACTAGAACAAAGTAATACAACTCTTAATCACCTCTTTCTTTGTAAATTCAAAACAACCAATGAAACATTATGAAGGTCTCCCTAAATGAAGACTTGTGTGAGATCAACGCATCGTTTTGGATGAGATAGTGATGGGATTGCTCCTTTTGATGCTAATTTCAACTAGAATGAAGTAATAGGACTCATAATCACCTATATTTTGACAATTTGAGAGAACTAATCAAACAATAAGAAGGTCTCACTCAATGAAGACTTGTGTGAGATGTACAAATTGTTTTTAATGCAATAGTGATAGGATTGCTCCTTTTGATGCTAATCAAACTAGAACGAAGTCATAGGACTCATAATCACCTCTTTCTTCGACAATTTGAGAGAAACAATGAAACAATACGAAGGTCTCCCTAAATCAAGACTTGTGTGAGATGTACGCATCGTTTTTAACGCGATAGTCATTGATTTGGTCCTTTTGATGCTAATCAAATTAGAACGAATTAATAGGACTCCTAATCACCTCTTTCTTTGACAATTTTAGAGAACCAATGAAACAATAAGAAGGTCTACCTAAATGAAGACTTGTGTGAGATGTACGCATGGTTTTGGACGCGATAGTCATAGGTTTCTCCTCTTGACGCTAATCAAACTAAAACGAAGTAATACACCTCTTAATCACCTCTTTCTTTGTAAATTTGAAACAACCAATAAAATAATATGAAGGTCTCCCTAAATGAAGACTTGTGTGAGATCTACGCATCGTTTTGAACGCGATAGTGATGTGATTGCTCCTTTTGATGATAATTTCAACCAGAACGAAGTAATATGACTCATAATCACCTATATTTTGATAATTTGAGAGAACTACAGAAACAATAAGAAGGTCTCCCTAAATGAAGACTTGTGTGAGATGTACGCATGGTTTTGGACGCGATAGTCATGGGTTTCTCCTTTTTAAAGCTAATCAAACTAGAAAGAAGTAACACAGTCTCTTAATCACCTCGTTCTTTGTAAATTAGAAACAACCAATGAAACAATATGAAGGTCTCCCTAAATGAAGACTTGTGTGAGATCTACGCATCGTTTTGAACGCGATAGTGATATGATTGCTCCTTTTGATGCTAATTTCAACTAGAACGAAGTAATAGGACTCATAATCACCTATATTTTGACAATTTTAGATAACCAATGAAACAATAAGAAGGTCTCCCTAAATTAAGACTTGTGCGAGATGTACGCGTGGTTTTGGATGCGATAGTCATGGGTTTCTCTTTTTGACGCTAATCAAAATAGAACAAAGTAATACAACTCTTAATCACCTCTTTCTTTGTAAATTCAAAACAACCAATGAAACATTATGAAGGTCTCCCTAAATGAAGACTTGTGTGAGATCAACGCATCGTTTTGGACGCGATAGTGACGGGATTGCTCCTTTTGATGCTAATTTCAACTAGAATGAAGTAATAGGACTCGTAATCACTTATATTTTGACAATTTGAGAGAACTAATCAAACAATAAGAAGGTCTCCCTAAATGAATACTTGTGTGAGATGTACGGATCGCTTTGAATGCACTAGTGATAAGATTGCTCCTTTTGATGCTAATCAAACTAGAACGAAGTCATAGGACTCATAACGACCTCTTTCTTTGACAATTTGAGAGAACCAATGAAACAATACGAAGGTCTCCCTAAATCAAGACTTGTGTGAGATGTACGCAACGTTTTTAATGCGATAATCATTGATTTGGTCCTTTTGATGCTAATCAAATTAGAACGAATTAATAGGACTCTTAATCACCTCTTTCTTTGATAATTTTAGAAAACCAATGAAACAATAAGAAGGTCTCCCTAAATGAAGACTTGTGTGAGATGTACGCATGGTTTTGGACGCGATAGTCATCGGTTTCTACTTTTGATGCTAATCAAACTAGAACGAAGTAATACAACTCTTAATCACCTCTTTCTTTGTAAATTCAAAACAACTAATGAAACAATAAGAAGGTCTCCCTAAATGAAGACTTGTGTGAGATGTACGCATGATTTTGGACGCGATAGTCATGGGTTTCTCCTTATTAAAGCTAATCAAACTAGCACGAAGTAACATGGTCTCTTAATCACCTCTTTCTTTGTAAATTCGAAACAAGCAATGAAACAATATGAATGTCTCCCTAAATGAACACTTGTGTGAGATCTATGAATCTTTTTGGACGCGATAGTGATGGGATTGCTCCTTTTGATGCTAATTTCAACTAGAATTAAGTAATAGGATTCATAATCACCTATATTTTAACAATTTGAGAGAACTAATCAAACAATAAGAAGGTCTCCCTAAATGAAGACTTGTGTGAGATGTACGGATCGTTTTGAATGCACTAGTGATAGGATTGCTCCTTTTGATGCTATTTAAACTAGAACGAAGTCATAGGACTCCTAATCACCTCTTTCTTTGACAATTTGAGAGAACGAATGAAACAATAAGAAGGTCTTCCTAAATGAAGACTTGTGTGAGATGTACGCAAGGTTTTGGGCGCGATAGTCTTGGGTTTCTCCTTTTAACGCTAATCAAACTAGAACGAAGTAATACAACTCTTAATCACCTCTTTCTTTGAAAATTCTAAACAACCAATGAAACAATATGAAGGTCTCCCTAAACGAAGACTTGTGTGAGATCTACGCATCATTTTGGACGCGATAGTGATGTGATTGCTCCTTTTGATGCTAATTTCAACTAGAACGAAGTAATAGGACTCATAATCACTTATATTTTGACAATTTTAGAGAACCAATGAAACAATAAGAAGGTCTCCCTAAATGAAGACTTGTGCGAGATGTACGCATGGTTTTGGATGCGATAGTCATTGGTTTCTCCTGTTGACGCTAATCAAAAGAACAAAGTAATACAACTCTTAATCACCTCTTTCTTTGTAAATTCAAAACAACCAATGAAACATTATGAAGGTCTCCCTAAATGAAGACTTGTGTGAGATCAACGCATCGTTTTGGATGAGATAGTAATGGGATTGCTCCTTTTGATGCTAATTTCAACTAGAATGAAGTAATAGGACTCATAATCACCTATATTTTGACAATTTGAGAGAACTAATCAAACAATAAGAAGGTCTCCCTCAATGAAGACTTGTGTGAGATGTACAGATTGTTTTTAATGCAATAGTGATAGGATTGCTCCTTTTGATTCTAATCAAACTAGAACGAAGTCATAGGACTCATAATCACCTCTTTCTTCGACAATTTGAGAGAAACAATGAAACAATACGAAGGTCTCCCTAAATCAAGACTTGTGTGAGATGTACGCATCGTTTTTAACGCGATAGTCATTGATTTGGTCCTTTTGATGCTAATCAAATTAGAACGAATTAATAGGACTCCTAATCACCTCTTTCTTTGACAATTTTAGAGAACCAATGAAACAATAAGAAGGTCTACCTAAATGAAGACTTGTGTGAGATGTACGCATGGTTTTGGACGCGATAGTCATAGGTTTCTCCTCTTGACGCTAATCAAACTAAAACGAAGTAATACACCTCTTAATCACCTCTTTCTTTGTAAATTTGAAACAACCAATAAAATAATATGAAGGTCTCCCTAAATGAAGACTTGTGTGAGATCTACGCATCGTTTTGAACGCGATAGTGATGTGATTGCTCCTTTTGATGATAATTTCAACCAGAACGAAGTAATATGACTCATAATCACCTATATTTTGATAATTTGAGAGAACTACAGAAACAATAAGAAGGTCTCCCTAAATGAAGACTTGTGTGAGATGAACGCATGGTTTTGGACGCGATAGTCATGGGTTTCTCCTTTTTAAAGCTAATCAAACTAGAAAGAAGTAACACAGTCTCTTAATCACCTCTTTCTTTGTAAATTAGAAACAACCAATGAAACAATATGAAGGTCTCCCTAAATGAAGACTTGTGTGAGATCTACGCATCGTTTTGAACGCGATAGTGATATGATTGCTCCTTTTGATGCTAATTTCAACTAGAACGAAGTAATAGGACTCATAATCACCTATATTTTGACAATTTTAGATACCCAATGAAACAATAAGAAGGTCTCCCTAAATTAAGACTTGTGCGAGATGTACGCGTGGTTTTGGATGCGATAGTCATGGGTTTATCTTTTTGACGCTAATCAAAATAGAACAAAGTAATACAATTCTTAATCACCTCTTTCTTTGTAAATTCAAAACAACCAATGAAACATTATGAAGGTCTCCCTAAATGAAGACTTGTGTGAGATCAACGCATCGTTTTGGACGCGATAGTGATGGGATTGCTCCGTTTGATGCTAATTTCAACTAGAATGAAGTAATAGGACTCGTAATCACCTATATTTTGACAATTTGAGAGAACTAATCAAACAATAAGAAGGTCTCCCTAAATGAATACTTGTGTGAGATGTACGGATCGCTTTGAATGCACTAGTGATAAGATTGCTCCTTTTGATGCTAATCAAACTAGAACGAAGTCATAGGACTCATAACCACCTCTTTCTTTGACAATTTGAGAGAACCAATGAAACAATATGAAGGTCTCCCTAAATCAAGACTTGTGTGAGATGTACGCAACGTTTTTAATGCGATAATCATTGATTTGGTCCTTTTGATGCTAATCAAATTAGAACGAATTAATAGGACTCTTAATCACCTCATTCTTTGATAATTTTAGAAAACCAATGAAACAATAAGAAGGTCTCCCTAAATGAAGACTTGTGTGAGATGTACGCATGGTTTTGGACGCGATAGTCATCGGTTTCTACTTTTGATGCTAATCAAACTAGAACGAAGTAATACAACTCTTAATCACCTCTTTCTTTGTAAATTCAAAATAACCAATGAAATATTATGAAGGTCTCCCTAAATGAAGACTTGTGTGAGATCTACGCATCGTTTTGGACGCGATAGTGATGTGATTGCTCCTTTTGATGCTAATTTCAACTAGAACGAAGTAATAGGACTCATAATCACCTATATTATGACAATTTTAGAGAACCAATGAAACAATAAGAAGGTATCCCTAAATGAAGACTTGTGCGAGATGTACGCATGGTTTTGGATGCGATAGTCATGGGTTTCTCCTTTTGACGCTAATCAAACTAGAACAAAGTAATACAACTCAAACAACCAATGAAACATTATGAAGGTCTCCCTTAATGAAGACTTGTGTGAGATCAAGCATCGTTTTGGACGCGATAGTGATGGGATTGCTCCTTTTGATGCTAATTTCAACTAGAATGAAGTAATAGGACTCATAATCACCTATATTTTGACAATTTGAGAGAACTAATCAAACAATAAGAAGGTCTCCCTCAATGAAGACTTGTGTGAGATGTACGGATCGTTTTTAATGCAATAGTGATAGGATTCTCTTTTTGATGCTAATCAAACTAGAATGAAGTCATAGGACTCATAATCACCTCTTTCTTCGACAATTTGAGAGAACCAATGAAACAATACGAAGGTCTCCCTAAATCAAGACTTGTGTGAGATGTACGCATCATTTTTAACGCGATAGTCATTGATTTGGTCCTTTTGATGCTAATCAAATTAGAACGAATTAATAGGACTCCTAATCACCTCTTTCTTTGACAATTTTAGAGAACCAATGAAACAATAAGAAGGTCTACCTAAATGAAGACTTGTGTGAGATGTACGCATGGTTTTGGACGCGATAGTCATGGGTTTCTCCTCTTGACGCTAATCAAACTAAAACGAAGTAATACAACTCTTAATCACCTCTTTCTTTGTAAATTTGAAACAACCAATAAAATAATATGAAGGTCTCCCTAAATGAAGACTTGTGTGAGATCTACGCATCGTTTTGAACGCGATAGTGATGTGATTGCTCCTTTTGATGCTAATTTCAACCAGAACGAAGTAATATGACTCATAATCACCTATATTATGACAATTTGAGAGAACTACTGAAACAATAAAAAGGTCTCCCTAAATGAAAACTTGTGTGAGATGTACGCATGGTTGGACGCGATAGTCATGGGTTTCTCCTTTTTAAAGCTAATCAAACTAGAAAGAAGTAACACAGTCTCTTAATCACCTCTTTCTTTGTAAATTAGAAACAACCAATGAAACAATATGAAGGTCTCCCTAAATGAAGACTTGTGTGAGATCTACGCATCGTTTTGAACGCGATAGTGATATGATTGCTCCTTTTGATGCTAATTTCAACTAGAACGAAGTAATAGGACTCATAATCACCTATATTTTGACAATTTTAGATAACCAATGAAACAATAAGAAGGTCTCCCTAAATTAAGACTTGTGCGAGATGTACGCGTGGTTTTGGATGCGATAGTCATGGGTTTCTCTTTTTGACGCTAATCAAAATAGAACAAAGTAATACAACTCTTAATCACCTCTTTCTTTGTAAATTCAAAACAACCAATGAAACATTATGAAGGTCTCCCTAAATGAAGACTTGTGTGAGATCAACGCATCGTTTTGGACGCGATAGTGATGGGATTGCTCCTTTTGATGCTAATTTCAACTAGAATGAAGTAATAGGACTCGTAATCACCTATATTTTGACAATTTGAGAGAACTAATCAAACAATAAGAAGGTCTCCCTAAATGAATACTTGTGTGAGATGTACGGATCGCTTTGAATGCACTAGTGATAAGATTGCTCCTTTTGATGCTAATCAAACTAGGACGAAGTCATAGGACTCATAATCACCTCTTTCTTTGACAATTTGAGAGAATCAATGAAACAATAAGAAGGTCTCCCTAAATCAAGACTTGTGTGAGATGTACGCAACGTTTTTAAAGCGATAATCATTGATTTGGTCCTTTTGATGCTAATCAAATTAGAACAAATTAATAGGACTCTTAATCACCTCTTTCTTTGACAATTTTAGAAAACCAATGAAATAATAAGGTCTCCCTAAATGAAGACTTGTGTGAGATGTACGCATGATTTTGGACGTGATAGTCATCGGTTTCTACTTTTGATGCTAATCAAACTAGAACGAAGTAATACAACTCTTAATTGCCTCTTTCTTTGTAAATTCAAAACAACTAATGAAACAATAAGAAGGTCTCCCTAAATGAAGACTTGTGTGAGATGTACGCATGGTTTTGGACGCGATAGTCATGGGTTTCTCCTTTTTAAAGCTAATCAAACTAGCACGAAGTAACATTGTCTCTTAATCACCTCTTTCTTTGTAAATTCGTAACAAGCAATGAAACAATAAGAATTCTCCCTAAATGAACACTTGTGTGAGATCTATGAATCGTTTTGGACGCGATAGTGATGGGATTTCTCCTTTTGATGCTAATTTCAACTAGAATTAAGTAATAGGATTCATAATCACCTATATTTTAACAATTTGAGAGAACTAATCAAACAATAAGAAGGTCTCCCTCAATGAAGACTTGTGTGAGATGTACAGATCGTTTTGAATGCACTAGTGATAGAATTGCTCCTTTTCATGCTAATCAAACTAGAACGAAGTCATAGGCCTCATAATCACCTCTTTCTTTGATAATTTGAGAGAACCAATGAAACAATAAGAAGGTCTACCTAAATGAAGACTTGTGTGAGATGTACGCATGGTTTTGGACGCGATAGTCTTGGGTTTCTCCTTTTGACGCTAATCAAACTAGAACGAAGTAATACAACTCTTAATCACCTCTTTCCTTGAAAATTCTAAACAACCAATGAAACAATATGAAGGTCTCCCTAAACGAAGACTTGTGTGAGATCTTCGCATCGTTTTGGACGCGATAGTGATGTGATTGCTCCTTTTGATGCTAATTTCAACTAGAACGAAGTAATAGGACTCATAATCACCTATATTTTGACAATTTTAGAGAACCAATGAAACAATAAGAAGGTCTCCCTAAATGAAGACTTGTGCGAGATGTACGCATGGTTTTGGATGCGATAGTCATGGGTTTCTCCTTTTGACGCTAATCAAACTAGAACAAAGTAATACAACTCAAAGAACCAATGAAACATTATGAAGGTCTCCCTTAATGAAGACTTGTGTGAGATCAAGCATCGTTTTGGACGCGATAGTGATGGGATTGCTCCTTTTGATGCTAATTTCAACTAGAATGAAGTAATAGGACTCATAATCACCTATATTTTGACAATTTGAGAGAACTAATCAAACAATAAGAAGGTCTCCCTCAATGAAGACTTGTGTGAGATGTACGGATCGTTTTTAATGCAATAGTGATAGGATTCTCCTTTTGATGCTAATCAAACTAGAACGAAGTCATAGGACTCATAATCACCTCTTTCTTCGACAATTTGAGAGAACCAATGAAACAATACGAAGGTCTCCCTAAATCAAGACTTGTGTGAGATGTTCGCATCATTTTTAACGCGATAGTCATTGATTTAGTCCTTTTGATGCTAATCAAATTAGAACGAATTAATAGGACTCCTAATCACCTCTTTCTTTGACAATTTTAGAGAACCAATGAAACAATAAGAAGGTCTACTTAAATGAAGACTTGTGTGAGATGTACACATGGTTTTGGACGCGATAGTCATGGGTTTCTCCTCTTGACGCTAATCAAACTAAAACAAAGTAATACAACTCTTAATCACCTCTTTCTTTGTAAATTTGAAACAACCAATAAAATAATATGAAGGTCTCCCTAAATGAAGACTTGTGTGAGATCTACGCATCGTTTTGAACGCGATAGTGATGTGATTGCTCCTTTTGATGCTAATTTCAACCAGAACGAAGTAATATGACTCATAATCACCTATATTATGACAATTTGAGAGAACTACTAAAAACAATAAAAAGGTCTCCCTAAATAAAAACTTTTGTGAGATGTACGCATGGTTGGACGCGATAGTCATGGGTTTCTCCTTTTTAAAGCTAATCAAACTAGAAAGAAGTAACACAGTCTCTTAATCACCTCTTTCTTTGTAAATTAGAAACAACCAATGAAACAATATGAAGGTCTCCCTAAATGAAGACTTGTGTGAGATCTACGCATCGTTTTGAACGCGATAGTGATATGATTGCTCCTTTTGATGCTAATTTCAACTAGAACGAAGTAATAGGACTCATAATCACCTATATTTTGACAATTTTAGATAACCAATGAAACAATAAGAAGGTCTCCCTAAATTAAGACTTGTGCGAGATGTACGCGTGGTTTTGGATGCGATAGTCATGGGTTTCTCTTTTTGACGCTAATCAAAATAGAACAAAGTAATACAACTCTTAATCACCTCTTTCTTTGTAAATTCAAAACAACCAATGAAACATTATGAAGGTCTCCCTAAATGAAGACTTGTGTGAGATCAACGCATCGTTTTGGACGCGATAGTGATGGGATTGCTCCTTTTGATGCTAATTTCAACTAGAATGAAGTAATATGACTCGTAATCACCTATATTTTGACAATTTGAGAGAACTAATCAAACAATAAGAAGGTCTCCCTAAATGAATACTTGTGTGAGATGTACGGATCGCTTTGAATGCACTAGTGATAAGATTGCTCCTTTTGATGCTAATCAAACTAGAACGAAGTCATAGGACTCATAACCACCTCTTTCTTTGACAATTTGAGAGAACCAATGAAACAATATGAAGGTCTCCCTAAATCAAGACTTGTGTGAGATGTACGCAACGTTTTTAATGCGATAATCATTGATTTGGACCTTTTGATGCTAATCAAATTAGAACGAATTAATAGGACTCTTAATCACCTCATTCTTTGATAATTTTAGAAAACCAATGAAACAATAAGAAGGTCTCCCTAAATGAAGACTTGTGTGAGATGTACGCATGGTTTTGGACGCGATAGTCATCGGTTTCTACTTTTGATGCTAATCAAACTAGAACGAAGTAATACAACTCTTAATCACCTCTTTCTTTGTAAATTCAAAACAACCAATGAAATATTATGAAGGTCTCCCTAAATGAAGACTTGTGTGAGATCTACGCATCGTTTTGGACGCGATAGTGATGTGATTGCTCCTTTTGATGCTAATTTCAACTAGAACGAAGTAATAGGACTCATAATCACCTATATTTTGACAATTTTAGAGAACCAATGAAACAATAAGAAGGTATCCCTAAATGAAGACTTGTGCGAGATGTACGCATGGTTTTGGATGCGATAGTCATGGGTTTCTCCTTTTGACGCTAATCAAACTAGAACAAAGTAATACAACTCAAACAACCAATGAAACATTATGAAGGTCTCCCTTAATGAAGACTTGTGTGAGATCAAGCATCGTTTTGGACGCGATAGTGATGGGATTGCTCCTTTTGATGCTAATTTCAACTAGAATGAAGTAATAGGACTCATAATCACCTATATTTTGACAATTTGAGAGAACTAATCAAACAATAAGAAGGTCTCCCTCAATGAAGACTTGTGTGAGATGTACGGATCGTTTTTAATGCAATAGTGATAGGATTCTCCTTTTGATGCTAATCAAACTAGAATGAAGTCATAGGACTCATAATCACCTCTTTCTTCGACAATTTGAGAGAACCAATGAAACAATACGAAGGTCTCCCTAAATCAAGACTTGTGTGAGATGTACGCATCATTTTTAACGCGATAGTCATTGATTTGGTCCTTTTGATGCTAATCAAATTAGAACGAATTAATAGGACTCCTAATCACCTCTTTCTTTGACAATTTTAGAGAACCAATGAAACAATAAGAAGGTCTACCTAAATGAAGACTTGTGTGAGATGTACGCATGGTTTTGGACGCGATAGTCATGGGTTTCTCCTCTTGACGCTAATCAAACTAAAACGAAGTAATACAACTCTTAATCACCTCTTTCTTTGTAAATTTGAAACAACCAATAAAATAATATGAAGGTCTCCCTAAATGAAGACTTGTGTGAGATCTACGCATCGTTTTGAACGCGATAGTGATGTGATTGCTCCTTTTGATGCTAATTTCAACCAGAACGAAGTAATATGACTCATAATCACCTATATTATGACAATTTGAGAGAACTACTGAAACAATAAAAAGGTCTCCCTAAATGAAAACTTGTGTGAGATGTACGCATGGTTGGACGCGATAGTCATGGGTTTCTCCTTTTTAAAGCTAATCAAACTAGAAAGAAGTAACACAGTCTCTTAATCACCTCTTTCTTTGTAAATTAGAAACAACCAATGAAACAATATGAAGGTCTCCCTAAATGAAGACTTGTGTGAGATCTACGCATCGTTTTGAACGCGATAGTGATATGATTGCTCCTTTTGATGCTAATTTCAACTAGAACGAAGTAATAGGACTCATAATCACCTATATTTTGACAATTTTAGATAACCAATGAAACAATAAGAAGGTCTCCCTAAATTAAGACTTGTGCGAGATGTACGCGTGGTTTTGGATGCGATAGTCATGGGTTTCTCTTTTTGACGCTAATCAAAATAGAACAAAGTAATACAACTCTTAATCACCTCTTTCTTTGTAAATTCAAAACAACCAATGAAACATTATGAAGGTCTCCCTAAATGAAGACTTGTGTGAGATCAACGCATCGTTTTGGACGCGATAGTGATGGGATTGCTCCTTTTGATGCTAATTTCAACTAGAATGAAGTAATAGGACTCGTAATCACCTATATTTTGACAATTTGAGAGAACTAATCAAACAATAAGAAGGTCTCCCTAAATGAATACTTGTGTGAGATGTACGGATCGCTTTGAATGCACTAGTGATAAGATTGCTCCTTTTGATGCTAATCAAACTAGGACGAAGTCATAGGACTCATAATCACCTCTTTCTTTGACAATTTGAGAGAATCAATGAAACAATAAGAAGGTCTCCCTAAATCAAGACTTGTGTGAGATGTACGCAACGTTTTTAAAGCGATAATCATTGATTTGGTCCTTTTGATGATAATCAAATTAGAACAAATTAATAGGACTCTTAATCACCTCTTTCTTTGACAATTTTAGAAAACCAATGAAATAATAAGGTCTCCCTAAATGAAGACTTGTGTGAGATGTACGCATGATTTTGGACGTGATAGTCATCGGTTTCTACTTTTGATGCTAATCAAACTAGAACGAAGTAATACAACTCTTAATTGCCTCTTTCTTTGTAAATTCAAAACAACTAATGAAACAATAAGAAGGTCTCCCTAAATGAAGACTTGTGTGAGATGTACGCATGGTTTTGGACGCGATAGTCATGGGTTTCTCCTTTTTAAAGCTAATCAAACTAGCACGAAGTAACATTGTCTCTTAATCACCTCTTTCTTTGTAAATTCGTAACAAGCAATGAAACAATAAGAATTCTCCCTAAATGAACACTTGTGTGAGATCTATGAATCGTTTTGGACGCGATAGTGATGGGATTTCTCCTTTTGATGCTAATTTCAACTAGAATTAAGTAATAGGATTCATAATCACCTATATTTTAACAATTTGAGAGAACTAATCAAACAATAAGAAGGTCTCCCTCAATGAAGACTTGTGTGAGATGTACAGATCGTTTTGAATGCACTAGTGATAGAATTGCTCCTTTTCATGCTAATCAAACTAGAACGAAGTCATAGGCCTCATAATCACCTCTTTCTTTGATAATTTGAGAGAACCAATGAAACAATAAGAAGGTCTACCTAAATGAAGACTTGTGTGAGATGTACGCATGGTTTTGGACGCGATAGTCTTGGATTTCTCCTTTTGACGCTAATCAAACTAGAACGAAGTAATACAACTCTTAATCACCTCTTTCCTTGAAAATTCTAAACAACCAATGAAACAATATGAAGGTCTCCCTAAACGAAGACTTGTGTGAGATCTTCGCATCGTTTTGGACGCGATAGTGATGTGATTGCTCCTTTTGATGCTAATTTCAACTAGAACGAAGTAATAGGACTCATAATCACCTATATTTTGACAATTTTAGAGAACCAATGAAACAATAAGAAGGTCTCCCTAAATGAAGACTTGTGCGAGATGTACGCATGGTTTTGGATGCGATAGTCATGGGTTTCTCCTTTTGACGCTAATCAAACTAGAACAAAGTAATACAACTCAAAGAACCAATGAAACATTATGAAGGTCTCCCTTAATGAAGACTTGTGTGAGATCAAGCATCGTTTTGGACGCGATAGTGATGGGATTGCTTCTTTTGATGCTAATTTCAACTAGAATGAAGTAATAGGACTCATAATCACCTATATTTTGACAATTTGAGAGAACTAATCAAACAATAAGAAGGTCTCCCTCAATGAAGACTTGTGTGAGATGTACGGATCGTTTTTAATGCAATAGTGATAGGATTCTCCTTTTGATGCTAATCAAACTAGAACGAAGTCATAGGACTCATAATCACCTCTTTCTTCGACAATTTGAGAGAACCAATGAAACAATACGAAGGTCTCCCTAAATCAAGACTTGTGTGAGATGTACGCATCATTTTTAACGCGATAGTCATTGATTTGGTCATTTTGATGCTAATCAAATTAGAACGAATTAATAGGACTCCTAATCACCTCTTTCTTTGACAATTTTAGAGAACCAATGAAACAATAAGAAGGTCTACTTAAATGAAGACTTGTGTGAGATGTACACATGGTTTTGGACGCGATAGTCATGGGTTTCTCCTCTTGACGCTAATCAAACTAAAACAAAGTAATACAACTCTTAATCACCTCTTTCTTTGTAAATTTGAAACAACCAATAAAATAATATGAAGGTCTCCCTAAATGAAGACTTGTGTGAGATCTACGCATCGTTTTGAACTCGATAGTGATGTGATTGCTCCTTTTGATGCTAATTTCAACCAGAACGAAGTAATATGACTCATAATCACCTATATTATGACAATTTGAGAGAACTACTGAAACAATAAAAAGGTCTCCCTAAATAAAAACTTGTGTGAGATGTACGCATGGTTGGACGCGATAGTCATGGGTTTCTCCTTTTTAAAGCTAATCAAACTAGAAAGAAGTAACACAGTCTCTTAATCACCTCTTTCTTTGTAAATTAGAAACAACCAATGAAACAATATGAAGGTCTCCCTAAATGAAGACTTGTGTGAGATCTACGCATCGTTTTGAACGCGATAGTGATATGATTGCTCCTTTTGATGCTAATTTCAACTAGAACGAAGTAATAGGACTCATAATCACCTATATTTTGACAATTTTAGATAACCAATGAAACAATAAGAAGGTCTCCCTAAATTAAGACTTGTGCGAGATGTACGCGTGGTTTTGGATGCGATAGTCATGGGTTTCTCTTTTTGACGCTAATCAAAATAGAACAAAGTAATACAACTCTTAATCACCTCTTTCTTTGTAAATTCAAAACAACCAATGAAACATTATGAAGGTCTCCCTAAATGAAGACTTGTGTGAGATCAACGCATCGTTTTGGACGCGATAGTGATGGGATTGCTCCTTTTGATGCTAATTTCAACTAGAATGAAGTAATATGACTCGTAATCACCTATATTTTGACAATTTGAGAGAACTAATCAAACAATAAGAAGGTCTCCCTAAATGAATACTTGTGTGAGATGTACGGATCGCTTTGAATGCACTAGTGATAAGATTGCTCCTTTTGATGCTAATCAAACTAGAACGAAGTCATAGGACTCATAACCACCTCTTTCTTTGACAATTTGAGAGAACCAATGAACCAATATGAAGGTCTCCCTAAATCAAGACTTGTGTGAGATGTACGCAACGTTTTTAATGCGATAATCATTGATTTGGTCCTTTTGATGCTAATCAAATTAGAACGAATTAATAGGACTCTTAATCACATCTTTCTTTGATAATTTTAGAAAACCAATGAAACAATAAGAAGGTCTCCCTAAATGAAGACTTGTGTGAGATGTACGCATGGTTTTGGACGCGATAGTCATCGGTTTCTACTTTTGATGCTAATCAAACTAGAACGAAGTAATACAACTCTTAATCACCTCTTTCTTTGTAAATTCAAAACAACTAATGAAACAATAAGAAGGTCTCCCTAAATGAAGACTTGTGTGAGATGTACGCATGATTTTGGACGCGATAGTCATGGGTTTCTCCTTATTAAAGCTAATCAAACTAGCACGAAGTAACATGGTCTCTTAATCACCTCTTTCTTTGTAAATTCGAAACAAGCAATGAAACAATATGAATGTCTCCCTAAATGAACACTTGTGTGAGATCTATGAATCTTTTTGGACGCGATAGTGATGGGATTGCTCCTTTTGATGCTAATTTCAACTAGAATTAAGTAATAGGATTCATAATCACCTATATTTTAATAATTTGAGAGAACTAATCAAACAATAAGAAGGTCTCCCTAAATGAAGACTTGTGTGAGATGTACGGATCGTTTTGAATGCACTAGTGATAGGATTGCTCCTTTTGATGCTATTTAAACTAGAACGAAGTCATAGGACTCCTAATCACCTCTTTCTTTGACAATTTGAGAGAACGAATGAAACAATAAGAAGGTCTTCCTAAATGAAGACTTGTGTGAGATGTACGCAAAGTTTTGGACGCGATAGTCTTGGGTTTCTCCTTTTAACGCTAATCAAACTAGAACGAAGTAATACAACTCTTAATCACCTCTTTCTTTGAAAATTCTAAACAACCAATGAAACAATATGAAGGTCTCCCTAAACGAAGACTTGTGTGAGATCTACGCATCATTTTGGACGCGATAGTGATGTGATTGCTCCTTTTGATGCTAATTTCAACTAGAACGAAGTAATAGGACTCATAATCACTTATATTTTGACAATTTTAGAGAACCAATGAAACAATAAGAAGGTCTCCCTAAATGAAGACTTGTGCGAGATGTACGCATGGTTTTGGATGCGATAGTCATGGGTTTCTCCTGTTGACGCTAATCAAACTAGAACAAAGTAATACAACTCTTAATCACCTCTTTCTTTGTAAATTCAAAACAACCAATGAAACATTATGAAGGTCTCCCTAAATGAAGATTTGTGTGAGATCAACGCATCGTTTTGGATGAGATAGTGATGGGATTGCTCCTTTTGATGCTAATTTCAACTAGAATGAAGTAATAGGACTCATAATCACCTATATTTTGACAATTTGAGAGAACTAATCAAACAATAAGAAGGTCTCCCTCAATGAAGACTTGTGTGAGATGTACAGATTGTTTTTAATGCAATAGTGATATGATTGCTCCTTTTGATGCTAATCAAACTAGAACGAAGTCAAAGGACTCATAATCACCTCTTTCTTCGACAATTTGAGAGAAACAATGAAACAATACGAAGGTCTCCCTAAATCAAGACTTGTGTGAGATGTACGCATCGTTTTTAACGCGATAGTCATTGATTTGGTCCTTTTGATGCTAATCAAATTAGAACGAATTAATAGGACTCCTAATCACCTCTTTTTTTGACAATTTTAGAGAACCAATGAAACAATAAGAAGGTCTACCTAAATGAAGACTTGTGTGAGATGTACGCATGGTTTTGGACGCGATAGTCATAGGTTTCTCCTCTTGACGCTAATCAAACTAAAACGAAGTAATACACCTCTTAATCACCTCTTTCTTTGTAAATTTGAAACAACCAATAAAATAATATGAAGGTCTCCCTAAATGAAGACTTGTGTGAGATCTACGCATCGTTTTGAACGCGATAGTGATGTGATTGCTCCATTTGATGATAATTTCAACCAGAACGAAGTAATATGACTCATAATCACCTATATTTTGATAATTTGAGAGAACTACAGAAACAATAAGAAGGTCTCCCTAAATGAAGACTTGTGTGAGATGTACGCAGGGTTTTGGACGCGATAGTCATGGGTTTCTCCTTTTTAAAGCTAATCAAACTAGAAAGAAGTAACACAGTCTCTTAATCACCTTTTTCTTTGTAAATTAGAAACAACCAATGAAACAATATGAAGGTCTCCCTAAATGAAGACTTGTGTGAGATCTACGCATCGTTTTGAACGCGATAGTGATATGATTGCTCCTTTTGATGCTAATTTCAACTAGAACGAAGTAATAGGACTCATAATCACCTATATTTTGACAATTTTAGATAACCAATGAAACAATAAGAAGGTCTCCCTAAATTAAGACTTGTGCGAGATGTACGCGTGGTTTTGGATGCGATAGTCATGGGTTTATCTTTTTGACGCTAATCAAAATTGAACAAAGTAATACAACTCTTAATCACCTCTTTCTTTGTAAATTCAAAACAATCAATGAAACATTATGAAGGTCTCCCTAAATGAAGACTTGTGTGAGATCAACGCATCGTTTTGGACGCGATAGTGATGGGATTGATCCTTTTGATGCTAATTTCAACTACAATGAAGTAATAGGACTCGTAATCACCTATATTTTGACAATTTGAGAGAACTAATCAAACAATAAGAAGGTCTCCCTAAATGAATACTTGTGTGAGATGTACGGATCGCTTTGAATGCACTAGTGATAAGATTGCTCCTTTTGATGCTAATCAAACTAGAACGAAGTCATAGGACTCATAACCACCTCTTTTTTTTGACAATTTGAGAGAACCAATGAAACAATATGAAGGTCTCCTAAATCAAGACTTGTGTGAGATGTACGCAACGTTTTTAATGCGATAATCATTGATTTGGTCCTTTTGATGCTAATCAAATTAGAACGAATTAATAGGACTCTTAATCACCTCCTTCTTTGATAATTTTAGAAAACCAATGAAACAATAAGAAGGTCTCCCTAAATGAAGACTTGTGTGAGATGTACGCATGGTTTTGGACGCGATAGTCATCGGTTTCTACTTTTGATGCTAATCAAACTAGAACGAAGTAATACAACTCTTAATCACCTCTTTCTTTGTAAATTCAAAACAACTAATGAAACAATAAGAAGGTCTCCCTAAATGAAGACTTGTGTGAGATGTACGCATGGTTTTGGACGCGATAGTCATGGGTTTCTCCTTATTAAAGCTAATCAAACTAGCACGAAGTAACATGGTCTCTTAATCACCTCTTTCTTTGTAAATTCAAAACAAGCAATGAAACAATATGAATGTCTCCCTAAATGAACACTTGTGTGAGATCTATGAATCGTTTTGGACGCGATAGTGATGGGATTGCTCCTTTTGATGCTAATTTCAACTAGAATTAAGTAATAGGATTCATAATCACCTATATTTTAACAATTTGAGAGAACTAATCAAACAATAAGAAGGTCTCCCTAAATGAAGACTTGTGTGAGATGTACGGATCGTTTTGAATGCACTAGTGATAGGATTGCTCCTTTTGATGCTATTTAAACTAGAACGAAGTCATAGGACTCCTAATCACCTCTTTCTTTGACAATTTGAGAGAACGAATGAAACAATAAGGTCTTCCTAAATGAAGACTTGTGTGAGATGTACGCATGGTTTTGGACGCGATAGTCTTGGGTTTCTCCTTTTAACGCTAATCAAACTAGAACGAAGTAATACAACTCTTAATCACATCTTTCTTTGAAAATTCTAAACAACCAATGAAACAATAAGAAGGTCTCCCTAAACGAAGACTTGTGTGAGATCTACGCATCATTTTGGACGCGATAGTGATGTGATTGCTCCTTTTGATGCTAATTTCAACTAGAACGAAGTAATAGGACTCATAATCACTTATATTTTGACAATTTTAGAGAACCAATGAAACAATAAGAAGGTCTCCTTAAATGAAGACTTGTGCGAGATGTACGCATGGTTTTGGATGCGATAGTCATGGGTTTCTCCTGTTGACGCTAATCAAACTAGAACAAAGTAATACAACTCTTAATCACCTCTTTCTTTGTAAATTCAAAACAACCAATGAAACATTATGAAAGTCTCCCTAAATGTAGACTTGTGTGAGATCAACGCATCGTTTTGGATGCGATAGTGATGGGATTGCTCCTTTTGATGCTAATTTCAACTAGAATGAAGTAATCGGACTCATAATCACCTATATTTTGACAATTTGAGAGAACTAATCAAACAATAAGAAGGTCTCCCTCAATGAAGACTTGTGTGAGATGTACGGATTGTTTTTAATGCAATAGTGATAGGATTGCTCCTTTTGATGCTAATCAAACTAGAACGAAGTCATAGGACTCATAATCACCTCTTTCTTCGACAATTTGAGAGAACCAATGAAACAATACGAAGGTCTCCCTAAATCAAGACTTGTGTGAGATGTACGCATCGTTTTTAACGCGATAGTCATTGATTTGGTCCTTTTGATGCTAATCAAATTAGAACGAATTAATAAGACTCCTAATCACCTCTTTCTTTGACAATTTTAGAGAACCAATGAAACAATAAGAAGGTCTACCCAAATGAAGACTTGTGTGAGATGTACGCATGGTTTTGGACGCGATAGTCATGGGTTTCTCCTCTTGACGCTAATCAAACTAAAACGAAGTAATACAACTCTTAATCACCTCTTTATTTGTAAATTTGAAACAACCAATAAAATAATATGAAGGTCTCCCTAAATGAAGACTTGTGTGAGATCTACGCATCGTTTTGAACGCGATAGTGATGTGAT
The DNA here is from genome assembly GCA_020205555.1 of Panax stipuleanatus. Lineage (NCBI taxonomy): Eukaryota > Viridiplantae > Streptophyta > Magnoliopsida > Apiales > Araliaceae > Panax > Panax stipuleanatus. The sequence goes on along the minus strand of JAINUT010001952.1, from coordinate 30,087 downwards.
TGCTCCTTTTGATGATAATTTCAACCAGAACGAAGTAATATGACTCATAATCACCTATATTTTGATAATTTGAGAGAACTACAGAAACAATAAGAAGGTCTCCCTAAATGAAGATTTGTGTGAGACGTACGCATGGTTTTGGACGCGATAGTCATGGGTTTCTCCTTTTTAAAGCTAATCAAACTAGAAAGAAGTAACACAGTCTCTTAATCACCTCTTTCTTTGTAAATTAGAAACAACCAATGAAACAATATGAAGGTCTCCCTAAATGAAGACTTGTGTGAGATCTACGCATCGTTTTGGACGCGATAGTGATGGGATTGCTCCTTTTGATGCTAATATCAACTAGAATGAAGTAATAGGACTCATAATCCCATATATTTTAACAATTTGAGAGAACTAATCAAACAATAAGAAGGTCTTCCTAAATGAAGACTTGTGTGAGATGTACAGATCCTTTTGAATGCACTAGTGATAGGATTGCTCCTTTTCATGCTAATCAAACTGAAACAAAGTCATAGGCCTCATAATCACCTCTTTCTTTGATAATTTGAGAGAACCAATGAAACAATAAGAAGGTATCCCTAAATCAAGACTTGTGTGAGATATACGCATCGTTTTTAACGCGATGGTCATAGATTTGGTCCTTTTGATGCTAATCAAATTAGAACGAATTAATAGGACTACTAATTATCTCTTTCTTTGACAATTTTAGAGAACCAATGAAACAATAAGAAGGTCTCCCTTAATGAAGACATGTATGAGATGTACGCATGGTTTTGGACGCGATTGTCATGGGTTTCTCCTTTTGGCACTAATCAAAATAGAACGAAGTAATACAACTCTTAATCACCTCTTTCTTTGAAAATTCGAAACAACCAATGAAACAATATGAAGGTCTCCCTAAATGAAGACTTGTGTGAGATCTACGCATCGTTTTGAACGCGATAGTGATGTGATTGCTCCTTTTAATGCTAATTTCAACTAGAACGAAGTAATAGGACTCATAATCACCTATATTTTGACAATTTTAGATAACCAATGAAACAATAAGAAGGTCTCCCTAAATGAAGACTTGTGCGAGATGTACGCGTGGTTTTGGATGCGATAGTCATGGGTTTCTCCTTTTGACGCTAATCAAAATAGAACAAAGTAATACAACTCTTAATCACCTCTTTCTTTGTAAATTCAAAACAACCAATGAAACATTATGAAGGTCTCCCTAAATGAAGACTTGTATGAGATCAACGCATCGTTTTGAACGCGATAGTGATGGGATTGCTCCTTTTGATGCTAATTTCAACTAGAATGAAGTAATAGGACTCGTAATCACCTATATTTTGACAATTTGAGAGAACTAATCAAACAATAATAAGGTCTCCCTAAATGAATACTTGTGTGAGATGTACGCATGGTTTTGGACGCGATAGTCATAGGTTTCTCCTTTTGTCACTAATCAAAATAGAACGAAGTAATACAACTCTTAATAAACTCTTTCTTTGAAAATTCGAAACAACCAATGAAACAATATGAAGGTCTCCCTAAATGAAGACTTGTGTGAGATCTACGCATCGTTTTGAACGCGATAGTGATGTGATTGCTCCTTTTGATGCTAATTTCAACCAGAACGAAGTAATAGGACTCATAATCACCTATATTTTGACAATTTGAGAGAACTACTGAAACAAAAAGGTCTCCCTAAATGAAAACTTGTGTGAGATGTACGCATGGTTTTGGACGCGATAGTCATGGGTTTCTCCTTTTTAAAGCTAATCAAACTAGAAAGAAGTAACACAGTCTCTTAATCACCTCTTTCTTTGTAAATTAGAAACAACCAACGAAACAATATGAAGGTCTCCCTAAATGAAGACTTGTGTGAGATCTACGCATCGTTTTGGACGCGATAGTGATGGGATTGCTCCTTTTGATGCTAATATCAACTAGAATGAAGTAATAGGACTCATAATCACATTTATTTTAACAATTTGAGAGAACTAATCAAACAATAAGAAGGTCCCCCTAAATGAAGACTTGTGTGAGATGTACAGATCGTTTTAAATGCACTAGTGATAGGATTGCTCCTTTTCATGCTAATCAAACTAGAAAGAAGTCATAGGCCTCATAATCACCTCTTTCTTTGACAATTTGAGAAAACCAATGAAACAATAAGAAGGTATCCCTAAATCAAGACTTGTGTGAGATATACGCATCGTTTTTAACGCGATGGTCATTGATTTGGTCCTTCTGATGCTAATCAAATTAGAACGAATTAATAGGACTACTAATCATCTCTTTCTTTGACAATTTTAGAGAACCAATGAAACAATAAGAAGGTCTCCCTAAATGAAGACGTGTGTGAAATGTACGGATGGTTTTGGACGCGATAGTCATGGGTTTCTCCGTTTGGCGCTAATCAAAATAGAACGAAGTAATACAACTCTTAATCACCTCTTTCTTTGTAAATTCAAAACAACCAATGAAACAATATGAAGGTCCCCCTTAATGAAGACTTGTGTGAGATCTACGCATCGTTTTGAACGCGATAGTGATGTGATTGCTCCTTTTGATGCTAATTTCAACTAGAACGAAGTAATAGGACTCATAATCACCTATATTTTGATAATTTTAGAGAACCAATGAAACAATAAGAAGGTCTCCCTAAATGAAGACTTGTGCGAGATGTACGTATGGTTTTGGATGCGATAGTCATGGGTTTCTCCTTTTGACGCTAATCAAACTATAACAAAGTAATACAACTCTTAATCACCTCTTTCTTTGTAAATTCAAAACAACCAATGAAATAATATGAAGGTCTCCCTAAATGAAGACTTGTGTGAGATCTACGCATCGTTTTGAACGCGATAGTGATGTGATTGCTCCTTTTGATGCTAATTTCAACTAGAACGAAGTAATAGGACTCATAATCACCTATATTTTGCCAATTTTAGATAACCAATGAAACAATAAGAAGGTCTCCCTAAATTAAGACTTGTGCGAGATGTACGCGTGGTTTTGGATGCGATAGTCATGGGTTTATCTTTTTGACGCTAATCAAAATAGAACAAAGTTATACAACTCTTAATCACCTCTTTCTTTGTAAATTCAAAACAACCAATGAAACATTATGAAGGTCTCCCTAAATGAAGACTTGTGTGAGATCAACGCATCGTTTTGAACGCGATAGTGATGGGATTGCTCCTTTTGATGCTAATTTCAACTAGAATGAAGTAATAGGACTCGTAATCACCTATATTTTGATAATTTGAGAGAACTAATCAAACAATAAGAAGGTCTCCCTAAATGAATACTTGTGTGAGATGTACGGATCGCTTTGAATGCACTAGTGATAAGATTGCTCCTTTTGATGCTAATCAAACTAGAACGAAGTCATAGGACTCATAATCACCTCTTTCTTTGACAATTTGAGAGAACCAATGAAACAATAAGAAGGCCTCCCTAAATCAAGACTTGTGTGAGATGTACGCAACGTTTTTAAAGCGATAATCATTGATTTGGTCCTTTTAATGCTAATCAAATTAGAACAAATTAATAGGACTCTTAATCACCTCTTTCTTTGATAATTTTAGAAAACCAATGAAATAATAAGGTCTCCCTAAATGAAGACTTGTGTGAGATGTACGCATGATTTTGGACGCGATAGTCATCGGTTTCTACTTTTGATGCTAATCAAACTAGAACGAAGTAATACAACTCTTAATTGCCTCTTTCTTTGTAAATTCAAAACAACTAATGAAACAATAAGAAGGTCTCCCTAAATGAAGACTTGTGTGAGATGTACGCATGGTTTTGGACGCGATAGTCATGAGTTTCTCCTTTTTAAAGCTAATCAAACTAGCACGAAGTAACATGGTCTCTTAATCACCTCTTTCTTTGTAAATTCGTAACAAGCAATGAAACAATAAGAATGTCTCCCTAAATGAACACTTGTGTGAGATCTATGAATCGTTTTGGACGCGATAGTGATGGGATTTCTCCTTTTGATGCTAATTTCAACTAGAATTAAGTAATAGGATTCATAATCACCTATATTTTAACAATTTGAGAGAACTAATCAAACAATAAGAAGGTCTCCCTAAATGAAGACTTGTGTGAGATGTACGGATCGTTTTGAATGCACTAGTGATAGGATTGCTCCTTTTGATGCTATTTAAACTAGAACGAAGTCATAGGACTCCTAATCACCTCTTTCTTTGACAATTTGAGAGAACGAATGAAACAATAAGGTCTTCCTAAATGAAGACTTGTGTGAGATGTACGCATGGTTTTGGACGCGATAGTCTTGGGTTTCTCCTTTTGACGCTAATCAAACTAGAACGAAGTAATACAACTCTTAATCACCTCTTTCCTTGAAAATTCTAAACAACCAATGAAACAATATGAAGGTCTGCCTAAACGAAGACTTGTGTGAGATCTACGCATCGTTTTGGACGCGATAGTGATGTGATTGCTCCTTTTGATGCTAATTTCAACTAGAACGAAGTAATAGGACTCATAATCACCTATATTTTGACAATTTTAGAGAACCAATGAAACAATAAGAAGGTCTCCCTAAATGAAGACTTGTGCGAGATGTAGCATGGTTTTGGTTGCGATAGTCATGGGTTTCTCCTTTTGACGCTAATCAAACTAGAACAAAGTAATACAACTCAAACAACCAATGAAACATTATGAAGGTCTCCCTAAATGAAGACTTGTGTGAGATCAAGCATCGTTTTGGACGCGATAGTGATGGGATTGCTCCTTTTGATGCTAATTTCAACTAGAATGAAGTAATAGGACTCATAATCACATATATTTTGACAATTTGAGAGACCTAATCAAACAATAAGAAGGTCTCCCTCAATGAAGACTTGTGTGAGATGTACGGATCGTTTTTAATGCAATAGTGATAGGATTCTCCTTTTAATGCTAATCAAACTAGAACGAAGTCATAGGACTCATAATCACCTCTTTCATCGACAATTTGAGAGAACCAATGAAACAATCCGAAGGTCTCCCTAAATCAAGACTTGTGTGAGATGTACGCATGGTTTTGGACGCGATAGTCATTGATTTGGTCCTTTTGATGCTAATCAAATTAGAACGAATTAATAGGACTCCTAATCACCTCTTTCTTTGATAATTTTAGAGAACCAATGAAACAATAAGAAGGTCTACCTAAATGAAGACTTGTGTGAGATGTACGCATGGTTTTGGACGCGATAGTCATGGGTTTCTCCTCTTGACGCTAATCAAACTAAAACGAAGTAATACAACTCTTAATCACCTCTTTCTTTGTAAATTTGAAACAACCAATAAAATAATATGAAGGTCTCCCTAAATGAAGACTTGTGTGAGATCTACGCATCGTTTTGAACGCGATAGTGATGTGATTGCTCCTTTTGATGCTAATTTCAACCAGAACGAAGTAATATGACTCATAATCACCTATATTTTGACAATTTGAGAGAACTACTGAAACAATAAGAAGGTCTCCCTAAAAGAAAACTTGTGTAAGATGTACGCATGGTTGGACGCGATAGTCATGGGTTTATCATGGGTTTCTCCTTTTAGCGCTAATCAAAATAGAACGAAGTAATACAACTCTTAATCACCTCTTTCTTTGAAAATTCGAAACAACCAATGAAACAATATGAAGGTCTCCCTAAATGATGACTTGTGTGAGATCTACGCATCGTTTTGAACGCGATAGTGATGTGATTGCTCCTTTTGATGCTAATTTCAACTAGAACGAAGTAATAGGACTCATAATCACCTATATATTGACAATTTTAGAGAACCAATGAAACAATAAGAAGGTCTCCCTAAATGAAGACTTGTGCGAGATGTACGCATGGTTTTGGACGCGATAGTTATGGGTTTCTCCTTTTGACGCTAATCAAACTAGAACAAAGTAATACAAATCTTAATCACCTCTTTCTTTGTAAATTCAAAACAACCAATGAAACAATATGAAGGTCTCCCTAAATGAAGACTTGTGTGAGATCTACGTATCGTTTTGGACGCGATAGTGATGGGATTGCTCCTTTCGATACAAATTTCAACTAGAATGAAGTAATAGGACTCATAATCACCTATATTTTGACAATTTAAGAGAACTAATCAAACAATAAGAAGGTCCCCTCAATGAAGACTTGTGTGAGATGTACGGATCGTTTTTAATGCAATAGTGATAGGATTGCTCCTTTCGATGCTAATCAAACTAGAACGAAGTCATAGGACTCATAATCACCTCTTTCTTCGACAATTTGAGAGAACCAATGAAACAATACGAAGGTCTCCCTAAATCAAGACTTGTGTGAGATGTACGCATCGTTTTTAACGCGATAGTCATTGATTTGGTCCTTTTGATGCTAATCAAATTAGAACGAATTAATAGGACTCCTAATCACCTCTTTCTTTGACAATTTTAGAGAACCAATGAAACAATAAGAAGGTCTACCTAAATGAAGACTTGTGTGAGATGTACGCATGGTTTTGGACGCGATAGTCACGGGTTTCTCCTCTTGACGCTAATCAAACTAAAACGAAGTAATACAACTCTTAATCACCTCTTTCTTTTTAAATTTGAAACAACCAATAAAACAATATGAAGGTCTCCCTAAATGAAGACTTGTGTGAGATCTACGCATCGTTTTGAACGCGATAGTGATGTGATTTCTCCTTTTGATGCTAATTTCAACCAGAACGAAGTAATATGACTCATAATCACCTATATTTTGACAATTTGAGAGAACTACTGAAACAATAAGAAGGTCTCCCTAAATGAAGACTTGTGTGAGATGTACGCATGGTTTTGGACGCGATAGTCATGGGTTTCTCCATTTTAAAGCTAATCAAACTAGAAAGAAGTAACACAGTCTCTTAATCACCTCTTTCTTTGTAAATTAGAAACAACCAATGAAACAATATGAAGGTCTCCCTAAATGAAGACTTGTGTGAGATCTACGCATCGTTTTGGACGCGATAGTGATGGGATTGCTCCTTTTGATGCTAATATCAACTAGAATGAAGTAATAGGACTCATAATCACATATATTTTAACAATTTGAGAGAACTAATCAAACAATAAGAAGGTCTCCCTAAATGAAGACTTGTGTGAGATGTACAGATCGTTTTGAATGCACTAGTGATAGGATTGCTCCTTTTCATGCTAATCAAACTAGAACGAAGTCATAGGCCTCATAATCACCTCTTTCTTTGATAATTTGAGAGAACCAATGAAACAATAAGAAGGTATCCCTAAATCAAGATTTGTGTGAGATATACGCATCGTTTTTAACGCGATGGTCATTGATTTGGTCCTTTTGATGCTAATCAAATTAGAACGAATTAATAGGACTACTAATCATCTCTTTCTTTGACAATTTTAGAGAACCAATGAAACAATAAGAAGGTCTCCCTAAATGAAGAAATGTGTGAGATGTACGCATGGTTTTGGACGCGATAGTCATGGGTTTCTCCTTTTGGCGCTAATCAAAATAGAACGAAGTAATACAACTCTTAATCACCTCTTTCTTTGAAAATTCGAAACAACCAATGAAACAATATGAAGGTCTCCCTAAATGAAGACTTGTGTGAGATCTACGCATCGTTTTGAACGCGATAGTGATGTGATTGCTCCTTTTGATGCTAATTTCAATTAGAACGAAGTAATAGGACTCATAATCACCTATATTTTGACAATTTTAGAGAACCAATAAAACAATAAGAAGGTCTCCCTAAATGAAGACTTGTGCGAGATGTACGCATGGTTTTGGACGCGATAGTTATGGGTTTCTCCTTTTGACGCTAATCAAACTAGAACAAAGTAATACAAATCTTAATCACCTCTTTCTTTGTAAATTCAAAACAACCAATGAAACAATATGAAGGTCTCCCTAAATGAAGACTTGTGTGAGATCTACGCATCGTTTTGGACGCGATAGTCATGGGTTTCTCCTCTTGACGCTAATCAAACTAAAACGAAGTAATACAACTCTTAATCACCTCTTTCTTTGTAAATTTGAAACAACCAATAAAACAATATGAAGGTCTCCCTAAATGAAGACTTGTGTGAGATCTACGCATCGTTTTGAACGCGATAGTGATGTGATTGCTCCTTTTGATGCTAATTTCAACCAGAACGAAGTAATATGACTCATAATCACCTATATTTTGACAATTTGAGAGAACTACTGAAACAATAAGAAGGTCTCCCTAAATGAAGACTTGTGTGAGATGTACGCATGGTTTTGGACGTGATAGTCATGGGTTTCTCCCTTTTAAAGCTAATCAAACTAGAAAGAAGTAACACAGTCTTTTAATCACCTCTTTCTTTGTAAATTAGAAACAACCAATGAAACAATATGAAGGTCTCCTTAAATGAAGACTTGTGTGAGATCTACGCATCGTTTTGGACGCGATAGTGATGGGATTGCTCCTTTTGATGCTAATATCAACTAGAATGAAGTAATAGGACTCATAATCACATATATTTTAACAATTTGAGAGAACTAATCAAACAATAAGAAGGTCTCCCTAAATGAAGACTTGTGTGAGATGTACAGATCGTTTTGAATGCACTAGTGATAGGATTGCTCCTTTTCATGCTAATCAAACTAGAACGAAGTCATAGGCCTCATAATCACCTCTTTCTTTGATAATTTGAGAGAACCAATGAAACAATAAGAAGGTATCCCTAAATCAAGATTTGTGTGAGATATACGCATCGTTTTTAACGCGATGGTCATTGATTTGGTCCTTTTGATGCTAATCAAATTAGAACGAATTAATAGGAATACTAATCATCTCTTTCTTTGACAATTTTAGAGAACCAATGAAACAATAAGAAGGTCTCCCTAAATGAAGAAATGTGTGAGATGTACGCATGGTTTTGGACGCGATAGTCATGGGTTTCTCCTTTTAGCGCTAATCAAAATAGAACGAAGTAATACAACTCTTAATCACCTCTTTCTTTGGAAATTCGAAACAACCAATGAAACAATATGAAGGTCTCCCTAAATGAAGACTTGTGTGAGATCTACGCATCGTTTTGAACGCGATAGTGATGTGATTGCTCCTTTTGATGCTAATTTCAACTAGAACGAAGTAATAGGACTCATAATCACCTATATTTTGACAATTTTAGAGAACCAATGAAACAATAAGAAGGTCTCCCTAAATGAAGAATTGTGCGAGATGTACGCATGGTTTTGGACGCGATAGTTATGGGTTTCTCCTTTTGACGCTAATCAAACTAGAACAAAGTAATACAAATCTTAATCACCTCTTTCTTTGTAAATTCAAAACAACCAATGAAACAATATGAAGGTCTCCCTAAATGAAGACTTGTGTGAGATCTACGCATCGTTTTGGACGCGATAGTGATGGGATTGCTCCTTTTGATACAAATTTCAACTAGAATGAAGTAATAGGACTCATAATCACCTATATTTTGACAATTTAAGAGAACTAATCAAACAATAAGAAGGTCCCCCTCAATGAAGACTTGTGTGAGATGTACGGATCGTTTTTAATGCAATAGTGATAGGATTGCTCCTTTCGATGCTAATCAAACTAGAACGAAGTCATAGGACTCATAATCACCTCTTTCTTCGACAATTTGAGAGAACCAATGAAACAATAAGAAGGTCTCCCTAAATCAAGACTTGTGTGAGATGTACGCAACGTTTTTAAAGCGATAATCATTGATTTGGTCCTTTTGATGCTAATCAAATTAGAACAAATTAATAGGACTCTTAATCACCTCTTTCTTTGATAATTTTAGAAAACCATAATAATAAGGTCTCCCTAAATGAAGACTTGTGTGAGATGTACGCATGATTTTGGACGCGATAGTCATCGGTTTCTACTTTTGATGCTAATCAAACTAGAACGAAGTAATACAACTCTTAATTGCCTCTTTCTTTGTAAATTCAAAACAACTAATGAAACAATAAGAAGGTCTCCCTAAATGAAGACTTGTGTGAGATGTACGCATGGTTTTGGACGCGATAGTCATGGGTTTCTCCTTTTTAAAGCTAATCAAACTAGCACGAAGTAACATGGTCTCTTAATCACCTCTTTCTTTGTAAATTCGTAACAAGCAATGAAACAATAAGAATGTCTCCCTAAATGAACACTTGTGTGAGATCTATGAATCGTTTTGGACGCGATAGTGATGGGATTTCTCCTTTTGATGCTAATTTCAACTAGAATTAAGTAATAGGATTCATAATCACCTATATTTTAACAATTTGAGAGAACTAATCAAACAATAAGAAGGTCTCCCTAAATAAAGACTTGTGTGAGATGTACGGATCGTTTTGAATGCACTAGTGATAGGATTGCTCCTTTTGATGCTATTTAAACTAGAACGAAGTCATAGGACTCCTAATCACCTCTTTTTTTGACAATTTGAGAGAACGAATGAAACAATAAGGTCTTCCTAAATGAAGACTTGTGTGAGATGTACGCATGGTTTTGGACGCGATAGTCTTGGGTTTCTCCTTTTGACGCTAACCAAACTAGAACGAAGTAATACAACTCTTAATCACCTCTTTCCTTGAAAATTCTAAACAACCAATGAAACAATATGAAGGTCTCCCTAAACGAAGACTTGTGTGAGATCTACGCATCGTTTTGGACGCGATAGTGATGTGATTGTTCCTTTTGATGCTAATTTCAACTAGAACGAAGTAATAGGACTCATAATCACCTATATTTTGACAATTTTATAGAACCAATGAAACAATAAGAAGGTCTCCCTAAATGAAGACTTGTGCGAGATGTACGCATGGTTTTGGATGCGATAGTCATGGGTTTCTCCTTTTGACGCTAATCAAACTAGAACAAAGTAATACAACTCAAACAACCAATGAAACATTATGAAGGTCTCCCTAAATGAAGACTTGTGTGAGATCAAGCATCGTTTTGGACGCGATAGTGATGGGATTGCTCCTTTTGATGCTAATTTCAACTAGAATGAAGTAATAGGACTCATAATCACCTATATTTTGACAATTTGAGAGAACTAATCAAACAATAAGAAGGTCTCCCTCAATGAAGACTTGTGTGAGATGTACGGATCATTTTTAATGCAATAGTGATAGGATTCTCCTTTTGATGCTAATCAAACTAGAACGAAGTCATAGGACTCATAATCACCTCTTTCATCGACAATTTGAGAGAACCAATGAAACAATACGAAGGTCTCCCTAAATCAAGACTTGTGTGAGATGTACGCATCATTTTTAACGCGATAGTCATTGATTTGGTCCTTTTGATGCTAATCAAATTAGAACGAATTAATAGGACTCCTAATCACCTCTTTCTTTGATAATTTTAGAGAACCAATGAAACAGTAAGAAGGTCTACCTAAATGAAGACTTGTGTGAGATGTACGCATGGTTTTGGACGCGATAGTCATGGGTTTCTCCTCTTGACGCTAATCAAACTAAAACGAAGTAATACAACTCTTAATCACCTCTTTCTTTGTAAATTTGAAACAACCAATAAAATAATATGAAGGTCTCCCTAAATGAAGACTTGTGTGAGATCTACGCATCGTTTTGAACGCGATAGTGATGTGATTGCTCCTTTTGATGCTAATTTCAACCAGAACGAAGTAATATGACTCATAATCACCTATATTTTGACAATTTGAGAGAACTACTGAAACAATAAGAAGGTCTCCCTAAATGAAAACTTGTGTGAGATGTACGCATGGTTGGACGCGATAGTCATGGGTTTGTCATGGGTTTCTCCTTTTAGCGCTAATCAAAATAGAACGAAGTAATACAACTCTTAATCACCTCTTTCTTTGAAAATTCGAAACAACCAATGAAACAATATGAAGGTCTCCCTAAATGATGACTTGTGTGAGATCTACGCATCGTTTTGAACGCGATAGTGATGTGATTGCTCCTTTTGATGCTAATTTCAACTAGAACGAAGTAATAGGACTCATAATCACCTATATTTTGACAATTTTAGAGAACCAATGAAACAATAAGAAGGTCTCCCTAAATGAAGACTTGTGCGAGATGTACGCATGGTTTTGGACGCGATAGTTATGGGTTTCTCCTTTTGACGCTAATCAAACTAGAACAAAGTAATACAAATCTTAATCACCTCTTTCTTTGTAAATTCAAAACAACCAATGAAACAATATGAAGGTCTCCCTAAATGAAGACTTGTGTGAGATCTACGTATCGTTTTGGACGCGATAGTGATGGGATTGCTCCTTTTGATACAAATTTCAACTAGAATGAAGTAATAGGACTCATAATCACCTATATTTTGACAATTTAAGAGAACTAATCAAACAATAAGAAGGTCCCCCTCAATGAAGACTTGTGTGAGATGTACGGATCGTTTTTAATGCAATAGTGATAGGATTGCTCCTTTCGATGCTAATCAAACTAGAACGAAGTCATAGGACTCATAATCACCTCTTTCTTCGACAATTTGAGAGAACCAATGAAACAATACGAAGGTCTCCCTAAATCAAGACTTGTGTGAGATGTACGCATCGTTTTTAACGCGATAGTCATTGATTTGGTCCTTTTGATGCTAATCAAATTAGAACGAATTAATAGGACTCCTAATCACCTCTTTCTTTGACAATTTTAGAGAACCAATGAAACAATAAGAAGGTCTACCTAAATGAAGACTTGTGTGAGATGTACGCATGGTTTTGGACGCGATAGTCACGGGTTTCTCCTCTTGACGCTAATCAAACTAAAACGAAGTAATACAACTCTTAATCACCTCTTTCTTTTTAAATTTGAAACAACCAATAAAACAATATGAAGGTCTCCCTAAATGAAGACTTGTGTGAGATCTACGCATCGTTTTGAACGCGATAGTGATGTGATTGCTCCTTTTGATGCTAATTTCAACCAGAACGAAGTAATATGACTCATAATCACCTATATTTTGACAATTTGAGAGAACTACTGAAACAATAAGAAGGTCTCCCTAAATGAAGACTTGTGTGAGATGTACGCATGGTTTTGGACGTGATAGTCATTGGTTTCTCCTTTTTAAAGCTAATCAAACTAGAAAGAAGTAACACAGTCTCTTAATCACCTCTTTCTTTGTAAATTAGAAACAACCAATGAAACAATATGAACGTCTCCCTAAATGAAGACTTGTGTGAGATCTACGCATCGTTTTAGACGCGATAGTGATGGGATTGCTCCTTTTGATGCTAATATCAACTAGAATGAAGTAATAGGACTCATAATCACATATATTTTAACAATTTGAGAGAACTAATCAAACAATAAGAAGGTCTCCCTAAATGAAGACTTGTGTGAGATGTACAGATCGTTTTGAATGCACTAGTGATAGGATTGCTCCTTTTCATGCTAATCAAACTAGAACGAAGTCATAGGCCTCATAATCACCTCTTTCTTTGATAATTTGAGAGAACCAATGAAACAATAAGAAGGTATCCCTAAATCAAGATTTGTGTGAGATATACGCATCGTTTTTAACGCGATGGTCATTGATTTGGTCCTTTTGATGCTAATCAAATTAGAACGAATTAATAGGACTACTAATCATCTCTTTTTTTGACAATTTTAGAGAACCAATGAAACAATAAGAAGGTCTCCCTAAATGAAGAAATGTGTGAGATGTACGCATGGTTTTGGACGCGATAGTCATGGGTTTCTCCTTTTGGCGCTAATCAAAATAGAACGAAGTAATACAACTCTTAATCACCTCTTTCTTTGAAAATTCGAAACAACCAATGAAACAATATGAAGGTCTCCCTAAATGAAGACTTGTGTGAGATCTACGCATCGTTTTGAACGCGATAGTGATGTGATTGCTCCTTTTGATGCTAATTTCAATTAGAACGAAGTAATAGGACTCATAATCACCTATATTTTGACAATTTTAGAGAACCAATGAAACAATAAGAAGGTCTCCCTAAATGAAGACTTGTGCGAGATGTACGCATGGTTTTGGATGCGATAGTCATGGGTTTCTCCTTTTGACGCTAATCAAACTAGAACAAAGTAATACAACTCAAACAACCAATGAAACATTATGAAGGTCTCCCTAAATGAAGACTTGTGTGAGATCAAGCATCGTTTTGGACGCGATAGTGATGGGATTGCTCCTTTTGATGCTAATTTCAACTAGAATGAAGTAATAGGACTCATAATCACCTATATTTTGACAATTTGAGAGAACTAATCAAACAATAAGAAGGTCTCCCTCAATGAAGACTTGTGTGAGATGTACGGATCATTTTTAATGCAATAGTGATAGGATTCTCCTTTTGATGCTAATCAAACTAGAACGAAGTCATAGGACTCATAATCACCTCTTTCATCGACAATTTGAGAGAACCAATGAAACAATACGAAGGTCTCCCTAAATCAAGACTTGTGTGAGATGTACGCATCATTTTTAACGCGATAGTCATTGATTTGGTCCTTTTGATGCTAATCAAATTAGAACGAATTAATAGGACTCCTAATCACCTCTTTCTTTGATAATTTTAGAGAACCAATGAAACAGTAAGAAGGTCTACCTAAATGAAGACTTGTGTGAGATGTACGCATGGTTTTGGACGCGATAGTCATGGGTTTCTCCTCTTGACGCTAATCAAACTAAAACGAAGTAATACAACTCTTAATCACCTCTTTCTTTGTAAATTTGAAACAACCAATAAAATAATATGAAGGTCTCCCTAAATGAAGACTTGTGTGAGATCTACGCATCGTTTTGAACGCGATAGTGATGTGATTGCTCCTTTTGATGCTAATTTCAACCAGAACGAAGTAATATGACTCATAATCACCTATATTTTGACAATTTGAGAGAACTACTGAAACAATAAGAAGGTCTCCCTAAATGAAAACTTGTGTGAGATGTACGCATGGTTGGACGCGATAGTCATGGGTTTGTCATGGGTTTCTCCTTTTAGCGCTAATCAAAATAGAACGAAGTAATACAACTCTTAATCACCTCTTTCTTTGAAAATTCGAAACAACCAATGAAACAATATGAAGGTCTCCCTAAATGATGACTTGTGTGAGATCTACGCATCGTTTTGAACGCGATAGTGATGTGATTGCTCCTTTTGATGCTAATTTCAACTAGAACGAAGTAATAGGACTCATAATCACCTATATTTTGACAATTTTAGAGAACCAATGAAACAATAAGAAGGTCTCCCTAAATGAAGACTTGTGCGAGATGTACGCATGGTTTTGGACGCGATAGTTATGGGTTTCTCCTTTTGACGCTAATCAAACTAGAACAAAGTAATACAAATCTTAATCACCTCTTTCTTTGTAAATTCAAAACAACCAATGAAACAATATGAAGGTCTCCCTAAATGAAGACTTGTGTGAGATCTACGTATCGTTTTGGACGCGATAGTGATGGGATTGCTCCTTTTGATACAAATTTCAACTAGAATGAAGTAATAGGACTCATAATCACCTATATTTTGACAATTTAAGAGAACTAATCAAACAATAAGAAGGTCCCCCTCAATGAAGACTTGTGTGAGATGTACGGATCGTTTTTAATGCAATAGTGATAGGATTGCTCCTTTCGATGCTAATCAAACTAGAACGAAGTCATAGGACTCATAATCACCTCTTTCTTCGACAATTTGAGAGAACCAATGAAACAATACGAAGGTCTCCCTAAATCAAGACTTGTGTGAGATGTACGCATCGTTTTTAACGCGATAGTCATTGATTTGGTCCTTTTGATGCTAATCAAATTAGAACGAATTAATAGGACTCCTAATCACCTCTTTCTTTGACAATTTTAGAGAACCAATGAAACAATAAGAAGGTCTACCTAAATGAAGACTTGTGTGAGATGTACGCATGGTTTTGGACGCGATAGTCACGGGTTTCTCCTCTTGACGCTAATCAAACTAAAACGAAGTAATACAACTCTTAATCACCTCTTTCTTTTTAAATTTGAAACAACCAATAAAACAATATGAAGGTCTCCCTAAATGAAGACTTGTGTGAGATCTACGCATCGTTTTGAACGCGATAGTGATGTGATTGCTCCTTTTGATGCTAATTTCAACCAGAACGAAGTAATATGACTCATAATCACCTATATTTTGACAATTTGAGAGAACTACTGAAACAATAAGAAGGTCTCCCTAAATGAAGACTTGTGTGAGATGTACGCATGGTTTTGGACGTGATAGTCATTGGTTTCTCCTTTTAAAGCTAATCAAACTAGAAAGAAGTAACACAGTCTCTTAATCACCTCTTTCTTTGTAAATTAGAAACAACCAATGAAACAATATGAACGTCTCCCTAAATGAAGACTTGTGTGAGATCTACGCATCGTTTTGGACGCGATAGTGATGGGATTGCTCCTTTTGATGCTAATATCAACTAGAATGAAGTAATAGGACTCATAATCACATATATTTTAACAATTTGAGAGAACTAATCAAACAATAAGAAGGTCTCCCTAAATGAAGACTTGTGTGAGATGTACAGATCGTTTTGAATGCACTAGTGATAGGATTGCTCCTTTTCATGCTAATCAAACTAGAACGAAGTCATAGGCCTCATAATCACCTCTTTCTTTGATAATTTGAGAGAACCAATGAAACAATAAGAAGGTATCCCTAAATCAAGATTTGTGTGAGATATACGCATCGTTTTTAACGCGATGGTCATTGATTTGGTCCTTTTGATGCTAATCAAATTAGAACGAATTAATAGGACTACTAATCATCTCTTTTTTTGACAATTTTAGAGAACCAATGAAACAATAAGAAGGTCTCCCTAAATGAAGAAATGTGTGAGATGTACGCATGGTTTTGGACGCGATAGTCATGGGTTTCTCCTTTTGGCGCTAATCAAAATAGAACGAAGTAATACAACTCTTAATCACCTCTTTCTTTGAAAATTCGAAACAACCAATGAAACAATATGAAGGTCTCCCTAAATGAAGACTTGTGTGAGATCTACGCATCGTTTTGAATGCGATAGTGATGTGATTGCTCCTTTTGATGCTAATTTCAATTAGAACGAAGTAATAGGACTCATAATCACCTATATTTTGACAATTTTAGAGAACCAATAAAACAATAAGAAGGTCTCCCTAAATGAAGACTTGTGCGAGATGTACGCATGGTTTTGGACGCGATAGTTATGGGTTTCTCCTTTTGACGCTAATCAAACTAGAACAAAGTAATACAAATCTTAATCACCTCTTTCTTTGTAAATTCAAAACAACCAATGAAACAATATGAAGGTCTCCCTAAATGAAGACTTGTGTGAGATCTACGCATCGTTTTGGACGCGATAGTCATGGGTTTCTCCTCTTGACGCTAATCAAACTAAAACGAAGTAATACAACTCTTAATCACCTCTTTCTTTGTAAATTTGAAACAACCAATAAAAAAATATGAAGGTCTCCCTAAATGAAGACTTGTGTGAGATCTACGCATCGTTTTGAACGCGATAGTGATGTGATTGCTCCTTTTGATACTAATTTCAACCAGAACGAAGTAATATGACTCATAATCACCTATATTTTGACAATTTGAGAGAACTACTGAAACAATAAGAAGGTCTCCCTAAATGAAGACTTGTGTGAGATGTACGCATGGTTTTGGACGTGATAGTCATGGGTTTCTCCTTTTTCAAGCTAATCAAACTAGAAAGAAGTAACACAGTCTCTTAATCACCTCTTTCTTTGTAAATTAGAAACAACCAATGAAACAATATGAAGGTCTCCTTAAATGAAGACTTGTGTGAGATCTACGCATCGTTTTGGACGCGATAGTGATGGGATTGCTCCTTTTGATGCTAATATCAACTAGAATGAAGTAATAGGACTCATAATCACATATATTTTAACAATTTGAGAGAACTAATCAAACAATAAGAAGGTCTCCCTAAATGAAGACTTGTGTGAGATGTACAGATCGTTTTGAATGCACTAGTGATAGGATTGCTCCTTTTCATGCTAATCAAACTAGAACGAAGTCATAGGCCTCATAATCACCTCTTTCTTTGATAATTTGAGAGAACCAATGAAACAATAAGAAGGTATCCCTAAATCAAGATTTGTGTGAGATATACGCATCGTTTTTAACGCGATGGTCATTGATTTGGTCCTTTTGATGCTAATCAAATTAGAACGAATTAATAGGAATACTAATCATCTCTTTCTTTGACAATTTTACAGAACCAATGAAACAATAAGATGGTCTCCCTTAATGAAGAAATGTGTGAGATGTACGCATGGTTTTGGACGCGATAGTCATGGGTTTCTCTCCTTTTGGCTAATCAAAATAGAACGAAGTAATACAACTCTTAATCACCTCTTTCTTTGGAAATTCGAAACAACCAATGAAACAATATGAAGGTCTCCCTAAATGAAGACTTGTGTGAGATCTACGCATCGTTTTGAACGCGATAGTGATGTGATTGCTCCTTTTGATGCTAATTTCAACTAGAACGAAGTAATAGGACTCATAATCACCTATATTTTGACAATTTTAGAGAACCAATGAAACAATAAGGTCTCCCTAAATGAAGAATTGTGCGAGATGTACGCATTGTTTTGGACGCGATAGTTATGGGTTTCTCCTTTTGACGCTAATCAAACTAGAACAAAGTAATACAAATCTTAATCACCTCTTTCTTTGTAAATTCAAAACAACCAATGAAACAATATGAAGGTCTCCCTAAATGAAGACTTGTGTGAGATCTACGCATCGTTTTGGACGCGATAGTGATGGGATTGCTCCTTTTGATACAAATTTCAACTAGAATGAAGTAATAGGACTCATAATCACCTATATTTTGACAATTTAAGAGAACTAATCAAACAATAAGAAGGTCCCCCTCAATGAAGACTTGTGTGAGATGTACGGATCGTTTTTAATGCAATAGTGATAGGATTGCTCCTTTCGATGCTAATCAAACTAGAACGAAGTCATAGGACTCATAATCACCTCTTTCTTCGACAATTTGAGAGAACCAATGAAACAATACGAAGGTCTCCCTAAATCAAGACTTGTGTGAGATGTACGCATCGTTTTTAACGCGATAGTCATTGATTTGGTCCTTTTGATGCTAGTCAAATTAGAACGAATTAATAGGACTCCTAATCACCTCTTTCTTTGACAATTTTAGAGAACCAATGAAACAATAAGAAGGTCTACCTAAATGAAGACTTGTGTGAGATGTACGCATGGTTTTGGACGCGATAGTCACGGGTTTCTCCTCTTGACGCTAATCAAAATAAAACGAAGTAATACAACTCTTAATCACCTCTTTCTTTGTAAATTTGAAACAACCAATAAAACAATATGAAGGATTCCCTAAATGAAGACTTGTGTGAGATCTACGCATCGTTTTGAACGCGATAGTGATGTGATTGCTCCTTTTGATGCTAATTTCAACCAGAACAAAGTAATATGACTCATAATCACCTATATTTTGACAATTTGAGAGAACTACTGAAACAATAAGAAGGTCTCCCTAAATGAAGACTTGTGTGAGATGTACGCATGGTTTTGGACGTGATAGTCATGGGTTTCTCCTTTTTAAAGCTAATCAAACTAGAAAGAAGTAACACAGTCTCTTAATCACCTCTTTCTTTGTAAATTAGAAACAACCAATGAAACAATATGAAGGTCTCCCTAAATGAAGACTTGCGTGAGATCTACGCATCGTTTTGGACGCGATAGTGATGGGATTGCTCCTTTTGATGCTAATATCAACTAGAATGAAGTAATAGGACTCATAATCACATATATTTTAACAATTTGAGAGAACTAATCAAACAATAAAAAGGTCTCCCTAAATGAAGACTTGTGTGAGATGTACAGATCGTTTTGATTGCACTAGTGATAGGATTGCTCCTTTTCATGCTAATCAAACTAGAACGAAGTCATAGGCCTCATAATCACCTCTTTCTTTGATAATTTGAGAGAACCAATGAAACAATAAGAAGGTATCCCTAAATCAAGATTTGTGTGAGATATACGCATCGTTTTTAACGCGATGGTCATTGATTTTGTCCTTTTGATGCTAATCAAATTAGAACGAATTAATAGGACTACTAATCATCTCTTTCTTTGACAATTTTAGAGAACCAATGAAACAATAAGAAGGTCTCCCTAAATGAAGAAATGTGTGAGATGTACGCATGGTTTTGGACGCGATAGTCATGGGTTTCTCCTTTTGGCGCTAATCAAAATAGAACGAAGTAATACAACTCTTAATCACCTCTTTCTTTGAAAATTCGAAACAACCAATGAAACAATATGAAGGTCTCCCTAAATGAAGACTTGTGTGAGATCTACGCATCGTTTTGGACGCGATAGTCATGGGTTTCTCCTCTTGACGCTAATCAAACTAAAACGAAGTAATACAACTCTTAATCACCTCTTTCTTTGTAAATTTGAAACAACCAATAAAAAAATATGAAGGTCTCCCTAAATGAAGACTTGTGTGAGATCTACGCATCGTTTTGAACGCGATAGTGATGTGATTGCTCCTTTTGATGCTAATTTCAACCAGAACGAAGTAATATGACTCATAATCACCTATATTTTGACAATTTGAGAGAACTACTGAAACAATAAGAAGGTCTCCCTAAATGAACACTTGTGTGAGATGTACGCATGGTTTTGGACGTGATAGTCATGGGTTTCTCCTTTTTAAAGCTAATCAAACTAGAAAGAAGTAACACAGTCTCTTAATCACCTCTTTCTTTGTAAATTAGAAACAACCAATGAAACAATATGAAGGTCTCCTTAAATGAAGACTTGTGTGAGATCTACGCATCGTTTTGGACGCGATAGTGATGGGATTGCTCCTTTTGATGCTAAGATCAACTAGAATGAAGTAATAGGACTCATAATCACATATATTTTAACAATTTAAGAGAACTAATCAAACAATAAGAAGGTCTCCCTAAATGAAGACTTGTGTGAGATGTACAGATCGTTTTGAATGCACTAGTGATAGGATTGCTCCTTTTCATGCTAATCAAACTAGAACGAAGTCATAGGCCTCATAATCACCTCTTTCTTTGATAATTTGAGAGAACCAATGAAACAATAAGAAGGTATCCCTAAATCAAGATTTGTGTGAGATATACGCATCGTTTTTAACGCGATGGTCATTGATTTGGTCCTTTTGATGCTAATCAAATTAGAACGAATTAATAGGAATACTAATCATCTCTTTCTTTGACAATTTTACAGAACCAATGAAACAATAAGATGGTCTCCCTTAATGAAGAAATGTGTGAGATGTACGCATGGTTTTGGACGCGATAGTCATGGGTTTCTCTCCTTTTGGCTAATCAAAATAGAACGAAGTAATACAACTCTTAATCACCTCTTTCTTTGGAAATTCGAAACAACCAATGAAACAATATGAAGGTCTCCCTAAATGAAGACTTGTGTGAGATCTACGCATCGTTTTGAACGCGATAGTGATGTGATTGCTCCTTTTGATGCTAATTTCAACTAGAACGAAGTAATAGGACTCATAATCACCTATATTTTGACAATTTTAGAGAACCAATGAAACAATAAGGTCTCCCTAAATGAAGAATTGTGCGAGATGTACGCATTGTTTTGGACGCGATAGTTATGGGTTTCTCCTTTTGACGCTAATCAAACTAGAACAAAGTAATACAAATCTTAATCACCTCTTTCTTTGTAAATTCAAAACAACCAATGAAACAATATGAAGGTCTCCCTAAATGAAGACTTGTGTGAGATCTACGCATCGTTTTGGACGCGATAGTGATGGGATTGCTCCTTTTGATACAAATTTCAACTAGAATGAAGTAATAGGACTCATAATCACCTATATTTTGACAATTTAAGAGAACTAATCAAACAATAAGAAGGTCCCCCTCAATGAAGACTTGTGTGAGATGTACGGATCGTTTTTAATGCAATAGTGATAGGATTGCTCCTTTCGATGCTAATCAAACTAGAACGAAGTCATAGGACTCATAATCACCTCTTTCTTCGACAATTTGAGAGAACCAATGAAACAATACGAAGGTCTCCCTAAATCAAGACTTGTGTGAGATGTACGCATCGTTTTTAACGCGATAGTCATTGATTTGGTCCTTTTGATGCTAGTCAAATTAGAACGAATTAATAGGACTCCTAATCACCTCTTTCTTTGACAATTTTAGAGAACCAATGAAACAATAAGAAGGTCTACCTAAATGAAGACTTGTGTGAGATGTACGCATGGTTTTGGACGCGATAGTCACGGGTTTCTCCTCTTGACGCTAATCAAAATAAAACGAAGTAATACAACTCTTAATCACCTCTTTCTTTGTAAATTTGAAACAACCAATAAAACAATATGAAGGATTCCCTAAATGAAGACTTGTGTGAGATCTACGCATCGTTTTGAACGCGATAGTGATGTGATTGCTCCTTTTGATGCTAATTTCAACCAGAACAAAGTAATATGACTCATAATCACCTATATTTTGACAATTTGAGAGAACTACTGAAACAATAAGAAGGTCTCCCTAAATGAAGACTTGTGTGAGATGTACGCATGGTTTTGGACGTGATAGTCATGGGTTTCTCCTTTTTAAAGCTAATCAAACTAGAAAGAAGTAACACAGTCTCTTAATCACCTCTTTCTTTGTAAATTAGAAACAACCAATGAAACAATATGAAGGTCTCCCTAAATGAAGACTTGCGTGAGATCTACGCATCGTTTTGGACGCGATAGTGATGGGATTGCTCCTTTTGATGCTAATATCAACTAGAATGAAGTAATAGGACTCATAATCACATATATTTTAACAATTTGAGAGAACTAATCAAACAATAAAAAGGTCTCCCTAAATGAAGACTTGTGTGAGATGTACAGATCGTTTTGATTGCACTAGTGATAGGATTGCTCCTTTTCATGCTAATCAAACTAGAACGAAGTCATAGGCCTCATAATCACCTCTTTCTTTGATAATTTGAGAGAACCAATGAAACAATAAGAAGGTATCCCTAAATCAAGATTTGTGTGAGATATACGCATCGTTTTTAACGCGATGGTCATTGATTTGTCCTTTTGATGCTAATCAAATTAGAACGAATTAATAGGACTACTAATCATCTCTTTCTTTGACAATTTTAGAGAACCAATGAAACAATAAGAAGGTCTCCCTAAATGAAGAAATGTGTGAGATGTACGCATGGTTTTGGACGCGATAGTCATGGGTTTCTCCTTTTGGCGCTAATCAAAATAGAACGAAGTAATACAACTCTTAATCACCTCTTTCTTTGAAAATTCGAAACAACCAATGAAACAATATGAAGGTCTCCCTAAATGAAGACTTGTGTGAGATCTACGCATCGTTTTGGACGCGATAGTCATGGGTTTCTCCTCTTGACGCTAATCAAACTAAAACGAAGTAATACAACTCTTAATCACCTCTTTCTTTGTAAATTTGAAACAACCAATAAAAAAATATGAAGGTCTCCCTAAATGAAGACTTGTGTGAGATCTACGCATCGTTTTGAACGCGATAGTGATGTGATTGCTCCTTTTGATGCTAATTTCAACCAGAACGAAGTAATATGACTCATAATCACCTATATTTTGACAATTTGAGAGAACTACTGAAACAATAAGAAGGTCTCCCTAAATGAAGACTTGTGTGAGATGTACGCATGGTTTTGGACGTGATAGTCATGGGTTTCTCCTTTTTAAAGCTAATCAAACTAGAAAGAAGTAACACAGTCTCTTAATCACCTCTTTCTTTGTAAATTAGAAACAACCAATGAAACAATATGAAGGTCTCCTTAAATGAAGACTTGTGTGAGATCTACGCATCGTTTTGGACGCGATAGTGATGGGATTGCTCCTTTTGATGCTAATATCAACTAGAATGAAGTAATAGGACTCATAATCACATATATTTTAACAATTTAAGAGAACTAATCAAACAATAAGAAGGTCTCCCTAAATGAAGACTTGTGTGAGATGTACAGATCGTTTTGAATGCACTAGTGATAGGATTGCTCCTTTTCATGCTAATCAAACTAGAACGAAGTCATAGGCCTCATAATCACCTCTTTCTTTGATAATTTGAGAGAACCAATGAAACAATAAGAAGGTATCCCTAAATCAAGATTTGTGTGAGATATACGCATCGTTTTTAACGCGATGGTCATTGATTTGGTCCTTTTGATGCTAATCAAATTAGAACGAATTAATAGGAATACTAATCATCTCTTTCTTTGACAATTTTACAGAACCAATGAAACAATAAGATGGTCTCCCTTAATGAAGAAATGTGTGAGATGTACGCATGGTTTTGGACGCGATAGTCATGGGTTTCTCCTTTTGGCGCTAATCAAAATAGAACGAAGTAATACAACTCTTAATCACCTCTTTCTTTGGAAATTCGAAACAACCAATGAAACAATATGAAGGTCTCCCTAAATGAAGACTTGTATGAGATCTAAGCATCGTTTTGAACGCGATAGTGATGTGATTGCTCCTTTTGATGCTAATTTCAACTAGAACGAAGTAATAGGACTCATAATCACCTATATTTTGACAATTTTAGAGAACCAATGAAACAATAAGAAGGTCTCCCTAAATGAAGAATTGTGCGAGATGTACGCATGGTTTTGGACGCGATAGTTATGGGTTTCTCCTTTTGACGCTAATCAAACTAGAACAAAGTAATACAAATCTTAATCACCTCTTTCTTTGTAAATTCAAAACAACCAATGAAACAATATGAAGGTCTCCCTAAATGAAGACTTGTGTGAGATCTACGCATCGTTTTGGACGCGATAGTGATGGGATTGCTCCTTTTGATACAAATTTCAACTAGAATGAAGTAATAGGACTCATAATCACCTATATTTTGACAATTTAAGAGAACTAATCAAACAATAAGAAGGTCCCCCTCAATGAAGACTTGTGTGAGATGTACGGATCGTTTTTAATGCAATAGTGATAGGATTGCTCCTTTCGATGCTAATCAAACTAGAACGAAGTCATAGGACTCATAATCACCTCTTTCTTCGACAATTTGAGAGAACCAATGAAACAATACGAAGGTCTCCCTAAATCAAGACTTGTGTGAGATGTACGCATCGTTTTTAACGCGATAGTCATTGATTTGGTCCTTTTGATGCTAGTCAAATTAGAACGAATTAATAGGACTCCTAATCACCTCTTTCTTTGACAATTTTAGAGAACCAATGAAACAATAAGAAGGTCTACCTAAATGAAGACTTGTGTGAGATGTACGCATGGTTTTGGACGCGATAGTCACGGGTTTCTCCTCTTGACGCTAATCAAACTAAAACGAAGTAATACAACTCTTAATCACCTCTTTCTTTGTAAATTTGAAACAACCAATAAAACAATATGAAGGATTCCCTAAATGAAGACTTGTGTGAGATCTACGCATCGTTTTGAACGCGATAGTGATGTGATTGCTCCTTTTGATGCTAATTTCAACCAGAACAAAGTAATATGACTCATAATCACCTATATTTTGACAATTTGAGAGAACTACTGAAACAATAAGAAGGTCTCCCTAAATGAAGACTTGTGTGAGATGTACGCATGGTTTTGGACGTGATAGTCATGGGTTTCTCCTTTTTAAAGCTAATCAAACTAGAAAGAAGTAACACAGTCTCTTAATCACCTCTTTCTTTGTAAATTAGAAACAACCAATGAAACAATATGAAGGTCTCCCTAAATGAAGACTTGCGTGAGATCTACGCATCGTTTTGGACGCGATAGTGATGGGATTGCTCCTTTTGATGCTAATATCAACTAGAATGAAGTAATAGGACTCATAATCACATATATTTTAACAATTTGAGAGAACTAATCAAACAATAAAAAGGTCTCCCTAAATGAAGACTTGTGTGAGATGTACAGATCGTTTTGATTGCACTAGTGATAGGATTGCTCCTTTTCATGCTAATCAAACTAGAACGAAGTCATAGGCCTCATAATCACCTCTTTCTTTGATAATTTGAGAGAACCAATGAAACAATAAGAAGGTATCCCTAAATCAAGATTTGTGTGAGATATACGCATCGTTTTTAACGCGATGGTCATTGATTTGGTCCTTTTGATGCTAATCAAATTAGAACGAATTAATAGGACTACTAATCATCTCTTTCTTTGACAATTTTAGAGAACCAATGAAACAATAAGAAGGTCTCCCTAAATGAAGAAATGTGTGAGATGTACGCATGGTTTTGGACGCGATAGTCATGGGTTTCTCCTTTTGGCGCTAATCAAAATAGAACGAAGTAATACAACTCTTAATCACCTCTTTCTTTGAAAATTCGAAACAACCAATGAAACAATATGAAGGTCTCCCTAAATGAAGACTTGTGTGAGATCTACGCATCGTTTTGGACGCGATAGTCATGGGTTTCTCCTCTTGACGCTAATCAAACTAAAACGAAGTAATACAACTCTTAATCACCTCTTTCTTTGTAAATTTGAAACAACCAATAAAAAAATATGAAGGTCTCCCTAAATGAAGACTTGTGTGAGATCTACGCATCGTTTTGAACGCGATAGTGATGTGATTGCTCCTTTTGATGCTAATTTCAACCAGAACGAAGTAATATGACTCATAATCACCTATATTTTGACAATTTGAGAGAACTACTGAAACAATAAGAAGGTCTCCCTAAATGAAGACTTGTGTGAGATGTACGCATGGTTTTGGACGTGATAGTCATGGGTTTCTCCTTTTTAAAGCTAATCAAACTAGAAAGAAGTAACACAGTCTCTTAATCACCTCTTTCTTTGTAAATTAGAAACAACCAATGAAACAATATGAAGGTCTCCTTAAATGAAGACTTGTGTGAGATCTACGCATCGTTTTGGACGCGATAGTGATGGGATTGCTCCTTTTGATGCTAATATCAACTAGAATGAAGTAATAGGACTCATAATCACATATATTTTAACAATTTAAGAGAACTAATCAAACAATAAGAAGGTCTCCCTAAATGAAGACTTGTGTGAGATGTACAGATCGTTTTGAATGCACTAGTGATAGGATTGCTCCTTTTCATGCTAATCAAACTAGAACGAAGTCATAGGCCTCATAATCACCTCTTTCTTTGATAATTTGAGAGAACCAATGAAACAATAAGAAGGTATCCCTAAATCAAGATTTGTGTGAGATATACGCATCGTTTTTAACGCGATGGTCATTGATTTGGTCCTTTTGATGCTAATCAAATTAGAACGAATTAATAGGAATACTAATCATCTCTTTCTTTGACAATTTTACAGAACCAATGAAACAATAAGATGGTCTCCCTTAATGAAGAAATGTGTGAGATGTACGCATGGTTTTGGACGCGATAGTCATGGGTTTCTCCTTTTGGCGCTAATCAAAATAGAACGAAGTAATACAACTCTTAATCACCTCTTTCTTTGGAAATTCGAAACAACCAATGAAACAATATGAAGGTCTCCCTAAATGAAGACTTGTATGAGATCTAAGCATCGTTTTGAACGCGATAGTGATGTGATTGCTCCTTTTGATGCTAATTTCAACTAGAACGAAGTAATAGGACTCATAATCACCTATATTTTGACAATTTTAGAGAACCAATGAAACAATAAGAAGGTCTCCCTAAATGAAGAATTGTGCGAGATGTACGCATGGTTTTGGACGCGATAGTTATGGGTTTCTCCTTTTGACGCTAATCAAACTAGAACAAAGTAATACAAATCTTAATCACCTCTTTCTTTGTAAATTCAAAACAACCAATGAAACAATATGAAGGTCTCCCTAAATGAAGACTTGTGTGAGATCTACGCATCGTTTTGGACGCGATAGTGATGGGATTGCTCCTTTTGATACAAATTTCAACTAGAATGAAGTAATAGGACTCATAATCACCTATATTTTGACAATTTAAGAGAACTAATCAAACAATAAGAAGGTCCCCCTCAATGAAGACTTGTGTGAGATGTACGGATCGTTTTTAATGCAATAGTGATAGGATTGCTCCTTTCGATGCTAATCAAACTAGAACGAAGTCATAGGACTCATAATCACCTCTTTCTTCGACAATTTGAGAGAACCAATGAAACAATACGAAGGTCTCCCTAAATCAAGACTTGTGTGAGATGTACGCATCGTTTTTAACGCGATAGTCATTGATTTGGTCCTTTTGATGCTAGTCAAATTAGAACGAATTAATAGGACTCCTAATCACCTCTTTCTTTGACAATTTTAGAGAACCAATGAAACAATAAGAAGGTCTACCTAAATGAAGACTTGTGTGAGATGTACGCATGGTTTTGGACGCGATAGTCACGGGTTTCTCCTCTTGACGCTAATCAAACTAAACGAAGTAATACAACTCTTAATCACCTCTTTCTTTGTAAATTTGAAACAACCAATAAAACAATATGAAGGATTCCCTAAATGAAGACTTGTGTGAGATCTACGCATCGTTTTGAACGCGATAGTGATGTGATTGCTCCTTTTGATGCTAATTTCAACCAGAACAAAGTAATATGACTCATAATCACCTATATTTTGACAATTTGAGAGAACTACTGAAACAATAAGAAGGTCTCCCTAAATGAAGACTTGTGTGAGATGTACGCATGGTTTTGGACGCGATAGTCATGGGTTTCTCCTTTTTAAAGCTAATCAAACTAGAAAGAAGTAACACAGTCTCTTAATCACCTCTTTCTTTGTAAATTAGAAACAACCAATGAAACAATATGAAGGTCTCCCTAAATGAAGACTTGTGTGAGATCTACGCATCGTTTTGGACGCGATAGTGATGGGATTGCTCCTTTTGATGCTAATATCAACTAGAATGAAGTAATAGGACTCATAATCACATATATTTTAACAATTTGAGAGAACTAATCAAACAATAAAAAGGTCTCCCTAAATGAAGACTTGTGTGAGATGTACAGATCGTTTTGATTGCACTAGTGATAGGATTGCTCCTTTTCATGCTAATCAAACTAGAACGAAGTCATAGGCCTCATAATCACCTCTTTCTTTGATAATTTGAGAGAACCAATGAAACAATAAGAAGGTATCCCTAAATCAAGATTTGTGTGAGATATACGCATCGTTTTTAACGCGATGGTCATTGATTTGGTCCTTTTGATGCTAATCAAATTAGAACGAATTAATAGGACTACTAATCATCTCTTTCTTTGACAATTTTAGAGAACCAATGAAACAATAAGAAGGTCTCCCTAAATGAAGAAATGTGTGAGATGTACGCATGGTTTTGGACGCGATAGTCATGAGTTTCTCCTTTTGGCGCTAATCAAAATAGAACGAAGTAATACAACTCTTAATCACCTCTTTCTTTGAAAATTCGAAACAACCAATGAAACAATATGAAGGTCTCCCTAAATGAAGACTTGTGTGAGATCTACGCATCGTTTTGGACGCGATAGTCATGGGTTTCTCCTCTTGACGCTAATCAACTAAAACGAAGTAATACAACTCTTAATCACCTCTTTCTTTGTAAATTTGAAACAACCAATAAAAAAATATGAAGGTCTCCCTAAATGAAGACTTGTGTGAGATCTACGCATCGTTTTGAACGCGATAGTGATGTGATTGCTCCTTTTGATGCTAATTTCAACCAAAACGAAGTAATATGACTCATAATCACCTATATTTTGACAATTTGAGAGAACCTACTGAAACAATAAGAAGGTCTCCCTAAATGAAGACTTGTGTGAGATGTACGCATGGTTTTGGACGTGATAGTCATGGGTTTCTCCTTTTAAAGCTATCAAACTAGAAAGAAGTAACACAGTCTCTTAATCACCTCTTTCTTTGTAAATTAGAAACACCAATGAAACAATATGAAGGTCTCCTTAAATGAAGACTTGTGTGAGATCTACGCATCGTTTTGGACGCGATAGTGATGGGATTGCTCCTTTTGATGCTAATATCAAACTAGAATGAAGTAATAGGACTCATAATCACATATATTTTAACAATTTAAGAGAACTAATCAAACAATAAGAAGGTCTCCCTAAATGAAGACTTGTGAGATGTACAGATCGT